>JARLTB010000442.1:9937500-10345000 GCA_030141615.1 Unio pictorum
CAGCTTTACAGCTGCGACAATTCCTGAGGCTGGATTTACAGCTTGCACCACGTAGACCTCGATTCCGAGGATACTCGGTACGCTCGGGTAACTCTAGCCCCTCTAGTAACTCTGGACACCACCGGGCAACACTGGACACTCCAGATAGTGGACAGATCTACAGCTGGGACACTCCCGACACCGGACAACACCGGATACACTGGACACTGGATATTCCAGACACTGGACAGCTTAACAGCTGGGACACTCCATACACTGAACATTCCAGACACTCGACAGCACCGGGACAACACCAGAAATTCTGGACAATCAATTCATGAACGATCTTTTGAATCTTGTTTGTTTTATTAGAAACAAAAGAAAATATGGATGAAAAGGTTTCAATTAACTCTCGTTTTCCACAATTATGAACAGGTTGTGTTACGTCTTTACATCAATGGCAGAAGTTTTCAATTCCTTTCTGAATTGATATGCCATGTTAATTTCTTCGATAACAGTGACGTCACTAGGGTTGGTGTCCCCAAGTGCAGTAACTCATATTGTCACCCCCATGGACATACTTCCTGCACAAAGATTCAAAATTTGTATAGACAGTCATTTTGGTGTCACCCCCTCCGCACCCCCGCACCACCTAGTGACGTCATAGGTCGCATTTATCAGCAACATTAATGTTTTCAAAAGTGTCCGCTAACGTTAGAATGTTTCAAAGTCAATAGTAGTTTAGAACATTGAAATATATTTATTCAATTTATTTTTCCTAGCCGAAATTTTATGATGTGTCTATTTTAAATCCATTTATTAAACTTATTCTTTAAAATAGTTTTATTTGAGAGAGAGAGAGAGAGAGAGAGAGAGAGAGAGAGAGAGAGAGAGAGAGAGAGAGAGAGAGAGAGACAGACAGACAGACAGACAGACAGAGAAAGGTCTGACTTAATTGACATAATTAAGTTCACGACTGTGTATGTTCCTGGACGAAATCAGGCAAGTCACCTGGACGAAGTCTTTTGTAAGGTATATATGAAACAGGTGCTTGATTCTTCGTCTTGTTATCGTTGTTGTTGTTGTAGGGTTTAACGTCATTTTTCAGCACACGATAGGCTATACATGGCAGCCCGTAGTAATAGTGGAGGAAGAACCCGGGGGGGGGGGGGGGGAACGGAAAGAACCACCGACCCACGAGAACCTACTGGCAAGCTTTCTCACATATCCACATTGGCCGAATCTGAGACTCTAACCCACGCAGACAGAAGAGAGACGGCAGTGATCCGTAACCAAGAGTGCTTTTGACCACTCGGCCAGTCGGGGACGCCCATGTTATCGTTATGAAATGCAGTCAGGTTTATAGAGAAACATATCTGCTCGAGATAATTTGCAATGATGTTTGTAAAAAAATTGATATCATTCAGTAACACAGTCTGAATTTGGATGTTCTTTTATAATAATAATAATAATAATAATAATAATAATAATAATAATAATAATAATAATAATAATAATAATAATAATAAATAATAATAGCAACAACAACAATATTAATACTAATAATAATAATAAATAATAATAATAATAAATAATAATAATAGATAATAATAATAGCAACAACAATAATAATAATAATAATAATAATAATAATATAAAAATAACAATAATGATATAATAATAAAATAACAATAATAATAATAAAAATAATAATAATAATAATCATAATAATAAATAATAATATGATTATGAATAATAATAATAATAATAATAATACTAATAATAATAATAATAATAGCAACAAAAACAACAACAATGATAATAATAATAATAATATTAATAATAATAATAATAACAATAATAATAATATAAAAATAGCAATAATGATATAATAATAAAATAACAACAACAATAATAATAATAATAGTAATAATAATAATAATAATAATAATAATAATAATAATAATAATAATAATAATAATAATAATAATAAACATATTCATCGGCAAGCCACATCGTTGAATTTATTCGTCTTTTTTCAATTCATTTATATACTTGTTATATGTGTTTTCACTTTATTTTCCAATGGTTGAAAGATTTAATAAGAATAGCAAACGTCGCTCGTCTCAAATGTCTCATCTAAATGTAAAAACCAATAAAAGAAAAGAAAAAATAAACAAGAACCGAACTGAAGTTAAAATTATGTGCTAGATATACAATGAGAGAGAGAGAGAGAGAGAGAGAGAGAGAGAGAGAGAGAGAGAGAGAGAGAGAGAGAGAGAGAGAGAGAGAGAGAGAGAGAGAGAGAGAGAACATTTCCCGGTGTTAGTAACATCTCAGCCTTTGTGAACAGTTTGACTTGAATCCATAACAAATTTAATCACGTTATCCTATTTTATTGCCTTAAAATTATGTTAACATAAACAGGTAATTTTTAAATGTTGATTTATGTATTATCCATTTGTTACCCATTGTGTTTTCAAATGCCATGAATTAGTGTAGAGAACTCTCGACAATATCTAACTATTCTAATTTAGTAGAATACTTATCTAACATATATCAAAAAATAGACAGGTGTAAATATAACTATCACGTACCAGCTACTTTACCTATTTACTTTTTAAGGATCGACCGTTTGTTTTTAACTTCAGTGAAGTCTCGCCTGAGACCCTCTGTGCATAGAGTATGGCCAGCCAAGCGGAATGAGAAAAAAAAACAATCAATAATTCGTAATTGCAGACAGCCAATTAGGAAAGAGCTAGCAATTTCCTGGAAGGAAAAAAATAAGTAACATAAACAAATGTGAAAAGCAGTAAGCTTTGTAAAATTCAACACATATTATATTTTCCTAGAATATATAGTGAAAATGAAAAACAGAACTTACGGTAATGCGAATTAAATCCCAACGTAATCATATAATTACAGACGCAAGACTCAATAATAAACGTTCTGAATAATCTTTAGTAGAAATCAAAATTAAGTCCAACGGTAAAAGTATTTATTTGTCTTTCATAAATTGTAAATTGTTGATGTGCCAGCGATCTTTTGTCGAAACATAGAAATATAATTCCAGGTTTGAATTCATTATAAAGCCGAATGCATCTCTCTCCAAAAATATTATTTTTACATGAGCACTCTGTATTTTACGAGAAAAAGACCTTGAATAATTTTAAGAAATAAATTCCAGCCCAAATGAACTATTGGGAGACATTCTCATACAACTGACTCTGGTAGATCTAAAAACACGATTGCATAATAGTTCCAGTGGCAAGGTTATACTACTTGACCTCAGGTCACAATTACCATTTTCTAAAGTAAGAACAATTACCTAATGGAAGATAGCCTTATGGTAAGTGCATAATGTTTACAAAACAAAACCTTAGTTATAATTAGAAAGTCTGTTACTGGATAATGTAATGTATGATATGGCAATCCCTACACCCTGACACAAATAAACATGATTAATTATAATAATTGTGGACAAACTTCAACCCAACATTCAATGTTATACTACAATAACATATAATTAAACATTATTTAAAAACGACCTAACTAACAAATAACACAAATTAAACATTAATAACAAAAATAGACAAAATAGTTGTGACGCATGTTTTGGATTGATAGCCTATTATGGTCCGAATGCATGCATGCCATATGGTTCGTTCATTATATGACTTGGATGAAGATTTGTTCGTTTTTAGCGATTTTCTTCATTTCTATTATTGTATTATATTTGTATCACACATTGGAGTCCAACAAGGGAACTCTTATAAAGTGTTTACGATTATGTGACCTCAAACTAAGCAACAGAAATGTTTTGTAAATTTCACCAAATAATTATTTTTTCTAGAATACAAGTAGTAATTTTTAAAGAACGTAACTAAATCCCAAATAGTCGCAAACGTTTTATCACAAGTCCAAATGTATAATTAGTTTTTTAAATCTACACTCGTAAAGAAATATTAACTATGCATTTTTTTGTTTTCAGAATAAGAATACCATCATTGTCCCTAAAAACCTTCACAGTGAAACTGATTTTTGACAAGGTCAAGTTCAAAATACAACTATACGTGAAATAATCATGTAGCAAATGAGTAACTAATACAATCATATATATATATATATATATATATATATATATATATATATATATATATATATATATATATATATATATATATATATATATATATATATATATATATATAAAGTTCATGGGATGCACAAGTGACATAATGAGCAGGTACAGAACTAACAATTTGCGTCGTTAACCCAGAGCCTTCTGGCAAGTCTTCTTTCATTAAAAAAGACACAGAAAGAACGATTTCTTGTTGGGACTTGTAAAGTAGTTTTCAGACTTTCAGTCATATCGCTACACTATCTGCAGTGGGGGAGTTTATAGTGATGTCTAGCACTGGGACATCATGCTGCAGACATGTAGCATGATGTCCCAACCCAATCACATTATCCTGACACCAGGCCGACCAGTCCTAACATTAACTTTGGACGCTTTGGCCACGTAGGCCAGCGGAGCGGTATAGGTAGTGTGTTGCCTCGGAAAGCCACTCAGTCTCCCGTTAGCTCAACTACCATAATTCTGTCTTAACTTTTTCATATATCCAAAGTCAGAAAAAAGTGGTAGGAAGCCCCGGGACAATTTTAGAAAAAGAAAAAAGAGCCTCCCACCACCACCACCCCCAATACTGTTTTAATGCGTTGCTGACACTCCTAGGGCTTTTGCATTACCTGGTGATAATACAAAACAAAGGAGGAAACACATTGTGGCTTGTAATCAGTATACTCCTTGCACGTTTTTTTCTTCTTCTTCTTACGTCAATATATCTTCATTCTGCATTAAGGCTTAAACCGCAGCAGATCCGCATTCGTCTATATGATTCTATCATTTAAGCCCAAACAATCCATCACATTGTCATTTGCATCATTCATCATAAATAGTTGTACATGGAACTCCTAGGTATAAAAGATGTTGAAATAGTCAATAGTGCATACAGATACGAAGGATTTCCATTGGTAATAAAGTAAACTCATCCGACAATGTCTAAACTACTATTATTGTTGCTCATTGCATCAACTATGGCTGTTTTAATCGCTAGTACACAGGGTAAGTAATGTATGTATACATGCATGCATTGGTGTGTGTGTGTGTGTGTGTGTGTGTGTGTGTGTGTGTGTGTGTGTGTGTGTGTGTTTACTCATTACAATACATCGATCTAAATTATTCGCGCGCGCGCGCGCGCGCGCGTGTGTGTGTGTGTGTGTGTGTGTGTGTGTGTGTGTGTGTGTGTGTGTGAGTGTGTGTGTTTACTCATTACAATTCATCGGTCCTAAATTATTCGTTTCACATGTTACAGAACTACAAGGATTGTTTCATTGATAGTATTACCGAATGATAAAAGTGTGAAGTGGAATATATCTGGCTTAAATAAATTATAGTTCGGTTAAATGAGCTTATAATTACCCGTACTATGAATACATCAAGCAATAATTATATTAGCCATTTATTTAAAGTTTCTAGTACGAATACTTACAATTTATTCTCACGTGATACTAATTTATATTTTTCTCTAATTTACGAGAAACGCAAAACATCTTCTATGAAACGATTACCTGTATTTTATGTCGATTTAATTTATGGTCAGCAGAATGATTAAGAAAACCTAAGATATGTTGCATATAAGGACATCTGACATCACTTATCATAGCACAGCACGTTTCATCTTTCAAAATTTGTAGAGATATATACAGATTGATGAAATTTAAATATTGAACTCTGTTCGAAAGTAAATGTAGAGAATAGCGTAAATCAATCGTAATGTGAATTACATCTGCTTCGGTCTTGCTTTCTGAGTATTTTCCCCTCAAGTGTACCCCTGAACTGGAATATTAATTGTGTAACTATTTAGATCTAAAGCAAGCCCATCTTAATTTGCGAATGAGAATAGTTTCATACATCTAAAATATTTACATAACAATACCTGGTTATTTGTTTTGGTGATATTTCAGTAGATGCAAGGAATTCCTTGGAAATTAAAATGAGGTAAAGTTAAGATAAAGCAAGACAAATTAAGATTAAAACAATAAATACTTACAAAAATGGTTCAACATCAGACGGACAGATAAAAATTTCAAATAAACAAATGACAAACCAAACAGTCACAATCGACATGATGGATACGGTGGAATAAAGCAAAAGAAACACAAGTAGACAAGCTAATGACGACTGCAGCAGACTATAGTAAAATAAAAGAGAAAACATAAGAACCAAACAACACTAATACGTCTAGTCCACTTACAAACAGCGAAATCTCTAATCTGCATTCGAATAATCTGTCCTTGTTGTTTGTTTTTGTTTGATTACTCGTTACAACCTGCATTGACCAATATCATTCAGCGCATTGTGCAATGCAAGAACTGGGTTTATGAAGTTTGTAAATTGATCTGACCGATACTCGAAGATCACTTTTACTCGCTTATAAGTCTTACCCAATTACAATCAACACAGACCCTGATCTGCATTCGCCTATGCTGATTTTCATAGTGATTGTTGCTAACAAACTGCATTGACCAAGATCTTTCAGAGCATTACGCAACGAAAGAAAATTGGTGTATGTGGCTTGCGGCTGGATTTGACCTATACTTGTACACATACTATAAGCCTATGCGCCAACACCAATTCTCCCTTTGGCTTCGCTTAGGAAAGATTTATGCAAAAAATAGTACTTTTGTTCTCGTGCGTTTTGCTGGCGTGCGAGACTTGGTGTGATTTAATTCTTGGTTTTTTTTCCCCCATACCAAATAAAACAAGAGTATAGCAGTATGTTGTTTGATATTTAATCTTGCGAATTTGTTTTAATTGAGATGAATGAGAAGAAGTGTAGATATAACGTTGTTAAAGAAACCAAGAGGGTGAAGATGGTAGAATGAACAATTCTATGGTACATAGTAATGAATACTTTACTCTCTCTCTCTCTCTCTCTCTCTCTCTCTCTCTCTCTCTCTCTCTCTCTCTCTCTCTCTCTCTCTCTCTCTCTCTCTCTCTCTCTCTCTCTCTCTTGATCTCTCTCTCTCTCTTGATCTCTCTCTCTCTTGATCTCTCTCTCTTGATCTCTCTCTTGATCTCTCTCTTGATCTCTCTCTCTTGATCTCTCTCTTGATCTCTCTCTCTTGATCTCTTTTGATCTCTCTCTCTTGATCTCTCTCTTGATCTCTCTCTCTCTCTTGATCTCTCTTGATCTCTCTCTTGATCTCTCTCTCTTTCTTGATCTCTCTCTTGATCTCTCTTGATCTCTCTCTCTTGATATCTCTCTCTTGATCTCTCTTGATCTCTATCTTGATCTCTTGATCTCTTGATCTCTCTCTCTTGATCTCTCCTCTCTCTTGATCTCTCTCTTGATCTCTCTTGATCTCTCTCTCTCTTGATCTCTCTCTTGATCTCGATCTCTCTCTCTTACTTTCTGTCTGTCTGTCTCTAAACTAGTATACTTACCATAAACTAATATAATATATATATACCACATAAATGAGCATCATCATTAAACAAATTGTAACTGTAGTGGATTATTAGCAAAGATGTATAATATACATTATTTTGTATTGTTTAATGCCAGAAGTGATATTCAGCCAGTATTGGTCATAGTTATTGCATTAAGGAAGTGCTAAGTGAGTCCTATTGACACATGCTGTTGACTTGGTTTTATTAATTGTATTAAGGCTTAATATAAATCTTGAATTGTCATTGTTTTAGGCTCCTTCGTTCATCCTCCTCATCCCAAATGCATTTGCCGAAAACATTGCCTTAAGTTCGAGGTCCCGGTGGGCAAGTGTTGCAAACCAAAGGATAAATGGTGTCATAAGGTGAAGTGTTGTCCCAGAAAACCCATTCACCATGGCTAATCAATCGGGTATGTCTCTTTTACTGACATTTACACTCACTAACGTATATGTACATATTTAAGTTTGCAAGGTACACGTCAAAGAGATTTCAAATTGCACTCTGATGTTAACACAAATCCATTTAATTTTAAAAGCATATAAATTGTCTTTAATATCTGCCACTCAAACAACATTTTCTATCAATATTACATCTACATTGTTTACGGTATTGTTCCCGATACAATATCAAACTGTAATTTCGAGGTCATCATTCACATAAAGACCATACAATAATCTCTCATTTCGATTAAAATATTTCTTCCATATGAATATATTCATTGCATTGTATCTAAATAGTTATTTAGTCAAATTAAACATTTGCCCTATAGCTGTTAATAATTCACTGTATATTATGTTTGCGTAAGTAATAATTAATCTACTGTGTGACGGTTTCGTAAAAGGGGTGCGTTTAAAACCTCTTGAAAAAACGACTTGTTTCTTTGTGAGGGAAATTGAATGAGTATGTAAAATAAATCACGCACATAATATATACAGCAAACAAGGAATACACAGAGGACACAAATTTCTCAATTAGAGCACCTATGAAATAGATAGACTTATATACAGCATACATTTTGATCATACGCTAAATTATATTTTTCTATCTTTCAGATTCTTTCATTGAAAGGATTAGACCAAAATATCACCAAACAACAATGTTTATACATAATGCAAATTGAATGGGAGATACCACAGAACTAAATAAATTCAAATCAAGCATTTGTTCTCAGCTTGTACCTTTTCCATTAATCGTAAACATTGATTTCATATATAGGCATTTTAATAAATAGTTATTTATAATTTTACTTCAGCACTTTTATTTCAATGTATTATTTGTTACAAGGGATTAGTTTTTCTAAGTTGTATAAAGTCTAAGTTTCAAATGAAAGCTTTCCATACTTTTGATTGAAATGATAGTCGTTACATTTTGACCTTATTTATGTTTCCCTTAGTCTTTCTTCCTTCCTGTCCTTTTGTTTCTCTTCCTTTTAAATTTAAAGACGTCAAGCACATATTTCAAAATTATTTGTGACGTTCGTTTATAACAGATAAATGTAAAAGTAACAATCAGTCCGTAACAGTTTGAATAGTTGGAAGACTGTGTTGTGTCTTGTAGTGAAATTTATAATAATAATAAATTTGTTGCTTCTTTTTTTCTATTCATTTCGCCTATTTTTTCTTGCATGCAAATAAATACATCGAGAAATTAAAATGTACATGTCCACAAATTACTTACTATTTTAATAATACTACAATTGTCAGGCTTGTGGGAAATAAAACATTTCTAAAGCATACGTCTTTATAAATAAACTATGCAAACACAACATATGTTATGATCCCTTTTCGTTTTACACACCATAAGCGATAGAGGAGATACAAATAGTGCGCATGCGTCTAGCAAGGAAACATCTGTATCCAGAGGTCATATCTATTTGTATCACTGGATTCCACAGTAGCATAAAATCATTTGCAGAATTTAATACATTTTTCTAATTGCTGTAATTTAAAATTAAAGTTGCAGTTAAGAAGTTATCCTTATTTTGTATGTTACAACTGTATGGTCGTAAATTAAGTAGTATAAAAGAGCAAGAGGCGACACGCTTTGTAAATTCAACAAATAATTTATTTCCCTTGAATAGAAAGTGACAAATACGAAAAGAACTTACGGTATTGCGAAATAAATCTCAAATAATCCTAAATTTTGTAACACTATTCCGAATAATTAACGTTCTCAATAGACTTTAGTGACACTGCAAAATAAATAAAATGCTGGAAGTGTTGAAGTGTTTGTGGTGGCCTGTGTCGTAATGATGTGCCGAGTCTTATGTTGAATCATAATAATACAATCCAGAATATATCATTATTTGAATTTATTTCACTTTAATTTCCAAGTAATGTGTTTCCCAAAGAAAATAGTTTTAGATGATAAGCATCAATAATAAAACCTGATTATGTTAAGATCTTACAGCACGGATGAATATTTTCGAGAAAAACAAGATAATTTATTTCCAGTACACGACCTTAAGGCTTAATTAACATTTTCTATAAAGATTTTACCTAATGGAAACATTTATTCAGGATGATCCTGAATATTTACAATATATATATATATATATATATATATATATATATATATATATATATATATATATATATATATATATATATATATATATATATATATATATTAGTTATAATTAGATGATAGTCTATTATTAAAAATTATAATAAATCCTTGTCTGGGGCCATGATAATAATCCTAATAATTAACCGATACTCACAGAGAAAAAAGTAGGTATGTATTAGCTGTTTGCATGATTAAGAACAATCAATTATGCAGGTCTGGTAGAAAATAAACTTGATTTTGAACAATGTCAAGTAAAAAATGCAATTATTTATAAGATATAATTAAAAAATCTAACTATCAAACAATGCAGATTAAATATACATTGATACATTTACAATATCTCTAATATAAAATGATCTCTGTATCTTTTGTTCTAAATAAAAGGCAAAGATCAAACTTCAAGAGATTTTTTAATTAAAAATCTGTAATTACACATGCTCACACACATATAAATAATTATGGAATGAAGTTAATTGAGGTAGCAACAGGTGAAAAACAATCGCTGAATTGTATGAATCTTTAAATTAACAATCAACGTCCACCTCAAGAAAAGAAATTTCCGATAACATTTTGTCATACACGTTCATGAGGAGCGACATACAGACGCTGTTTACTGAGAAACATATGAGACAGTGAAACATATGAGACATACAACAGTGAGTCAAGTTAATGTTGACAGTGAAACATATGAGACATACAACAGTGAGTCCAAGTTAATGTTGACAGTGAAACACATGATACATACAATAGTGAGTCCAAGTTAATGCTGACAGTGAAACACATGATACATACAATAGTGAGTCCAAGTTAATGTTGACGTTGAAATATATGAGACATACAACAGTGAATAGAGTTTTGTTTTTCATTTGCGATGCAATTTTAATGAAGTGAAAAACTGTTGTTTTTTTTACAGTGTTTGATAAATTAACATAGTTTATGATTTGCTGGAAAAATGAAAATGTTGATACTTTTCATTTTTCTCAAGCATTAACTATAACATAAACAAAAAAATAAACAAGAAACAAGAAACACATATAAGAATAATGAGACATTGTACATAAAATCATAATTATAATTGACATTCAGATATATAATAAACATTTTCATATATTGGACAAGCCACTTATGCTAGAAGTATAAAAAAGAGTATTTAACAATCCAGTTTGTTACTTTACAACTTACTGATATGGAAAACCGAAAATTAAATTGCAATAAGAGTAACAGAAAGTCAGAACAAGGGCTACCTTTCTAAATTTAATGATAAAGTACTAATGTAACGCACGAGATATTTGATAATCAAGTTCTTTACCAACTGGAAGACTCCATGTGAGAGGGAGGGCATGTTAGGAATATTAGGTACTCAAGTTCTTTACCAACTAGAAGACTTCATGTGAGAGGGAGGGCATGTTAGGAATATTAGGTACTCAAGTTCTTTACCAACTGGAAGACTTCATGTGAGAGGGAGGGCATGTTAGGAATATTAGGTACTCAAGTTCTTTACCAACTGGAAGACTTCTTGTTAGAGGGAAGGCATGTTACGAATATTCGATGATCAAGTTCTTTAGAAACTAGAAGACTTAATTTGAGAGGGTGTGCTTTAGGAACAAGACTTACCTCATTATCACAGATAAGATGACATATGAAGACTTTAAGCGATAAGCTAAATTAAACACCATTATAAGATATAAGGGATGTGATGAAGGTCCAATCAAAGTTTATGATGATGAATCCATCAGATGATTGTGACTGATAGACGATGCCATGCCATTAAAAGAACGCCGTGGTAAATTGTTTATCTGTTACGTGCGAAAGGGAGATAACTGGAATTATTCTTCCTGTTCTTCTCCCGCCAGCTTTGAAACAGCGTTTCTTTTTTCGCTTCTGTTTACATTGAAGTAATGATGAATGTATTCCAAGTTCGTTTAGTCTTGAGAACAATGTAGTATAAATTGCCAAGGTGTGGTCATTTAATGCAATGAATGAGTGTCTATCATAGGGTAAGCGGTTTGACTGGCGATCACGTGATGGCGGTTTATTAAAAAACAAATGATGTCTTAAAATTGGAATAAAACAGCTGAGAAAAATTCTAAATGTTCTCATTTCCAAAACAAGGAGATGACGAAACACACACGAACGTAGGGCCAATGCATGATGAAACAAAATAATGTAGACGAAAGTAGACAACAATCACATATATCATGAAAAATAGCACAAAAACGGAAGAGCCTTCGTCAAGAAGTTAAGCGATGGCGGACATCTTTCCGGACCAACTGATTGAATTCAGTATGTAGGAAGTGCACATTTTATTTGAAAACCATATCATGTATGACAAATTTGCAGAAGTGAACAACATTTACTAGTACGTTGGTACGGATTTATCATTGTAAAAGCAACATTATACAAACGGAAAGTATTGTTCTTTGTACATAACCACAATTTACCACGCCAATGACCATTTAAGAGCCTTGCAAACTCTGTAAAGGATTCACCTAATGGGAAAGGTTTTAACGTTGTCAATAATGATTTCAAACGTTTCTCTAGACTATTTATACAGCTGTGGAAATGTCCAACTAACTTTGCATTGAGCTTTCTGTTTGTGTCCATTGTTTTAGTGATTTCGTTATTTTAACCATTGCATCTGTTTGTATGCATTTCCGCGACAGATTTTATATAATCTATTCTTCTTTACTAGATTCACATATCTTCGAAATCCTCTTTCCTTTATGCGTAGCAAATGTTTTGTTACTTGCGGACAGAAGCTCTCCATTTTCAAATCATCCATTGCATTCATCGATTAATCACATACATGGTAATTATTTTCATCTCCATTTTCAAGGACTATTTTATTTCTTCATCTGATACAACAGTAGGCATCTGAGAGAACTTCGGTTATCTATGTGTTTTTATATAGTCCGGATATACACGTGTTACCTTGTTTTCTTAGACCTGTTACGTGCTTAGGCTCTAATAAGCAGCAACATAGAAAGAAGTGAAAATAACAAGCTTGTAAAATTTAACAAACCATTTATTGAGTACAAATATTTTCATAAAAGAAAATATTTAAACTTATGGTTTTAGAAAATCAAGTCCAAGAATTAATCCAATATAGAATTCACAAAACAATCCAATTGTGGAATTGCAAGATCCTGATAAATAAATGTCCTAATAATTCCCGGTTCGAATCTTGACGATGTAATCCAATATGGACGACGATGTCACGTGATGAAGTCAGTTTTAGCTTTATAGTAATCCAAATGAAAATCTATGAGCACGTATTCTTTTCCAGATAAATAAAATAATTCCTCTTGCTCCAAACGAAATAACACAATTTCCAGTACACGGTAATTAAAAATAACTCAAAAAGAAGACACAGCTTAATATTATGAAAGCCCAACATCTACTGAACTGTTCTCTCCCAAACAATAATTTAAATACCTGTTTTTTTTTACGTAAACAAGGGATCACGTGATTTTCTGGCAGGTCATAGAACAAACGTACAATCATTTAAACACGTACGCACGGAAAGATCCAGATATGAATCAGCCACTTCTCACCCCACCCCCCACCCCAGAACTAAATATAAAAGGATGTCCTTGGAAAACAACGAATCATTTCTAAGGCCTGTTTATCACTCTGAAGCAAGGTCAGAAAATGAGACCAACACTTCTTGTTTACACGAAAAACAAAGGTCATAGAGATTTTCTAGAATAATCTCCCAATTAATGAATTTTAAACCCAAAATGACAAATTTGGATCTGACAATTAAAAATAAATGATTTAAATCAAATATACGTAACAGACCATATATGACCAACGCATACTTCTTACTATGGCATGAAACAGTTAAAGGTGCTGGCATTGACCTAATGTACCCTGCAATCGCAATATCAGCCAGATTGTAAAAACATCTATCATAAATTGGAAACAAAGCTTCAGCCGTGTAATGTTCTTTTAATTTCCTCATTACGCATATCAATAGCCTTTAGTGAAAACAAAGAATTTCAAGTTGTGAGTCATCGCCGAAATCATTAGTTAGATTTGCATATAATAGTTATCTTAATATAAAGGATTGTCAAGATCATTTGGAAACATTGGGTCATCATTTAGTTTAGATTATTTACGTATTAAAGATTTTGTTCTGTTTGAAGGATCCGTCGAGAGCCCTCACATTCAACACAGACCCGACGGTCGCGAAGCCTTTTGTCCCTCGCATCGAGAACACCAGTACACTCTTCCGAACCAACGTCACCAGACACAGCGTATACATCGCAAGAAACCACACGGAGTTTGAAATACAGACAACCTCCGATAGAACAAACGGCATCGTAAATTTGCTTTTGAAGCAACATTGTAATATTGTATTGTCTTAACTGACCATTGACTACATTAGGTGCAGTTCTTATTTATTAATATATAGTGTAATAACGATCAGTTGTAGTCAATAATGTACCTAATATGTTTAATCGGGTATAAAATTACACTTAGATATTACGCATGTAGATTAAAAATGATCAACAAATGTAAGCTGCATGTTTCTACCAATAAAATATTTTGACAACTTTGTTTGTATCTCATTGATTGGAGGGTTTAGGTCATGGGGTCTTAGAAGAATTAAGCAGCAGTTTCCCATTGGATGAGTTAGGTCACATGAATATATATTTTTAAATATTAGATTGAGTAGTACGCTCTGTCAATTGGAGGTGTCCCACGACAAATAGTATGTATAAGAAAAGAACTGAGCAATCAGATTCATTCGAATTTCCGACCCATTTTCAGATTCTGATTTCATGTTTTGAAATCAATCTGCAGATTGACAAATTTCATGTTTTTCATGTTATGTTCATGTAACTTGGGAGGAAGCATTTGTTATGATGTTTCAGTAGTAATATAACGTGGTCATTGGGCAATGATATTATTTTGAAACTATTGTGATAGATTCAAAAGAGACTAGACAACTCCATTTTGACACGCCATGACTGATGACTGACAAGTATATTCTTGGATATGAACTTTACACGGAATATTTCATTATTTTGTACATTAATATAGATTTTGCAGACTAATCTTGGATTTAGTTCATAATATTGTATGTTACTGTTATGTATTAATTTTATAAAATTGATATTTGAATTATTTATTAAGTTTTAAAAAACGTGTTAGTTTTGCTTCTTTCTGGTACTCAGTTTATGACCATAGAGTCGTAACACTACTCCGAAGTCTACACGGTGTATTTCTTATGTGTCTATGACTTTAAAGACACCCAGTGCACCACACATTAATCAGATTATGACAACTTACAATATTATTAATTTTAAAGTGTAAAACAATTACATTATTAAAACCGAGTTAGTTTAATACATCCAATTTTTTGCTAGAAGGACATACCAAGCATGCCACCAAGCCTTGTGAGCCCCGAGTGGCCGAGTGGTCTAAAGCGTTCTCCGTTACGGATCACTGCCATCTCACCTCTGTCTGCGTGGGTTCGAGTCTAACATTCGGCTAATGTAGTTATGTGAGAAAGCTTGCCAGTAGCCTCTCGTGGGTCGTTGGTTCTTTCCGGGGAGTTTCCCGGGTTCTTCCTCCACCAATAATACTGGCCGCCATGTATAGCCTATCTTGTGCTGAAACATGGCGTTAAACCCTACAACAACCAAGCCTTGAGTTGGGAAGAGGTAAGCACAGCAGAAATGTTTTGTTGTTCAGGCTTTAACAAAGCCTGGATTATTTGATTCAACAAAAGAAAGGGTTGTAGTTTTTGTTTTGAGTTGCATTGAACAATAATCAATCTGGAGGAAACAGACGTTTGAAGTACGAGACACGTTTGAAAGAAGCGTAAATCGTGAAATATGTATATTGTTCTTTTCACAAGCTAAAAATGTTCATAAAACACGAGAGAGAGAGAGAGAGAGAGAGAGAGAGAGAGAGAGAGAGAGAGAGAGAGAGAGAGAGAGACAGAGAGAGACAGAGAGAGAGAAAATGGATTGCTAGTATATGCAAAAGTATAAACCCTGTCTGATCCAGAGACGGTGAATGATTGCATAAAGACACACCTATTAACCAATCTATTATTTACAATGTATATATGACAGTCATATGTGTTAAACTTGCTGAATTATTTAAATGCAGTCTTTACATTCAAACCTATATACCATGATAAATTTTGATCGATAAGTCGATAAAAATATCAACTTGATCAATGTGGAATCAGTAGAGTAGCCACACAAAAAAAGAGGAAAAATTTAAATTGCTTGAAACAGATAAAGTTACGATAAATATGCAAGATTTGATACATATAAAATATAAAGTTTAAAATATAGAAATTTAAAACTGTACCGAACATTGAAATTAACAATGCACTTAAGTATCTGAATATCCCAATCTTTAGAAGGACGAACGAACTGTGGAACTGGCATAGCGAAGTTTACGACATATAGAATCTATGTTGGAGTTTGGACCGAGGCAATGAAATACCAGGCTAGGGGTTATATTATTTGTCTCCCCACGAGGCTTGTCCGAGTGGGGAGATATATAATGTAACCCCGCGACTGGGATTTCATTGTCTCGGTCCAAACACCAACGTAGATTATTTTTCTCATCCAATATTATACTTTAAAGTAAAAATAACTCTTTAAAAGTGAGCATGTCGCAATGTTTACATGTGGCGCATGAATACAAACAAGCTAATGGAGCTGTGGTGTTACAGTTGAGTCCGGAGTACACAGTTCATACGCGTGAGCAAAGAAAAATAACAACATAAAGCGTCGCATAGTAATGAGGTATTATCATATTTAATATATGAATATTCTATGAAATTAACAATAAATAGTTATAATTTATTAGAAAGAAACTGTTTCCTTTCATCATTTCCAATTCTGAGTACCCCATTCTTCCGTATAAAAGACCCTCGCCACCCTCCAAATATGCGGACCCCAGAGGATAACAATGTGCTAAACTTTCAAGTTCAAGGATTCTTTGAAAATTTATATTTCTGTCTTGGAAATATGGCAAGTGATGCAGTGAAATTTGTTTATGGATTAGTTTGTTGAGGGATAAATGATTCATTCTGGCTGGTAAGTGTATTATTTGTCGATAAATTTTGCAGGTATATTCAGCTGGAGCACAACGGAGATGCTTAACAAAATTATAATAGAGCATTTTTGACAGAACACATTTCTAGCTGTTGCTCAACACACTAATCCATAAGCAAATTTACTTCAGACTGAGCATACTATAATTGAAAAAGTTAAGCAATGTAAGTAGGTTCTAGAGTCTAATAAATCACTGGCCCCTGGACAGTGGATAATCGATGTGCATATCATCCAAAGAGTTGCCTTCTCTTGTTTCCAGTTTCACAGCCTTTTGAGTTAACGTGATGCTTGCTAGCAGCTGGGCGCGAGTGACCGAGCGATCTAAAGAGCTCAGTGTTACGGATCACTGCCATCTCAACTTCTTAGATTAGATTCGGCCAATGTGAGTATGTGAGAAAGCTTGCCAGACGCTTCTTGTGGGTCAGTGGTTCTTTCCGGGTTCTTCCTCCATCATTTATACTGACCGCCATGTACAGTCCATCTTGTGCTGAAGAATGGCGTTAAATCCTACAAACAGTATCAACTTTTTAACAAAGTTGATAAAATATGGAGGGTTTGTTTTCGATGTGAAGTCACCACATGGGCCACACACAGGATGTTTGGAGCGTCTGTCATCAGAGTGACCGTACTTCTGGCACTAAGAAGTATATCTCATTTTTATCCTGCAAACCTTTACTCAATATAGTAGCGTTTGTGTGTTGGAAAGTAAGAATAATGGTGTTTGTGATTAGCTTATCATAACCTTCTTCTCATTTCTTGCTATGCAAATTTCTGCCACGTTTGATTCGACGAATGGCAGTAACACATTCGTTATTCATACCTTAGATGATTTACGTGTCACTGACCTCCGGCAAGTCGTGACTGCGAATCGAGCTTTTGTATGAATTATGTGACAAGTTAGCAAACGAGGTTATTGATATACCCTGGAACGTCATGATATTTCTAATATTTTATATTTGTACTCTTTGTTCGCACTCCACATGCGAGCTTCCCGATTTAAATTTGTTCACACATTTAGTTGTGTCGACTAAACCAGTTATATTCGTTTCAACTATACATGTCGAAAAAATACAACGTTAAGCGGCGTTGTTGCATATTTCAGTTGAATGCCCATCAAGATCGCGAATGAATAATAGCGGTATGGTTCATTCTTTAATTAGGACATACGTTTTGTTCGTTTAAACTGATATTTTTAAGAATTTATTTTTCCATTATGTTTTGTTGTATATTTATTATTTATGTTCACTCACCCACCATGCGCTCCAACAAAGGGACACCTAGCAAGTGCCAGATTTACACAGGCTATTTTACTTATAAGGAAAAGATAACTCTCATTTGACAGCTGAAGCCAGCGCCCTCTATGAAGTCAATTCCTGGCGGAAAAGCAGTAAGAAAATATACCGGGAGAATAAGGTAAAGTAAAGGCCAAAACTTCATTTTAAGAATACTTCTAAGGCTTGAACTGACCGATCCCAGATAACCGACTGGTAAGAAGTAGAGGCCAAAGTAGTCTTTCCTTGGAGAGCCACTCATGGTTCATCTGTTCACTCAGGTACCAGGATACTTTCTTTATTTATGTACCGTTTAAAGTCGCAATAAGGTGGCAGGATCCAATGTTCACCCACCCACCCCCGGCCTTAATTCCATTTCAATGCCTTGCTGGATCCCTGAGTGGTCCTGTACTAACTGATCCATTTGCTCCAACTTAAATCGGGTCTTGGATGATGCCATAATTCTTGCATTGAAAACAAAATAGGAAGCACATATTTCATTACATAATTAGTACACTCCTTAATATCTCTTTGTCTAAAAACATTAAGTTATCTTCATTATACATTGTATACATGAATTAATCATTTAAAGACAAACACTCCATCTCATTGTTATTTCCATGTTTAAAAATAAATAGTTGTACATGGAACTAAAAGATGTTGAAATAGTCAATACTGCATACAGATACGAAGGATTTCCATTGGTAATAAAGTAATCTCATCCGACAATGTCTAAACTACTATTATTGTTGCTCATTGCATCAACTGTGGCTGTTTTAATCGCTAGTACACAGGGTAAGTAATTAAAATAACATACATACATACATACATACATACATACATACATACATACATACATACATACATACATACATACATACATACATACATCTACGAAATTGAATCTAACGGAAAAATCGTACGCGACCACGACTCTATAAGAGATTCATGGGCAAATCATTTTTCCAAGTTGTCACTACCTGACAATACCTATCTGTACGATGGCAATCATTACCAGATGGTTTTAGCAGAGGTTAAAAAACAGAGTATAGAAACCCACTCCCACTTTAATGAAGTTGTTGACAAAATTCCCACTAGAGAAGAAATCAGTAGTGCAATTAGTTCTCTCAATAAAGATAAGGCATGTGGTCACGACGGTATTGTTGCCGAGCATTTACTGTTTGCGGACACTCAAAGCAGTGTACAGTTACTTGAAACTGTCTTCAAAAAAGTGTACGAGGCCGAGGAGTACCCATGCCATTTTAAACAAGGTTTAGTAATACCAATATTTAAAGGAGGGGGAAAAAGCAATTTAGATATGAATAATTACCGTGATATAATTATAGTTCCAGTGCTTCAGAAAATCCTAGAGCGAATTATATATAATAGACTACTTATATTTTCTAAGCACATTAATTTTCCAAATCCATTGCAACAAGGTTTTAGGAATAATTGTGGTAGTATCACTGCAGCGTTTTGTATCAAAGAATCTATATGCTACTATATGGATAAAGATACTCCTGTCTATGCAACATTTCTTGATAATGCTAAGGCATTCAATACAGTCTGGCACAATGGGTTATTTTACAAGCTGTACAAACTAGGCATAAAAGGGAAGACGTGGCGCATCATGAAAGACTCGTTTAAGGGAGTAACCAGTTCTGTTTTATTTGCGGGCAAATTGTCCAAATATTTCAATATTAAGCAGGGTGTAGGGCAGGGTCGTATCTTGTCCGCTTGGTTCTTTCTCGTTATGTTAGACGATTTGATCACTGATTTAGATCAAACTTTGCGAGGCCTAAAACTTGTCGATCTCCACCTGCCGTGTGTCTTATTAGCGGATGACACAACTGTAATGGCTAATTCGCATCATTCGATGCAGCATCTGCTCGATACAATCTCTAATTATGCGAAAAGATGGAGATTGAAATATAACGCAGATAAAAGTTGCAGCATACTCTTTACAAACAAAAGAAGAACTGACATCCCTTCTTTTCTATTCAACAAAACGCCAATTCCAGTAGTCAAAAGTAAGAAATATGCCGGTATACCTCTAAAGTACAACTTTAAACCTAATGACGCGATAAAAGAAGCATGCGATAAAGGTAAACACTTATTAAACACTTTTTATTTTATTGGTATCAGAGACGGGGGAATGAACCCTCTAACAAGTATGAAAATCTGGAAAAGAATCATTCTACCCGCAGTCCTATATGGATGTGAATTATGGTCGAATATGACAAGCACCAATATAGAAGAACTTGAGCTATGTCAGAGATATGCAGCGCGACGAATGCAAGCTTTCGATAAATATTCGCCCACAGAGGCAGCGACAACACGTAGTACCTTAGGACTCTGGTCAATGGAAGCATACATAGATAAGATGAAATTGTATTTTTTCAACCGGCTGTGTAGAGGCGATTGGATTCTTATCTGGAAAAAAGATTTTCATTTTGCGCTTATGTCAGTACTTGACCAACCCACTAACACAGACGGGGTTTATAGCAGATATTGACAAAATATTCAAGAACTATGGTATGGGAAGTGTTCTCTTAGACTATGCAGTAAGAGTACAAACCCAAGGTAAACTTGTTTGGAATCGGTATATTATTGATAATATTCAAAAACTTGTAGAATCAACCTGGAATACAGATATTGAGCTAAGGGGCGAATTAATTCACTTCAGAAACATTCATTTGGACTTAAAACCAAGCAGTATATGGTTTCTTGGGCGTAAATTTCTATCTATGTTATGGCCTCTCTCTGAAATAGTGAAACTATAAATCATACCTGTTGGAAAAGTTATGATATGCAAACTCTGTGGAAAAGAGACTGACGATAGAGCGAAACATCTTATCTTAGGTTGTGAAATGCTACTTGAAGAACGAAACTTCTTCTTTGAGAGGGTGATTGACACTTTAGAGGTGAGAGACGGGGTTATTTTATTCAATCAAGAAGACGATATACTATTGGAGGCACTTCTTGGAAGCGGAGTTAATTGCTTGTCGTCTATCGACGATGACGTATGGGATAAACTCATGTTGGTAACGGCAAAAAGCATAACCTCATTTTACAATAAAATGCATGCCCTACTCTCAAACAAAATGTCATATCATAACAGCAATATACAGTAGTTAAGCTAAATAAATTAATTAATTAATTAATTTTAAAAAAAACAACAAGCAAAAACAAAAGGCCATCCTGTTCATGTCAAATTCCGCAATTTTGTTGTATGACAGATCACGGAGATATAATTCTTTCTGTCTTATATAATATAAGAATGTCACATTTTGCTTTCTTTTTAATTTGAGAATGGTTTCATGTTGTTCCACATATATATGTATAGATGTGTGTATGTGTGTGTATATGTGCATGTATGTGTTTGTGTGTGTATATGTATGTGTGTGTGTACATTTATATGTGTGTGTATGTGTGTGTGTATGTCTGTATGCATAATCACATATGTCATGTAGAAAGAACTACATTGATAATTACACTGGTATACGTTTCACCATTTTTATCTTTTTTATATACACTTTTCTGTTGTATTTAATGATTTTGTATTATCTTGAATTTGATTAATCTGATGTAATCTCTGTTGAAGAGGAAATAAAGTCAGTCAGTCAGTCATACATACATACATACATACATACATACATACATACATACATACATACATACATACATACATACATACATACATACATACATACATACATCGGTAAAAGCAAGCTCTTTACATCATGTGGCAGCCTGGAGCACCCATTAAAAACTCATTAAAAACTATATATAAATGATGCAATTGTTTGGGATGCAAGACACACATGTTTCAATTCATTCAATGTCGTGTTTTTAAGCTTCGTGCTCTGTTTGTTTTTCGGGGGTGGGGGTGGGGAGCATCGTCTGCACTTGATCGCATAGCCTCATACCAAGAGCTATTATGTTCTATTGTCCGTAGGATATTATTTATAAGACATCAAAAACAAAGCGAATATATTAATGTCAGCCTTAGCTTAAAGCGTATCCTACAAAAAGAATATTGATAGGATCATTAATTCCTCATGTCACGCCCATCTTAATTTGAGTTTTGAAAAATAGTTGCAAATATATCACAGATTTAAATATTTTTCCAACTTCTGGTCAATATTTAAATTATTCATCCTAACCAAAATGTAGCTAAATGAAATACATCGTATTTAAATTTTTTGAAGCTCAGATTTATTATGTATTCCCTATAACACTAAACAGTTACTCGGCCGGGTTTATATGTAATAGAACTCATATACTGGTCAATGTTAGTGAGTTTAGGAGGTGTTTGATTTGATTGGCCGACACAAATAAAACCATTACTAGTGTTTGAATGATTAATACCAATACACCAGTGTACAACGTTGCGGACGGTATATAATCGGTTAAATGCACTCTATCCTAGGGGCCACCGAACCAATCGCAGATCATCAACATTTTGCAGTTGATAGAAAGTGGAGCTCTTGCACTACACCTTATTATTTGATGTGCTTCATCAATCAGTGTAAAATATTCCAATCAATGTAGAGTATTCCAATCAATGCAAATTAATCCAATCAATGTAAGGTATTCCAATTATTAGGACAGAATTTTTAGTGAAATTAATAAGAGTGCCATTTTCTCTAAATTGTATCAAAGTAATGTTTTATTCATTTATATTAACGTAAGTTTCTAAAATATATTAAGATTAATTTCATTTATTTCCAAAGCACAACTATATATTAATGGAAAGAAAATAGTTGCTGTGCAAGCATAAAAATGGCAATATACATCGCTGTGCTGTATAAACCCAGTAAGAGTACGTAAGCTATACGATTGTACATTGTTGTGTGGAATGGGTGTATGATGTTACTAAAGGCATTATACATTACATGCTATGTTCGCTGATTCAGTAAGAACTCGAAGTCTGCTCAGTAAGAAATATAATTCTGCAAGCCACGCAGATTTCAAGATTATACATTGGCAAAATTTCAATCACGTGACTAAGATTTAGGTCTAACTTTCTGTCGAATGACTTAAATCAAAATGGTTCTGATCTAATGGAGAATAAGTATCTCTGCTAGCCTGGTCTACTGAGGGATGGCCATATTTGGTCTTGACGTGCGCCAGACAAATATAAATAAGCATGCATATCACCCAGGTCAATTCCTCATACCAAGAAGCTAGCAAGAGTTTGTATTTTTCATTACAGGTAAGAACTGTATATGTCGTAAACTTCTTTTGGAAATAGGCATTTTTAATGTTTGAGATTCTAATGGCAAAATTTCATATGTTTGCAACATTGTTCACTGAATTCTTTGTTTAATAATATATTGTTATGTAATGTTTAAATGTTTTAAAGAATTTATATTTAATTATATTTATGGTAAATTTTTATTGTAAAAGACGAATTCGCTACCAACTTCGTGTTTAGATTTAATGATGAAATAAAGTATTCTTTAAGTAACAAAGAATAATATCTAGCAACATATTACAAATCAATATTCTATTTTAAAATGAGTAAAATACATTTCTTTAAATTAATTGTGGCATTAATTACAACTATTACATTTTATACTTTTGGCTATCATTAAATCGATCGAGAATTAACTATTTGTATAATATTCAAAATGCAGAAATTATACGAATAAATTAAGTTGGAAAGCTTAAAAAGGAAAGTGTAATTTTATATGTATTTAATGAATTTTTATATAAAGTTTATAGATGTATTTCTAGAATGTAGTAATATATGTGTGTTGATTATTTAAATAAAATTCCTCATATCCAGAACCTAGCAAGTTTGTATTTTTCATTACAGATATAGCTGTATCTCATCATCGTGGCGACACTCTTTTAAGAGAGCCTGAACACACACACACACACACACTCTCTCTCTCTCTCTCTCTCTCTCTCTCTCTCTCTCTCTCTCTCACCATGGACATTAACATTCCTTTACTTACGAGTAATTCCTTCTCATAGCAAGAAATGAGAAGAAGGTTATGATAAGCTAATCACAAACCTCTTACATAACAATTTTTCATAACACAATCAATGCAAAAGTATTCCAATAAATGAAAAGTATTCCAATAAATGTAAAGTATTCAAATTAATATAGAATGTTCCAATCAATGTAAAGTATTCCAATCAATGCAAAGTATTCCAATCAATGCAAATTATACCAATCAATGCAAAATATTCCAATCAATGTAAGGTAGTCCAATCAATACAAAGTATTGCAATCAATGCAAAGTATTACAATCAATGCAAAATATTCCAATCAATGCAGAATATTCGAATCAATGCAAAGTATTCCAATCAATGTAAGGTATTCCAGTAAATGCAAAGCATTCCAATCAATGCAAAATATTCCTCTATTCTGAAATGTTCGCAGTATCATTGTTGTTGTTGGTGGTAGAGGTGGTGAACATATGTGTTAGTAGCAATAAAATGTTACGCGAAAATTGCGACGTAAAACTTGCTAGAGGCATTTGGATTCTCACTAATAAAGAAATATTTGATTGATTGGTGTATGACACGCACGTGAATATTTATTGCAGTGTTATTAACATTGGAAGGTGTTTACGCTAATTAACACTTTGAGAACCTGAAAGTATTTATTTAGGCTTTCATTAATTAGTCATGCTTGCAAACTGATTATCTAACCATATATTTGGGATGATGGCAGGTAGCATGAGATAAACTTATCAACGTTTGAACAAAAGTGTAGAAATAAAAAATGATATGTATCTCTAATAATGTAATTTTAATGAAAGCCGTTGTTGCCAAAAATAAAAATTTGAAACGAACAAAATTTTATATAAAGCAAGAAAAGCTAAAATAAGGACGCCGTGCTTATGAATAAAAGCTTTTCACCTTAGGCAAAAGGATCATTCAAAACAAATGAGTCACCGGAGAAATAAACACATTATATGTTTTCCATACAGTGGAACAAAAAGCAAACCAAACATACAGCAGAAGCTGATGCTGACGTCAGCTGACCAAAGTAAAATGAGACAAAATAGCATCCAATGAAACAAAAAAGACAAACGAATGTCAAATGGAAAGTACACGATGAAACAACCACAAACAAAGGCAATTTTAATGGAACGCAAACGGAAAGAATATAATAATATACAAATTACACTATCAAGTGTTAATGTATATAATAATATACGAATTACACTATCAAGTGTTAAAGTATATAATAATATACGAATTACACTATCAAGTGTTAAAGAATATAATAATATACGAATTACACTATCAAGTGTTAAAGAATGTAATAATATACGAATTACACTATCAAGTGTTAAAGTATATAATAATATAAGAATTACACTATCAAGTGTTAAAGAATGTAATAATATACGAATTACACTATCAAGTGTTAAAGAATATAATAATATACGAATTACACTATCAAGTGTTAAAGAATGTAATAATATACGAATTACACTATCAAGTGTTAAAGTATATAATAATATACGAATTACACTATCAAGTGTTAAAGAATATAATAATATACGAATTACACTATCAAGTGTTAAAGAATGTAATAATATACGAATTACACTATCAAGTGTTAAAGTATATAACAATATACGAATTACACTATCAAGTGTTAAAGAATATAATAATATACAAATTACACTATCAAGTGTTAAAGAATGTAATAATATACGAATTACACTATCAAGTGTTAAAGTATATAACAATATACGAATTACACTATCAAGTGTTAAAGTATATAATAATATACGAATTACACTATCAAGTGTTAAAGAATGTAATAATATACGAATTACACTATCAAGTGTTAAAGTATATAATAATATACGACTTACACTATCAAGTGTTAAAGAATGTAATAATATACGAATTACACTATCAAGTGTTAAAGTATATAATAATATACGAATTACACTATCAAGTGTTAAAGAATGTAATAATATACAAATTACACTATCAAGTGTTAAAGAATATAATAATATACGAATTACACTATCAAGTGTTAAAGTATATAATAATATACGAATTACACTATCAAGTGTTAAAGAATGTAATAATATACAAATTACACTATCAAGTGTTAAAGAATATAATAATATACGAATTACACTATCAAGTGTTAAAGAATATAATAATATACGAATTACACTATCAAGTGTTAAAGAATGTAATAATATACGAATTACATTATCAAGTGTTAAAGAATGTAATAATATACGAATTACACTATCAAGTGTTAAAGAATGTAATAATATACAAATTACACTATCAAGTGTTAAAGAATGTAATAATATACGAATTACACTATCAAGTGTTAAAGAATGTAATAATATACGAATTACACTATCAAGTGTTAAAGAATGTAATAATATACGAATTACACTATCAAGTGTTAAAGAATATAATAATATACGAATTACACTATCAAGTGTTAAAGAATGTAATAATATACGAATTACACTATCAAGTGTTAAAGAATATAATAATATACGAATTACACTATCAAGTGTTAAAGAATGTAATAATATACAAATTACACTATCAAGTGTTAAAGAATGTAATAATATACGAATTACACTATCAAGTGTTAAAGAATGTAATAATATACGAATTACACTATCAAGTGTTAAAGAATGTAATAATATACGAATTACACTATCAAGTGTTAAAGAATGTAATAATATACGAATTACACTATCAAGTGTTAAAGTATATAATAATATACGAATTACATTATCAAGTGTTAAAGAATGTAATAATATACGAATTACATTATCAAGTGTTAAAGTATATAATAATATACAAATTACACTATCAAGTGTTAAATATATAATAATATACGAACTACACTATCAAGTGTTAAAGAATGTAATAATATACGAATTACACTATCAAGTGTTAAAGAATATAATAATATACGAATTACACTATCAAGTGTTAAAGAATATAATAATATACGAATTACACTATCAAGTGTTAAAGTATATAATAATATACGAATTACACTATCAAGTGTTAAAGTATATAATAATATGCGAATTACACTATCAAGTGTTAAAGAATATAATAATATACAAATTACATTATCAAGTGTTAAAGAATGTAATAATATACAAATTACATTATCAAGTGTTAAAGAATGTAACAATATACAAATTACATTATCAAGTGTTAAAGAATGTAATAATATACGAATTACACTATCAAGTGTTAAAGAATGTAATAATATACAAATTACATTATCAAGTGTTAAAGTATATAACAATATACGAATTACACTATCAAGTGTTAAAGAATATAATAATATACAAATTACATTATCAAGTGTTAAAGAATGTAATAATATACAAATTACATTATCAAGTGTTAAAGAATGTAATAATATACAAATTACATTATCAAGTGTTAAAGTATGTAATAATATAAGAATTACACTATCAAGTGTTAAAGAATGTAATAATATACGAATTACACTATCAAGTGTTAAAGAATGTAATAATATACAAATTACATTATCAAGTGTTAAAGTATATAACAATATACGAATTACACTATCAAGTGTTAAAGAATATAACAATATACGAATTACACTATCAAGTGTTAAAGTATATAATAATATACGAATTACACTATCAAGTGTTAAAGAATGTAATAATATACGAATTACACTATCAAGTGTTAAATATATAAAAGGTATTGCAATAAAAACGAAAAAAAAAATAAAATATTTCAAATGGAGCACTTCCATTCCTATTTGGTTCGTTTATCTTCACATGTGTCTTCGAATAAATTTTGCTATAATTGATTAATCTTATAAGGGTAAATGTCTCAATTTAGTTTTCCTCTCTTCGTTTGAGATTTACTTATTTTGTTTCAAATTCAGTAATTAGGCTATGCTTATTAAAATGTGGGGTTATGTACTCGATTTACACTTTGTCTTCCCTCGGGAAAGATTAATACAAAACTATAACTTCTCTATTTAAGACTTTGTAGTTTTATACTGTTTATTTTTCCTTTACTTACTAACTAAAAGAAAGTTAGTAAAGTTGAATGTTGCTTGATATTTAATATTACAAAAGTGTTATGATGGCGATATGACGGCGAAGAAATGTAGATCTGACTTCGTACAATAATCCAAAATGGAATAGATGACACAATCAACAATTTTGTGGTACAGAAGAAATAATTACGTTATTAAATATTTGTCCCTCTGTCTACCTTTCTCGATCTATCTATATCTCTCTCACTCTATTTCTCTGTCTGTCTCTATAAATTGTTATACCTACTTTAATACGGTAAATAAACCACATGAATAAATAACATTAATAAACAAATTATTGGGTTATCACAAATTGAATATCATTTTTCCTATATTGTTTAACATTGGATACTATTGCTATTTTCAATCATTCTGTCTACATAAATAATACGACTCTATGGTCTTAAACTAATGAAAAGAAAGGAGTGTATACCACCCAATTTTGTAAAATTCAACAAATAATATATTTTCCTAGAATTCAAAGTAAGCATTTAGAAGCAACTTACGTTATATATATATATATATATATATATATATATATATATATATATATATATATATATATATATATATATATATATATATATGCAATTTCTTGATAAGCTAGACAGTTAAAATGACAAGAGGGACATAGATGAGGCGGACATCTCTTAGGATATTTCTTGAAACTCTAAATTCTTTTGTTAATTTGATCATACTTTCAAATTTTAAATTCTAATCTGTCTGGTTTATGTTCATTATTTGGCTCTCGTTAAGTCTTTATAAACTGAATAAAATGAAGTCCTTTTCAGTTGATTCTATTTTCTGTCAAAATTGTTAAATCCATTATTTTCATTTCCAATGAGTGACTATTTTACCTGGTCCTAATGTACCAAAAAAAACGTCCTATATAATATAATGAGATGGCGTTATTAAATTGATTTCATCGCAGATATTCGTGCTTGTAAAAAGTGTATTACTTTCCAAGGTTAATACTGCTTTTGTCTAATTTAATATAGTTCATATTTGCACAAAATGTAAAAACCAGACATAACATATGAATACAAAATATAACTAATTTATAAAATTTATATTTCATTATTATAGGATACAAACAATATCCCACCAGCCAGGAAAAATGTATAGTTTAGACTACTTAGAGACTGAAGATCTCATGCGTTCTGGAAATAAACGAACACGTGTTTGGAGACTCTAATAAAATAAATAAAGACATGGATTTACTTATATTACTCAAACTTTTTGTGTTAATATTGGTTATTTACATCACGCATGTTACTGCACGATGTGTAGATGCCTTATTAATTTATATTGTTTCTGTATTGGGTGCTGGAGTTGTTGTTTCTGCAATATCTCATTTTAGTCTTTTAGTCTCAACGAAATGGTAACCTGGCGATCCAAACAGTGAGTATCTGTTCAGAGAAATCTGGACTGCTAAGGTAAATGCGGTTGTTAATGCTGTATCAACCATGATTAGGCATCGACACGATATCCTCGTGGTTTACAACTGTACACTATTCACTAATGTTGGTGTCAATGTAAAATAATTCGCTTGAATTTGATCATCGACAATATATTTACATCAATCTATTTGAATTGTTATTTCTCAGAGAGGAAGGGTACTGGTTTTAAATTAGGCTTTGGTTGTATTTTCATTTCAAGTTTTGGTGATAATGATGTTATTTGAGCGCTTATTGGATAAATAAGTTACATTTTACCACGTCTTCTTCCTTTAACCTTTTTTTTCTCCCCCAACATATATTGGTACATGTATTATTTACAGCTTTACCCTTGAATTTAACAGCTACAGGATTAATATTTTCATAGAAAATTTCATTAGCAAAATGTATTAAAGATGGCTATTTATTTGACTTACACAAAAGTTTCAAATCTCTGGGGTTATTTCTTTTATTCGTGCTGTCTCGAATTTTTCTGAAACAATGGTTAGAGCAGAGAGGGTAACATGATTGATATTGGAGGTAGTAACATGGGTGGTGTAGATGGTGGGGTGGATGGTATTGCTTAAATAGAGCATCATATTAATTTCTTCCTGCTGTCACTTTTATTCTACAGTGAAATGGATTGTTACATTTCGGCTGCCCTCTTAGAATTTATTGATTTAAAAAAATGTTACTGTATAGTCTGGTTAATGTTTTCTTCTGTTTTGACCTCGCTTTTACCAATTATTTCACTTGTGCCTGTTTTGTATGCAACTATGTCTCTTCATTTGTGAAACGACATTATATGTAATTATATGTAATTATATTTATGAAGCCCATAGTAATATTATGTATTATAAAATATAAATATAATATATTTATCTGAATCAGATACTGTTTCGTTATTGTTACTAGTTGCGGAATTACATAGATTTGTTTGAATAAGGACGACTCATAGATTTGTTTGAATAAGGACGACACATCGATTTGTTTGAATAAGGACGACATATAGATTTGTTTTGAATAAGGACGACACATGGGAAAAGTATGTGGTGAAATGTTTAGTCGGTATGGATATCTGAAGGTGCACATGGGGATACATACCGGCGAAAAACCATTCAAGTGTGAAAAATGTGATCAAAAGTTTATGCACAATGGACACCCGAGGGTACATATGAGGAAACATACTGAAGAAAAACCATTTAAGTGTGAATATGTGATGGAAGGTTTAGTGACACTGGAACCCTAAATAGGCATGTAATGATACATACTGAAGAAAAACCTTTTGAGTGTGAAATATGCCATAAAATGACTTCCCGGTGTGCGGATCTGAAGAAGCATATGAGACAACATACAGGAGAAAAACCATTTGTGTGAAATATGTGATAAACGGTTTAGTCAGAGTGGACATCTGAAGGTTCATACAAGGATAAACACTGGAGAAAAGCCATTTAAGTGTGAAGTGTGTGATAAAATGTTTAGTAATAGTGGACACCTAAAGGTGCATAAGAAGATACATACTGCAGAAAGACCATTTAGGTGTGAAGTGTGTGATAAACTGTTTATTGAGAGTACGAGACTGAAGAAGCATTTAAAGGTACATAATGGAGAAAAATAATTTAAGTGTAAAGTATATGATAAGATATTTAGCTAGAATGGATATCGGAAAGAGAACAAAACGAAGCATACAGGAAAGAAAAGAAAACATGTAAGTGTGAAGTGTGTGATCAAATAATTGGTCAGCATATATGTCCTGAGGAACACATGACATCAAATAGTTGGTCAGCACAGATGTCCTCAGGAACACATGACAACCCATTCTGGAGACAAGCAATGACAAGGTTGTACAGTAAATGATAACAGGCTCTAACTTTTTTACCTTCTGCAAGTACTTATTACTCTGTCTACTAAAACTGATAACCCTTCTGGCAGCTGTTTGTAGGCTGAACCCCAGAGCATAATAATGGCTGCATGAGCGAAAGCTTCTTGAGTTAGCGCTCATGATGTCTACATTTTCAATATCAGTCTTGTCCCATTCAAACTATGTCATTTAATGAAAACTAAAATTTTAAACACATACAATACTCATTTCTGCCAACAAATACATATATTTCTCAGGAAACAATGTCTGTAAAACCATGTGATATGTTTATTTTATAATTTATTCAATATGTGATTCTATGTGAGTGCAACAGTTGTGTTACACACTGATAAATACATATATATCAATATATCTAAACTAGTATATAAAAACAGCTGTATTATCGTCTGTATAACTGTATTGTTAAAGCAATGTTAAAACTCCTAATCACATATAAATACAGCTCTTTTATCTTCTGTATATCTAGCATATAAATACAGCTGTTTTATCTTCTGTATATCTAGCATATAAATACAGCTGTTTTATCTTCTGTATATCTAGCATATAAATACAGCTGTTTTATCATCTATATATCTAGCATATAGATACAGCGGTTTTATCATCTGTATATCTAGCATATAAATACAGCTGTTTTATCATCTGTATATCTAACATATAAATACAGCTGTTTTCTTCTATTAGATAAAAACAGCTCTATTGTCATCAGTGTATCAATGACTTTGGGTCTCGGGCTTGGCCAATGTGGGTATGTGATAAAGCTTGCCAGTAGATTCTTGTGGGTCAGTGGTTCTTTCTGGGGTTTTCCCGGGTTCTTCCTCCACCATCTATACTGGCCACCATGTATAGTCTATAGTTTTAAGGGTATCACGGTACCAATTGTTTTTCCAAAGACCTCAATGCTAATATTTGGAGAGATAAATATATTTTCTATCCTAATTTAGCGTGCATCTCACACACTGTTATAGAGAACAATGTTAGATTGTCAATTTGACAATGACAAAACCAGATACTCCATTGCATTTAAGAGAGATAACTCTGCTGGAACTAGACAGGGGTATGAGTTATCTAGTCACAACATAACTATTTTCAGTCATGTGTATTACATTTTCAAAAAATCATAAAAAATACAAAATTTGATCTATTTAGGAATTAGCATAAATTCACATGTTGCCAAGAGGCTAACCTTTTTTTTTAAGCCTAACAGAAAGTACAACTCTTACATAATCCACCAATCAAAGCTTGTGTTGTTGTTTTTCTCTGATTGCAATGGACCCTACACCTTAAGCTCCACCCACATGGACTTGCGCAATTGGTACCGTTATACCTAAACCCTACAACAACAACAACAACAAACAAGTAATATATTCATGATCATAAAATGAATCTGAAAATATGTAAAGAAATGAGAATTATTTCCACAATGTCTGTTATAATAATCTAGAAGATAAAGCCTACTGGCCACTAGAGTTCTGAATATATTATATTGAATCAATTACAAACTCGAGTATAATGCTATACTGTATATTAATTCATAAGACTGTTTTAGTGAATGGACGATATAAATTAAAATCACAAAGTACAAACACACTGATTTAACACAAAAGCAATTTTTATTGAGATATCTAAATTAATGGTGAAGCCAGTAATATTAATCAAAGAGAAACATAAAACTGGTAAAAGTAAATTTGAAATAAAATTGTCTAAAAGATATAAAGAAGCCTACATTTAAAATGCATAAAAACAAACGGTAATATCTTGGCAAAATGTCATGATAATTTTGTACCAAATATATTAAAAGTGCCACTACATTACACAGTAAACAACACACCAAGTTAGAAAAGCTCAAAGTTGAAAATACATGAAGAAAACTGCAGGATTCTGAACTTCCTTCAGAATATTCACCTACCTGACAGGTATCTTAAATTATGAAATTAGTACCGGTACTTGAGTATGATCAGCAAAAAATGTCATAAAATACTAACAATAAATATTTTGCACTCTGCAAAATCCGTTACTTCGCAGTTTAAAAACCTATTACTGTTGCACTATTAGCAACTCAACATTCTCACAATATACCCATTAGATTTACATACATACATACATACATACATACATGTATATTTGTTTTAATTTTTGATTTAATTTGTTTGTTTGCTTGTTAGTTTTAAATTTTGTCATTCCATTACATGCAATTGTAATGTAATTTTATTTACTGGATTTGATATTTTTAAGAAAATCAATTGTTTGATCTGACTTTTTTTGTCAACACTAATAGCAGAAACTTTGTATTTAATGCTGACCAAATTCCTGGCCTTAATTCTGAAATAAGAGTGAGTATAAGTAAACACCTTTATTTTGTTTTTTTTTTAATTTTTTCCCCCGAGTAAAATTTATTGGTTTTAGTGAAGGCTATACTGGGATTATGTGATTTTAGGCATGTAAATCTTGCTTTGGAAACATTATCATGTGACCAACATCCAGGCATCTTTTTTGCATCTTACTAAGACTTAGTATTGATGTATTGAGAAATAAATTATTTTTTCCCTAACACATGAGAAGTCAAAGTGTTTTATGCTGTAACCAGTTTGAGCTGAATTTTAATTTTACTTCCAATTATTTGGGTTTTAAGAGTTTATTCTTCACTGGAAATACCTGTGCTCTAAATTAATTCTTGGAAAAGGACATTTATCAAAATTTACAAAGAATTCAATTACTGGAATATTATTTTCTGTGATTCAACAAAGAACTGTTGACACATCAGTATGATGCTGACCACAGCATTAAGTCAATGAGATTTTTTATTATTAGGATTAATTTTTTTAATTCTTGGATTATTTTTTGATTTGATTCATACAACCATTAGTTCTTTTTCTCATTTTACCTTGTTTTTCTAGGGAAATAAATTATTTGTTAAAATTTACAAAGCTTGTTGTCTTCACTCTTTTCTTGTTGAATCTTGTAAGAGCCTAAACATAACATGAATTTTGGCTAAAATGTTTCATAAAACTTAAGTTTTTTTTAAAAACTTCCTCTAGGTTTTGAATATTTTAAAATCCTAAATATTATTTTACAACTTTGAAATCTTTAGGTAAATCAGCAATCTTTTTTCACAATGTCATTCTTTCAAATCATACCCATGATCAATCATACCTTTTGGAGAAAAAAAAACTTTGTGTGGCAAAAGCATCTTTGATGAAGCAAGAAATACAAATATTTCGGAATAGTATTTGCTGGAAATGAATGTTTTGGATAAAAGTGCTTTTGTTTCCATCAGTAAGTCTGTATCAGATTCTGACATAAAAGTAAAGGAATTAAAAGCAAAATACAAGATGGAATTGTATTTAAGGAAGCTTCAGAATGAGAGGAAAAAATGCAATCAAAGTTACAGAAAGATAAGAAAAACAAATGCAAATGCAATTAGATAAGAAAGAAAGAGAGAAAGACAATTGCAGTTAGAAGAAGAACAAATAAAGTTACAGGAGAGAGAGAAACAAATGTAGTTTCAAAAAGATAAAGATGAAAAACAAATGCAATTCGATAAGGAAGAAAGAGGGACAAGTGAAATGCACATTCCCACTTCACATACAAGTTCAAGCTTTGATATTAATAAGAATATCAGATTAGTGACCCCTTTAAGAGAAAAAGATGTAGCTAAATATTTTCCTTATTTTGAAAAAGATGCTGAAAATCTGAAATGGCCAAGGGAGCATTGGACTAAATTATTCCAGCATGGACATTTTGGGAAAGCCCGAGATATATATGCATCCCTGTCGGTAGAGTGCTGACTGATTTGGTAAAGTAATGCATCATAAAGGGTTATGAGGTAGACACTGAGGCTTATCGACACAAATTCAGGACCTATAAGAAAGAAGTAGGACGAACCTATGTCGAATTTGCAAGATAAAAGAGCAGTTAATTGATAGATGGTGCTTAGCCCAGAAAGTTGACCAAGATTATGAAAATCTCAAACAACTGGTGTTACTTGAAGAGTTAAATAAAAAATGTGCCCATAGTGACATAAAGAGCATAAAGTTGAAACCTTGAAAAATGCTGCTTATGCTGTTGCTGAGTAAACTTTAGCTCACCAGTCTTCTGGCAGAAAAGTATTTCAGACTAATACAAGCCCTTCTAAATCTCAATCTGGCACAACTGTTAAAAATCAAGCTTCTGATAAGCTTGATTTTAAAAAAAATTCATGTCTCTTCCTATGTTTACCAATTGCAAGAAGAAAGGACACATTATTTCTGTTGGCTAAAAACTGAAAAATAGGCATCAGAATCAAGAGAGACTTATTCCAAGATGCTCTTATTTCTAAGAGGTCATAGTCAGTCATGTATTGAAAACAATACATTTGTTGGGTCTACTAAACCCCAGTCCAACTTTGTTATGGAGAATTATGAACCATTCATGTCAAAGGGTTCTATTTCACTCTTGGGTGATTTGGCTAATCCAATCCCTATTAAAATTTTAAGGGACACAAGAGCTTCTCTGAGTCTTTTATTGTCAGGTACTTGGCCTTTTTCTGAGAGTCTTCTTCTAATGAGTGTTCTTATTCAGGAAGTAGAGTGCAGCTTTGTTAATGTTCCTCTTCATTCTGTAAATTTGTCATCAGATTTAGTCTCTGGACCCATGACAGTTGGAACAGTGTCTAATTTACCTGTTGAGGGCATTCATTTATTACTAGGCAATGCCCTAGCTGGAGATAAGATTGTGGTTAATCCACTTGTAACTGACAAGCCATGTTTTGATCAGAGTCGATCCTAATGAAAATGAATTTCCCGATTTGTTCTCAGCTTGTGCAGTTACTAGAGCTATGGCAAAGAAAGCTCTTGAAAATGATTTTGATCAGGAAAGCATTCCTTTAGCTGACATATATATTGGTCAGGCTTTTGATGAGGTCATTTTCACTCCTTGTTTGGATCAGACGAAGGATATTGATCACAGTAATCCTCTATTAACTACTCATTCCCTTTTTTCTAATCAGGGTGATAAACAATAATCACTTGTCATCGAACAGGAAAAAGATCCTGAGATCTCCTGTTTGTTTCAAAGGTACATTGACGCCACTGAAGTAACTCTCTGTTAATTCATTAAAAATAGACGTTGTATGAGAAAATGGAGACCTCCTGAAGTACCTGCTGGTGACAAGTGGTCAGTGAACTATCAAACTGTAGTTTCAAAATCTTACAGACAGGAAATACTTAGTCTGAACTCATTGGCTGGTCTTTTAGGGATTAATAAGACTGATCACAAGATCTTGATTCACTTTTTTGGCCAAAACTCAAAAGTTATGTTGCCAAATACTGCAGATCATGTCATACTTGTCAAATGGTAGGAAAACCCAATCAGAAGATACCTAAGGCTCATCTGCAACCTATTCCTGCATTTGACAAAGCATTTAGTAGAAATATGGTAGACAGTATTGGTCTCATGCCTAAGACTTAGTCAGGTAACCAATACATATTGACCATAATGTGTGCATCAACAAGGTTTCCAGAGGTAATTCCTTTGAGGCATATTAAATCTAAAACAATAGTCAAAGCTTTGATAAAGATTTTTAATCAATTTGGCCTTCCCATATCTTTCCAATTGGGTCAAGGGTCAAATTTTTGATCTGGAACTTTCCAGCTGATTATGTTTAAATTTGGCAACCATCAATTCAAGTCAAAAGTGAAATTATGGTTTTACAAAAATACAAACGAGAGAACTTTTGAGTTTGGAAATAGAGTTTTGTCTCTCTTGCTCACTCTTCAAATTAGATATTGTGTGGCCCTTACAAAGTTAAGAAGACAATGAATGAGATAAATTATTATGATAGTACTCCTGGTATATAAATATAATAAAGGAGTACCAGTATATTGAGAGAGATAGTCAATTTAAACATGCAATTAATATAGTTGTACCTGTCCCAATCAGTGAGTATTTAAGTGAAGGAGTGCAATCGGACTCTATTTTGGAGTAACAAATCTTCGGAATATCAGACATTATGAATGATCTGGACCAGAAACTTTTACATTTGCAATAACATGAAAGAAATGAACTTTAACAGTTATTATTTGAATATGAGCACTTATTTCTAGATGTTCATACAAGAACAAACAAAATTTTCCATGATCTTGAAATTTTAAATTCTAAACCTTTGAAACTTCATCAATACTGCAAAAACCCTCTCAAACAGGAATACTTGAAAACAGAAATTCATTATTTTCTGGAGAATGATTTCATAAAGCCCAGTAAAAGTGACTTGAGTTCACCATGCATACATGTTCCAAAACAAGAAAATAATTTCCACATGTGCACTGATTGTAAGAAGGTGAACAGTGTGACAAAGACAGATTCATTTCTATTAGAAAGAATCGATGACTGCATTGATAAGATCGGAAATGACAAGTATGTCACCCAATTTGACCTTCTGAAAAGGATTTTGGAAAGTTCCACTGATGGAAAGAGCAAAGGAAATTTCAGCATTCATGACTCCAGATGGACTTTATCAATATAAAGTGATGCTGTTTGGAATGAAAGATTCGCCAAGTACATTTCAACATCTAATGAATATGATCACCTTTGGTCTAGATAAATGAGACGCTTACATCGATGATATCATCATCTACAATGACACCTGGAAATAATATAACACACACACACACACACACACACACATGTTCTCCAGTAACCCAAAGTTTTGGGAGTAAAAATGTATATACAAGTTTTCATATTAATGTCATTCAAACTGGAAAATAGTAAAACATTGTCCTTGGAAATTACCAAGAATAAAAGATAGATCCCTCTCTCAATAAAAATCCATTACTTGCAAAAACAAAATATATTTAGCATGTAAAGCAAATTTTATTTAACAACTAATTAGTATAATCAAGTACATTTTAATAATTGAAAGACATTTTCATATGTAGAAATTTGTAGTCTCTATAACCATACAGGTGGTAAATGTTCACATATAATATCAACATACATTTGTTGCCTACCAATTACAAAACAACATTTTATGAATGAACAAATCAAAATAAAATATATACTTAAAGAGCAAATAAATTGCAACTAAAATTTTTGATCACATGTAAAATATTTTTTAATTAATAAAATTAGTTGGAAGCAAGGCATGAAACATTGATTGGACACAATACCCAGTGTCTTGAGGCTCTTGGAGAAAAATATTGCCGCTTATACATACCTCAAATTTGTATTGCCCATACCTAATGAGAAAAGAGTTATGTTCATTGTTTTTGTTGGTCATATGCTACAGTGTAAACACTATGCTTAGAGAAAATGACTTCTGAGTATGGAATTAACATTTGATAGATATGAACAAACATGGTGTTCAATTTATCTGCTATTATCAATTGTCTTTGTGTAAACTAAAATATACAGCAACCATTCTGAAGCATAATTTTTATGGGAAAACCCCATGTTGGTATGACTTTCCCTTTCATTAGATTCATACTGGATATATGATCATCACCGTTTTCAATTCTGGATAATCTTTATTAGTCTTTTGATGAAAACTCCATGTCAAAAATACCATCCATTCAAACCAAGCAGAGATATCACAACTTTCAAGATGACCACCAGGGTGGTCAGCTCTAAACCATTCTTATTAATGACCGACTAGACATCACAAGTCTCTTTTGGTGAAAACCTCATGTAAATTTGACATCTCATTCAGAAGGAGAAATGATAAGATTTTCAAAATGGTCAGCATGACAGCATGTTTGATTTCAGACTGGTACCATTTTCTTTAGGACCAACCTGACATAATACAAATTATTTTAGTGAAAAACCAATGTCTGTTGATAAACTACTTATACATTTCATCATACCAGCTGATGACATATGCTAGCATATGGTCAATTACATTCATGTATTTGCAGACAATTGTATTTCAGTGAAACAGCATGAAATTAGTATATGTGCAAGTGGCGAGGAGATCTTATAGGTCTTTTATTAAATTCCATAGAATTCATCTACATGAAGTTTGTAACTACTCCAGTAGCCTATTGGTTAGAGCGTCCACCGCAGAAGCTGGAGGTCAAGGGTTCGATCCCTGGCCAAGTCACACTAAAGACTTACAAAAATGGTATTAACGGCTGCCTTGCTTGACGCTCAGCATTAAGAGGTTAGTGTTAGGACTGGTTAGCCTGGTGTCAGGATAATGTGACTGGGTGGGACATACATCATGGTACATGTCTGCGGCATGATGCCCCAGTGCTAGACATCACTATAAACTGCCTCACTGCAGACATCATAGCAATATGACTGAAAAAATGTTAAACTTTGTTATGAATCCTAATCAAACAAACAAACAAGAAGTCAATTACTTATTTTTTACACTGTACCTAATAAAGTAAGGCATCCTTAATCTGAATGTCAATTACTTATTTATACACTGTACCTAACATTCTTCTGATATTGGAGCTACAAATTTTAAGAATTCAGTAATTATAAAAGATTTGGATCAGAAACATTAACATCTGCAAGAGCAAGAAAAATATAAAAGAGAAAACATTTATAAATTCAATATCAGTACTTTTAAGGTATGACTGGGCACTATCTAAAATTTTGTTCCAATTTTTCTATAAATGCTGAACCACTGACAATTTTTATTGAGTAAGAAAAATAAGTTCCTTTGGGCTGTAAAATGTCAGGAGGCTTTCGACAAGTTAAAATCCATACTTAAAAGTATGCCAGTTCTTACAGCTCCAAATTTCAGCCAGTAAGGTGGAGTTTATTGTTACAGGAATATAATCTTAAAATCAGGCACATCAAGGGCAAAGATAATATAATAGCAATCTTCACTTTCTCTTGAGTTGAAGTGTATTATTTCATGTACACTGTTTACAATTAATAAGAGTACTTCTTATTTTTTTCTTAAATATCATGTATAAAACCTATAGTAAATTGATATCTTTATCATGAAATCTTTCTATTCCTTTATGGACAGAAGTGTTATGTATATCTGATTTAATTTATATTTATTTGTAATTTAATTGATTGTTTGTTAGGTTTTTTTTTTTAAAAATCTATATTTTGCTACTGTAAAGTTTTCCAGTATAGTATTCAGAGTTTTTATTTATTTAAGTTGTAAACAATGTGAATAGATAATAACAGCTGAAACTTTAAACATAAAATTGACCTAGTTCCTGAACTGAATCGGAACTATTAAAGAATTGTTTTTATTTTTTTCCTAGAGTGAAAAATCATTGGTCATGCGCAAGGCCATACTGAGTGTAAATGATTAAACAAGTAAATATTTTGACGAGGGTCTTGAACATGATCACATGACCCTCATACAGGCATCTGTTTTACGAAGTAGCCGCTATGGATTAATACAGATGCTTTGATAAGAATTTATCAGTTTAAGGTTTTTACAACTGATGTCGTTATTTTCTTTTGCTGTAGCCAATTTTCAAGTTAAATTTTTCTTCAGATCATTTGGATTTAAAAAGAATAATTTGTATCGCTACAATGTCTGTATTGGAGCAATTTATGGTGATGTCTATCACTGAAGCATCATGCTGCAGACATGCAGCATCATGTCCCGACCAGTCACATTAACCTGACACATGGCTGACCAGTCCTAGCATTAGCCTCTTAATGCTGACCAGCAAGTGAAGCAGCTGCAAGTACCATTTGTACAAGTCCTTGGTATGACTCGGCCAGACTTATAACCTGTGGCCATCTGCACCCAAGATGGATGCTCTAACCACTTAGGCCACTGGTGTGTTCTAAAATATATGCAAACAGCTAAACTTTTATGTCAGTTGTAAGAAGTTAATTCTTTACAAGATAGTCCTGAAATATGAATCAGCAAACAATTCTAGTCATTCTTTATCACAGCAAAATACTGTTTTCATAATTCTCAATATTCCTTTGTGGTATTACAATCCAATTTGCATTTCCTATATAAAACAATACAAACTTGGAACATATCTTATCAAAGTACTACAATGGCCATCAAGTATGTAAATCCAACAAAATAATACTGCAATGATGATAACAATGCTAATAAAAGCATTCCTGTACAATTTTACCATGAAATAATAGGTTTTATGCTGTGAATAATGGTCACATATGTATAGATGGCAATCGTCTATGAAAGAAATATTGCTAATATTTGACTACCCCCACAAATTTAACCAATGCAATCATCCCCCACTAACAAAAACAATCCCACCCATATAGAATGGTCCCTAATTTAACATAGTCCACAATATAATAAGGGTATAACCATGGACACGACTGTAATGGTTGAATTCGGTTATAATATGTACGGTAATATACCCAGTAGAACAGGGACTCTTCTCAATAATACTAGTGAGGATCTGTTTACACAATGTTTTGGGAATTCTAAGTCGTGATACCCATTCATTTGTACCACATTTCCTGTTTTATCCACACATGCCTTAATATACCCACGTTTTTGTTTTAGTTGATGCTCTCATATAAATATCATTTCTCATTGTGTCTTAGTCCCAGCTTAACTGTGTGAGGGGAGCATCTGATCTAACCCTCCAAGAACATTGCAATTCTCTTTCTACTTGGCTCTATGCCTGTGTCTTGCTAACTTGTACTACACACTATGCCTAGCATCTTGCTAACTTGTACTACACACTATGCCTAGCATCTTGCTAACTTGTATTATACACTATGCCTAGCATCTTGCTAACTTGTATTACACACTATGCCTAGCATCTTGCTAACTTGTATTACACACTATGCCTAGCATCTTGCTAACTTGTATTACACACTATGCCTAGCATCTTGCTAACTTGTATTACACACTATGCCTAGTGTCCTGCTAACTTGTATTACACACTATGCCTAGTGTCCTGCTAACTTGTATTACACAATATGCCCAGTGTCCTGCTAACTTGTACTACACACTATGCCCAGCATCTTGCTAACTTGTATTACACACTATGCCTAGCATCTTGCTAACTTGTATTACACACTATGCCTAGCATCTTGCTAACTTGTATTACACACTATGCCTAGTGTCCTGCTAACTTGTATTACACACTATGCCTAGTGTCCTGCTAACTTGTATTACACACTATACCTAGCATCTTGCTAACTTGTATTACACACTATGCCTAGTGTCCTGCTAACTTGTATTACACAATATGCCAGGTTTCTTGCTAACTTGTATTATACACTATGCCTAGTGTCCTGCTAACTTGTATTACACACTATGCCTAGCATCTTGCTAACTTGTATTATACACTATGCCTAGTGTCCTGCTAATTTGTACTACACACTATGCCTAGTGTCCTGCTAACTTGTATTATACACTATGCCTAGTGTCCTGCTAATTTGTACTACACACTATGCCTAGCATCTTGCTAACTTGTATTACACACTATGCCTAGTGTCCTGCTAATTTGTACTACACACTATGCCCAGCATCTTGCTAACTTGTATTACACACTATGCCTATATGCCTAGTATCTTGCTAACTTGTATTACACACTATGCCTAGTGTCCTGCTAACTTGTATTACACACTATGCCTAGTGTCCTGCTAACTTGTACTACACACTATGCCTAGTGTCCTGCTAACTTGTACTACATGTCATGTCTAGTGTCTTGTTAAATAATTCTTGACACTATGCCTGATGTCTTGCAGACACTTATCCTGTAATTAGTAAATCAGTAGCAGAAACAGATGTTACATGTCCATTATTTAAGTGCAAACACATTATGAGAGATGAGATGGTTTCCAACATAAACAATATCAGCTAATTCATTTAGATTGAGATATACACTATATTATGCATTATGGGGACTTTGTATATGATACGGTGGGCATGTGATATACAGTACATAATGCATAATGGGGACTTTGTATATGCTACAGTGGGCATGTGATGCACATTACATTAAGCATAGTGGGGATTTTGTATATGATATGGTGGGCATGTGATGTACATTACATTAAGCATTATGATTACTTGGTGTATGAAACAGTGGGTTTGCCAGGGTTCATGGTAACCTCAAAAACATCAAAAAGCATTAAATTCAGCCATATGAATAAATACAAAACTTGAACAAGCCTAAAAAGCGCAACCTTGCTTTATGTTTGACTTAAAAACCTTAAAATCAACAAGGTTTTTTTTGTAAGTATGGTTGTTATGATAGATTTTTGGTTATGCAAATATAAATGTGCATAAAGTGACTTCAAGCAAGAAGCACTGCTTGGAATCGTATAGCCAGTAATGTTAAATGATGGTTTCCGATATAATGGATGCTTGGAATAGTATAGCCAGTACTGTTAAATGACGGTTTCCAGTATAAAGAATGTTTGGAATCATATAGCCAGTACTGTTAAATGACAGTTTCCGATATAAAAAAATGTTTGGAATCATATAGCCAGTACTGTTAAATGACGGTTTCCGATATAAAGAATGTTTGGAATCATATAGCCAGTACTGTTAAATGATGGTTTCCGATATAAAGAATGTTTGGAATCGTATAGCTAGTACTGTTAAATGACAGTTTCCAATATAAAAGATGCTTAAGGTTTCAAGCTACTACTGACAATGGCAAGTCAAACCCATTTCCCAAATTCATGGCTTCCAAATAAAGAATAGATTTGGATTGCCAAAGATGAAGCTTGCATTTTTTTTGTCGAGATGCACTTTGTGCAGGTAGACATTTAGCATGAGGCAGCAAGGTGAATCTGCTGTAAAGACATGTGCTAAAGGTAATAAACACCAGACACACAGAAAAGGCAGTGTGGAAATGCATGGGAATATAGAAATTGTTTAAGGTAAGCAGAGAGCTGCATTTAAATTTTGTGAACAAATGGTCCACATAGTTAGTGAAAGAAGTCAAATAAGAAGTTCTTTTACAAATTTACACAGATGAAATTGAGGCTGATGGTAGTCTTGGCAAGTCTGACAATGACATAACAGACTCATACTTTTATGAACATTTAAGGCAAATAAGAAAACATCAAAATTAGCCTAAAGGCCATTTGGAAACATCAAATTAACCTTAAGGGCATTAAGAAACATCAAATTAACCTTAAGGGTATTAAGAAACATCAAATTAACCTTAAGTGCATTACAAACATCAAATTAACTTTAAGGCCATAAAGAAATATGAAATTAACCTTAAGGGCATTAAGAAACACCAATTTAACCTAAAGGGCATTAAGAAACATCAAATTAACCTTACGGGCATAAAGAAACATCAAATGAACCTTAAGGGCATTAAGAAACACTAATTTAACCTTAAGGGCATTAAGAAACATCAAAATTAACCTTAAGGGCATTAAGAAACACCAATTTAACCTAAAGGGCATTAAGAAACATCAAATGAACCTTAAGGGCATTAAGAAACACCAATTTAACCTAAAGGGCATTAAGAAACATCAAATGAACCTTAAGGGCATTAAGAAACACCAATTTAACCTTAAGGGCATTAAGAAACATCAAATTAACCATAAAACCATTAAGAAACATCAAATTTGCCCTTAGGCCATTTAAAAACATCTAATCAGCCTAAAGGTCATTGAGAAATATCTAATTAGCCTTAAAACCATTAAGAAACATCATATTTGCCCTTAGGCCATTTAAAAACATCCAATCAGCCTCAAGTCCATTGGGAAATATCTAATTAACATTAAGACCATTAAAACACATCAAATTAGCCTTAAAACCATTAAGAAACATCAAATTAGCCTTAAATGTTGTGCCTTACAGCTACTATCAACCCTGGCATGGACTTATTGCAGTGAAATTAAACCAGAGGAAATTATCCAATATATTTTTTATTATACATTATGAAATCATTGACCTGACAGTGTAATGCTATTATGCCAAATATGGCAGAAACATTACCATGGTTAAATAATTAATTATATCTTTCTACTCATGACAATAAAATGTGTAAAATTTCTGGTACCAAGTCCAGTCGTTTTTGGGCTGTTGCGCTAATATAAACACAGGCATTAATGTCCAGATGTAGAGATATGCAGATATAAAAAAAGACTATATGCATCTTGTCACAGGGATTCACAAATACCAAGCAACTGATGATAAAAATATTAACATGTAGATCTACAGGTTTACTTACAATAAATATGCAGATCTATGAAAAAAGCCTCACAATTTGGTCCAGGTAATGTTATACCAGGTTCACTTACAATAAACATGCAGTTCTATGTAAACAAGGCCTCACCATTTGGTCCAGGTATTGTTATACCAGGTTTACTTACAATAAACATGCAGATCTATGAAAACATGGCCTCACCATTTGGTCCTGGTATTATTGCACCAGTTTTACTTACAATAAACAATGAAAGAACAAAGCAACCTGTTAAAATCACTGTGCCAATAAAAGCTTTTAGGGTTGACTTCCAAGTCTGTTTGAAATATGCTGGTCCAATAAAGCTTAACAAGGCAGGACTGACTGTTAAGGAGTAGATAATGCAGACTGTGGTGTTAATGGCCAAAATTTGACCAAATTTGGCAAATGGCTGAATGGCAGTGAAGGTCAGTGGAATGGCAGCTATGATGGTGGTCAAGGCACTGCTTAGGATGGAAACACCAATATGACTTATGGCTGCAGATGTCCTCCAATGACGACACTTCATTGGTGACTGCAAATATACATTTTAATTGAAATCAGTTTGACCACTCTACCAATGACATTTGCTGTCACAAAGAAGTGTGATTTCTGCCCACTGAAAAGTAAACATTTAGCCATTCCATTAAAATGGGTGGCATTTGATGATGCACAATATGAATCCATCATGTTTTGAAAGGAGCTATTTTTTCATAGGGTACCAATTTTTGTGGTTACAACTAATTCATGAATTTAAAGACCCAACTACTAATGCTCATTCCATAGAATAATAATGCCCTTTCCCTATCCATGACTTTAAACACCAACAAATAGTGATTATTCTATAAATGTAAAGTAACCCTTCTCCAATCCATGAATTTAAATACCACTAAATAATGATCATTCTGTGATGTAAACGCAACCCTTCCCCAATCCATGACTTTAAACACCAATAAATAGTGATCATTCTAGATATGTAAAGTAATCCTTCCCCAATTCATGACTTTAGATGCCAACAAATAGTGATCATTCTATAAATGTAAAGTAACTCTTCCCAAATTCCTGACTTTAAACACCAACAATGATCATTTGGTATATGTAAATCCATGAGTTTAAATAACCAACTTAATAATGATCATTCTGTAGATGTAAAAGTAATCCTTCCCAAATCCAATACTTTAAACACCATAATGATCATTATTGGGTTTAATTAAATCCATGAGTTTAAACACCAACAAAAAATGTTTATTATATAGATGTAAAGTAACCCTTTCCCAATCCATGAGTTTAAACACCAACAATGATTATTTTGCTGATGTAAGATTAACTCTTCCCAAATCCATGAGGTTAAATATAAGAAACAATGACCATTCTGCAGGTGTAAAAGTAACCTTTCACAATCCCTGAATCTGAATACCAACAAACAATGATCATTCTGAAAATGTTAAAGCAATCCATCCCAATCCATGAGTTTGAACACCAACAAACAATGCTCAGTATGTATATATTATATAACCCTTTCTCAATCCATGAGTTTGAACACCAACAAACAATGCTCAGTATGTATATATTATATAACCCTTTCTCAATCCATGAGTTTAACCACCAACAAACATGTAGAAGTAACTTTTTCCCAATTCAACAGCAGCAATAATGCTTTCTTTCCGAATACCATGAACATAAATTCAACATATTTTGTATCCCAGGCAACATGGAAATATGTATTTATCTTTATGTCATTATCATAAATCACTTCACTTACTACATCCCTGTTCATTTATTGTTTCTGCCCAAATATCTATACTGTCTGTAAAATCAAATTTCCTTACGAATTACTTCACTTACTAAATTTCTGTTCATTTATTTTTTCTGACCACATATCTATACCATCTATAAAATCAAATTTCCTTACGAATTACTTCACTTACTAAATCCCCGTTCATTTATTTTTTCTGACCACATATCTATATTGTCTGTAAAATCTAATTATCGTACAAATCACTTCACTTACTAAGCCACTGATGAATATTAAATTGTCTGCAAAATCTCACTTTAATTAAATTATAGTCAATAACAGTCTGGAAGCATATTAGTGAACAGAAACTAAGTGAGTGAAGAAAAAAAAAATAATGATTTGACAACAAAATAAATTATTATACTATGGACATGTTTAAGTCACATTCTGTGTTATGTTTCCCTGGTTACTGCATATAGGCCAAATATTATTCTCTTAAGCTGGAGAGGGGAGGAGGCAGGCAAACAAAAGACATTCTGCTTTCAATTTTAATCTACTTTAAAGTTATTCACTGTTAGCAGAGTGACATCTGAGACAACCCAGATTACTATACATGTACAGTATATAATGCTGTGATTTGGGAACACGTACAGTGTATGATGTGATTTGAAAACATTTAGAGTGTAGGATGGTATGAGAACATGTACAGCATATGATGCAGTGATATGAGACCATATACACTATAAGATGAGATGGCATAAGAACATGTAGTGTATGACATATGAGAACACATACAGTGTATGATCAGGTGATGTGAGAGCACAGTGTATACTGAATTCATATGAAAACAACTAGAGTGTACTAGATATGAGAACATGTTCTGTGCATGATGAAGCAATATGAAAACATATGATGTATGATGAGGTGATGTGAGAGCACAGTGTATACTGAATTCATATGAAAACAACTAGAGTGTACTAGATATGAGAACATGTACCACATATGATGAGATATATGTACAGTGTATTATGAGATATGTTGCTTTTTATGTTGCTGTTTGGGTTTAATGCCATTTCTCAGTGCAATTTAGACACGGTGGCCATTATAACTAGTGCAGTAAGAATCACTTACCCACAGGAATCTAATGGTAGCTTTGTCACATACCACATTGGTTAATGATGAGATATAATATGTACAGTGTACAGATATACATGTACAGTGTAGGATGAGGTGACATAAGAACATGTACAGCATAGGACATGAAAATGTAGAGTGTATGATGTGGTGATATAAGAACAGGAATGGCATAGGACATGAAAATGTACTGTGCATGATTAGGTGACAGCATATGACATGAAATTGTACAGTGTATGATAAGTGACATGAGGTTATGTAGTCATTCATACTTTAGATCCATGAGTGTGAACCATGTTGAACACTGACATTTCCCATTTACCATGAACTTTTTTAATTTCAAAACACAAATCAAGATTGTGTTATTTTGAAAAAATTTAAACGGTGTCATTTTTGTAATTGAAATGACATTGCAAAGTAGGATTGACTTGGTAGTTTCTATGGAAATGCCAATGTGTAGGTACTTTGAATGGAAGGTCAGTGCTTGCATTCTCTAATTCTGTGACTCCATCAAAATTGTTATCTGGTTGAAATGATTTACTAAAATTGAGTGGTTATTACTGCTTGTGTTTGATATATGCATTCTGAAAAATGTTCACTAAAAGCTTAATATTTTTTAAATAATTACACTTGCCTTAGACTAAGAGAGAGAAACATAATTAGTAGACATGAAAGGGTGGTGTTTTAGTGTGTGAATGACAACTAATATACCTATTCCAGGGTTTGAGACTTAAACCTGAAACACTGCTGACAATGAAACTGACCCTTGAACAAGATATGTATATCTGAGTAAAACTAAAGCAGACTAAAATCAAACACAGCTTTCAAACTGGATAAATGGATTAATAGGCTGAATAACTCACCTCTTTGACTGGAGAAGGACATGCATCAGCTGCAAGATTGTATCCCTCAACAAGGTGAACACAGTAATCTACAGAAGATCCTACCAGTATTGAGAGAGACACTGCTTCAACTCCCCCAATTTCCCAGCCAGCTATGTAGAATATACCAACCACAAGACAGACCATTTCTGAAATACAGGTAACCAACATTTAAAAAAAGTACTCTCCCAGTATAAGATGCTTCATATAACACAAGTCATTTCACCACCATATAAATACAGCTATCCTATGTAATAATGTGATTAACTAAAATTATAATTCAGATTACAAACATTTAAATATAGCTACCTCCTCCATAATAATAGACTTCAATATAATGCTATTTAGGTCAGTAACATTTATTTGAATTTCCTATTTTCTTGTGGTACAAATTTCCATTAATTCATTGTTGCTACATAGCACAAAGTTCCATTAATTCATTGTTGCTACATAGCACAAAGTTCCATTAATTCATTGTTGCTACATAGCATAAATTCCATTATTTCATAGTTGCTACATAGCACAAATTTCCATTATGTCAATGTTGATATATAGCACAATTTCATTAAATCATTGTTGCTACATAGCATAAATTCCATTAATTCATAGTTGCTACATAGCACAAATTTCCATTATGTCATTGTTGATATATAGCACAATTTCATTAAATCATTAAATCATTGTTGCTACATAGCACAAATTTCCGTTCATTCTTATTTGCTACATAGCACAAATTTTCATTAATTTATTGTTGCTACATAGCACACATTTGCATTCATTCATATTTGCTACATAACACAAATTTTCATTAATTCATAGTTGCTACATAGCACATATTTCCATTAATTCATAGTTGCTACATAGCACACATTTGCATTAATTCATTGTTGCAACATAGCACACATTTGCATTAATTCATAGTTGCTACATAGCACAAATTTACATTGTCATTGTTGCTATATAGCACAAATTGCCTTTAATACATTGTTGCTACGTAGCATAAATTTCCAATCATTCATAGTTGATATATAGCACAAATTTACATTATTTAATTGTTGCAACATATCACACATTTCCATAAATTCACAGTTGCTACATAGTACAAATCTGCATAAATTCATTGTTGCTATGTAGCACACATTTCTATTAAGTCATTTAGCTATATAGCAGAAATTTCATTAATTAATTGTTGCTACATAGCACACATTTCCATTAATTCATTGTTGCTATATAGCACACATTTCCATTAATTCATTGTTGCTATATAGCACACATTTCCATTAATTCATTGTTGCTGCATAGCACAAATTTCCATTATGTCACTGTAGCTAAATAGCACAAATATAAAGATCCAGAAAAAAAGATGAGCATCAAGAGTCTCTTCTAACAACATAACTGAATGTATCTTTTCTTTCCCAGTACATGCATAAACTACTTTTTCCTAGTAAAATATGTTCTTCAAGAACTCTTTCCCAATCATAATACCTTAGGAGAACTACTACTTCGCAAATCCAGCCCTCCCAGGCACTACTTCTAGCTAATGGAAGCTAAACGTTGCCTGCTGACCTATGTGGCTGTTAGGCATACGTGATCACACCTTAGATATAAGAACTGGTAGCAAACTCTAAAAAATTCTCAGTTACTACTGGAGTGGAAGGCATGCTCTTAAGGATGTAACTTTGGGGAGGCTGGTAGTGTGTATGTGTATTATGATTGGGTAAGTATTCTCAAAGAAACATATTTTACTAGAAAAACTTGGTTTCTTCTTTAAAACATTACCCAATCATACTAACTTAGTAGAATAGCTATGATATGCTGTTTCTGGTCCCCTAAGGTATGTGAGACAGCTTCTTGTTATCCAACTGGAGGAGACTCCATCTGTTGTGGCACTGCATCAAATAAGGAACAAATTTCCCCCACACAAATAAAGCAGAAGTCATTAAGCCAAATCTAAAGAAGTGATCAATCCACCTGTTGAGCTGTGGATATAGGTCCTACTAAATCAAATTGGGCCTTCGGAATGAGAGATCTGAGAAATAAAAATAAGAGAATATGGACTCCCATCTCCATCCCAAAGCCTGAATGATGTCAGATAGTAAACAGTTCTGGATATATGAAAGGCTGGTGGCAACTGCTCTAATCTCCTGAACTGAAATGGGTAATAGGTTCATGCTAGTTTCTCTATATGCTGAGCAAAAAACCCAATTAATCCAGGATGAAATAGTCTTCTGTGCTGATATATCCTCCTGTCTTGTCATTCCAATTCAGTGATAGAGATTTAACTGCTATAGCTTTTGGGTCTGGAACTGAAGGGTCAACAAGCTAGGAGTTTCGTTTTCCACCTTGTTGCAAACAGATCCACCAACAGTCTGTTTCATCAGGTACATACCTGAATGAAAACTGAGGGATGGAGAGACCATTCCATCTGTATTAGTTTCAAGACAAAGATGTTTGTTTGTTTGTTTGCTTGAATTTTAATGGCGCACCAGCACTTTTAGGCTATTTAGCGCCATACAAAAGGTTAGATGTTCAAAAATAAGAAAGGTTTAACATCGACCAGCGATATAAAAAACCATAATAGTTAAATATAAAATGGTAAGATGTTGGTGACAGGAAAATATAAAGTTTCCCAATCAACGGGAGATGTAAATGGTGTATGTTGATGATACGATGTTGTAAATAAGAGGTGATATTTGCATTAGATAAAAATATTCTAGGTGATGGCATACTCAAGACAAAGAATCGACCAGTATGTTCAGACATTCCAGAATATGATGAATGTGTATATAAATTTGTTCTTGACAACACTACCTTAGACAGTCCCACACCATAATGCAAAGGTCTGGGGAATTGGTTCCTCCTTGTCATTTCTTCAAAAGATTGACAGACTCTAGATCTTGGACTCTTTGGTCCAGGTTGATGATGGAGTAGGAGGAGGAGGCCAGAACTCCTGTGGTCAAAGGCGGAAAATATCCTTAATGGCGTTTTGGAAGGTTCAATCCTACCATGACATCATATTGTCTAGAAATGATAACATCACTTGAGAACAAAGAACATATGGTTGTCTGATTTGGGGCTAAGGTCTCATGTAATACTTGCGAAGAGTGATGAGGTCTGCTGCTCACTAAACTCCTGACTTTGGATGGATGTTTGACATATGTAACCATTCCAATATGTCTGCTAAGTGAAAGAGAACTTGGCCGTTTGTTTGTTTGTTTGTTCTGACCCTCACTGTTCTTTAATAGTAATCAAGCTGAACCCCAAGAAGGCAAAATATAAGAAGTTGCCAGTAATGCTGAAGCATGTGGTTGTGATTTGGACAAGTGCTGCTTCAAAGCTTGTCAATTTCTTGCACTTTATGGCTGATGGGTAAGAACTGATTTATCTCCCTTGTCTGACAGAAATTCTCACACTGAGGAAAGGAAAGCATGCAGACTGATGACGTCTTTATCCTAAGTATGTTTTTGTGCTTTGCCCATAGTTCTAATCTGAAAGACAAATAAAGCAAAACATCAAACTGTAGCCCTGTACATGTCTTTTCGAGCATAAAGTTGGTGCTGAGCTAAATCTTAATAAGCTGACCCAGAAATTGATAACAGTCTAATAAACAAAGAAGTGTACAGGTAAATATAATGACAATACAACCTATAAAAAGAAGTATAAACTGGTGGGCTGCATATATAATGTTTGAATATAGTGCAGGATCAGAGCTACACCAAATGATGGTTACCTGGAAAACGTTATATCAGACAATTTCAATTAAAATGCTACCTGCAGGGAAGTGCAAGATGGTATGTACAAGTAGAATAATGGAAGTTAGGTGTTCCAATGCTATGGATTCTTTTGTAAAGGAAACTCATCTGTCTGTACCAGAAATAAGAGTTAAACATATATAAGGAGTTTCTTATGGGTATAAAGACTTAAATATATATAAATATTGTATCATGTGAAGTCACATGGGCTACTCATGCAAGTGACAAAGTGCTCTTTCAATAAGACGAAATGCTTATAAAGATAAAATATGACTCAAGGATAAGCATCTTGCTGATAAAACCGTGTATATAAAGCTGACCTGTACTTGTCCAACCAGAACAGAAGCAATCCAAAATTGTACGCAAGTGTCTACATTACACACAAAAAAACCTTCACATAAAAAGGAAATGAGGTACATGTACAAAGTAGGTGTGAAAATATCCATTATGAGTCACTACCTGGATGCTATGATTGTCTTGAAATAGAATCTCTCCAACATATATCCATTCATGATGGAATTACACATATATTGGAGTATTTTTAGAAGTGTTTGAGACTTACACATACAAAATAATCATAACCTAAACGGTATATAAAGTCACTTAGGCTCCCTGGGCAAGTAGTACCTAAATGTGTGATGATAAGAAAGTGTAAGCAAGCTGTAAAGGCAGAACTCTCTCGACAAAGGACTAAAAAAAGATAGATGGAGAATACTTTTCTTAGAAGTGAAAAAAAACTTGTCCAACTTGTAGTTGTATACCTTCCATGTTGATTCTGGCTATTGCGAGGCCTCTCATGATGAGTGTGCTCTTCTTCTTGGCACAAGTAGGGACTTCGAGGTTCTTAGACTTTGGCACCAATTCTTATACCTAAGGAGAGATCACTCTGCCCAAATGACTCATAATTCAGCAGACAACTTTATGCTCCCTTTAGCTAAAAGTAGTTATGTTTGCAATGTAGTAGTAGTTGTCCTAAGCTATAATGATTGGGTAATGCATTTACAAATTTGTTGCACATATAAGTTTGTCTTTTTCATGTCCAGCAAGTATGTGTGTGTGGATGGATATATATATATATATATATATATATATATATATATATATATATATATATATATATATATATATATATATTATATAAGATCATAGCATAGGGATATTAACCCTTAAAGTGCTCCATTGTTTTGCAGTAAAAGGTCCCTCAGTGCTGAATTGTTTCAGGGAAGAAAAGAAGAAAACTGCACAGTCTTTAAATTGCATGTATTTCATTAAATATACACTATTGATAGACAACCCCTATTTAAAAAATGATGGTATGTGTCTATACTTTAAGATTAGCATCAAGACACATGTGTAGGTTTAACATATTTGCAGGTACAGGTGTAAATACAGGTAAACTGACAAGTTACAATTGTATTTCATCAGTATTTTTGTTTGTTTTTGATGGAAAAGTTCAAATATATCTACGAAATGTTATATTCTTTAGTAGTCCAAACATGCACATGTTATGTCTGTCACAATGTTATATATAAATTGTTAAAATCACAGGTAAAGGCAAGGTGAAAGTTTTGCAAAAATCCACTCCATGAATGTCAGATGTATGTTTAAACCCATCAGTCAGCAATTAATGTTCATGAAAAACTATCACCTGTTATTTATTATAATATCATCAAACTGAGGTCCATATCTGGTGATTAAACCTCAGCAACGGCTTTATTTCTGTTCAATCATTGGGCTGATTTTGTGAAGAGTCACCTTAATTGTTCTCATTGTCTGACAGGTGTAAATTGCTTGGAATAGCTTGAAATCTATCCCATACTTTTTTTTTTGCTGAAGTATGCGGTTGATATCACATCATCAATAGCCCATTAGGAATCGAGAACAGACATATGTACCAAACCCATTGTTTTAATCGATGCGAAAACGTTTTAGATGCTCAGGTAAGACTGGCCACCATTTCTTCATGCGACTTTTTTCGTTCAAGTCTGCCCCATGAACTCTCTGATCTGCTTTACGATTTGTTTGATCTACTATCAGATGAAATAGCTCGTCATCTAAGAAAAAGTTTTCAATAGTCCGTAGGTTGATTTTTCACCATCTCGACATTTAATTTTGAATTACCAGTGAATGGGGGTTGACAGGCGCACCATTTTCACACGTCAAGCGAGCATGTACATCCGAATCCAGTTCCACGTAAATTTCTGGCTCAAAATCATTCATGTGTATTTCCATCAATACCTCGCTTGCTCCAATAATGTCATTTTTCTCAAATTACTAAAAATCACTATTAGCATCACTATCAGAAGCGAATATTTGTTGCAAGAAATCACCGTCGTATTCAGTGTCGGCCATTTTAGCTTTGCACACGTCCCATGTGTTTAGAAGTGAGCATTTGTAAAATTACATCTTTAATAATATAGTAAAGTACTGCAGAATGCTCGTTCCGGGCCTTTTTAAACCAATCAAATATAGTTTTACAGGCATTTATGGCAAGATGAAGTTACAGAATGCGATCATTGTTGCTCACCTCTAGCGTGACAATAGTCGCGACACGCACTACAGGACCACAAACAACAGCGCGACTATAGTCGCGACACGCACTTTAAGGGTTAACAATTTATTTTATGTCCCTGGACTAAGTCAATCAGCTATGAATACACCCAGAAGCAAAACGTGTCTCTGCTTACGTGTTTATCTTTTCAATTTCAGTAAATGCTAACATAGTTATAGAGTATGATCTCAGTAGATTTCAAGTTATGACCCAGGGGCCATAACTGTATGTCCCCTCCCATCCACAAACACACTTCTCCATGTTAATCTCGAATCCTTAAAGCTACACAATTAAGGTGAGTAAACTGTAAAACTCAATAATGTCTAAGAGGAACTAAATAATAATCTTCTGCCAGTTTAACTCAGAATATATCAAAATGTTCATTGGTCTTATTATTGTGACTGGTTACTTACCACATATACTCAAGAAGACAATAAGAAGTAACATAATATGTCCTGTAAATATTGCCACAGTAACCATGCAGATAAGCAGAGATAGCACCAGACCATAGATTGCACTGCTGACAGCTACAACTTCCATTAGAATCTGGAAAAAATGAAATTATTCTCTTAAAAAGAAGCTTTGAAAAGAAAGCAAATTTTGTAGTAAATTATGTTTCTCCGAGAATACTTACCCAATCACATTACTTTAGGGATATTAGCCTGCTACCTCGCGAATCCAGCCCTACCAAAAGACGAAAATTCGTCTTTCCTGTCTATGTAATATAGACAAAGGGCAATAACTCTTGCCCCTTACCTCCCCTTGCTACCCGCTAGGTGTCGCTGCTTCTTTAGTTTTTAAGCTGAGCGGTATATAAAACACGAGGATGCTCGCATGGCGGGGTGGTTGGGAGGGTTTCTTAGTAATGTGATTGGGTAAGTATTCTCGGAGAAACATAATTTACTACAAAATTTGCTTTCTCCTTTGAATACGTTCCCCAATCACATTACTTTAGGAGAATAATAGGAGGAGGGAATGCGGAGCATCCGACCTCCACCCCGGGTATCCTCTAGGGAATGATGGTTGGATTCCCCATGTGAATGATAACCCGGTCTCCTAATTTTCAATCAGCAACACAGCCCAGGGTCACGTAATATGTGACCCCTTTATACGGTTAAGAAGATAGTTATTGAAATCTTCTTACCTACGAAAATTTATCTGGCGAATCCAGCGAAGCTAATAGGCTGTGCTGATTGTTGCACATGGGTCTGGTGGGCGTCTGGGCTGCCCAACACCGGACCTACTAGAATCAATGTTTGCCTCTGCGAGTACAAACTTGAAGAGAAAACTGTAGAAGGTTGACTCTGCATGTCAGCCAACAGCTTCTATAAGGTGACTGATTTGCGAATCCTCAGAGTACGCCGAGCGTATAACCCACTTCAGCCATGAAGCAAGGGCTTGAATGGTGATATCTCATGTCCCAGCTATCACCAGAAGAAAGAGGTGCTTGTATGTGACCTGACTCACCTCTATGCATTGAAATGGTGCTAGAGTGCACAAACAGGATCTTACATGGCTGTTGATCCTGACTTATCTATAAAGAAAGCGAGTTAATGACGACTCGTTGATCGCCAATGTATGGTAATCTTTTTTGGACTACGAAGCCTGGCTGCGTCAAGAGGACCATCAAACCCTCTGATCGGAACGGAAGAGAGTTCGGGTCACTAGAAAGGACATGTAACTCGCTCACCCTGCATGCTGAATCTAAGACTATCAAGAAACCCAATTTGTATGATAGTAGCTTTAACTAATCATGGGTTAAAGACTCAATACTGTCTGAATTGAGTCATGTTAAAACCCAGGACAGATTCCATTTGGAAACAGGGTGAGGGATATAAGTCGATTGAATTTTTAAAGTGTCTAAAAGATCTGACAAATCTTTGTCATGGCTGATAGCACATGTACCAGAATGGCGGAATGTGTCTGATATCATGGAGCGGTAGCATTTGATAATAACTGGAGCCAGCTGTTTCTCCTCGAAAAGCCAGAGAAAAGTTGGCCAGTTGAGGGATTGTGACACTCAGAGGAACAATGTGAATGATATGGTACCAGTCCCTGAAAACATGCCACTTGCCCTCGTAAACCTTCAGAGTAGAGGGCCTTCTTGCTCTCGAGATTCTCTCCGCAATCAAAGATTTAAATTGTTTGTCTTGCAAGGCTGTCTGGACAAGAGCCAAGCTTGAACATAAAGACGGTCCGGACAGGGGTGGAACACCCCTGGCCGTGGTTGCTTGCGAATACTTGTGCTGACTGTAATCTTCCTGGGTAGATCTATCGCCTAGATTGAGTAGATCGGAGACCCAGGAGTTGTTCCATCTGAGAGGGGCAATCAGAACCATCTGACAGTTCTGACCCCTTAACTTCTGTATTAATTTCAGTACCAAGACCGTGGGAGGGTAGGAGAATGACCACAACCCTTCCCAGCTGATTGATCGAGCATCCACGACCCAAGCTTCTGGGTCTGGAACCTGTGAGATGAAAGGTGTACAACTTGTGATTCCACCTTGTTGCAAAAGATCAATCATCGGACGTCCCCAAAGTGTGTCAATTGGAAGAAAGTCCGATTGATGGAGTGACCATTCTGTGTGAATGACTAGATAGAGTGTCAGCCAAGACATTGAGTCTGCCAAGAATGTGTCTGAATTGTACATTGAGGTGGAGATTGTCGAACCAATGTAGAAATTGCCAGCTCAGATTGCACAGGTCTGGTGATTGGTGTCCCCTTGTTTTGAGGCAAGGCACCACCACAATGTTGTCTGACATAATGAGGGCAGTTTGTAACAAGAGTTGATCCTGCCCGAAATGAAAGGCATTGATGACAGCCGTTATTTCTGAAAGGCTGATGTGGAAAGGGGCTCGCCCCTGGCACCCACGTGCCGCTGACAGTATCGAAGTCTGGCAACAGGTGGGCACCCCAACCATAGGTACTAGTGGCGGAACATACCGTTATCCCCGCTTGGGGTATCTCCAGAGTAATCCCTGTGGACAGCCCACAGGGGGTTGTGCCATTGACTCAAGAATGATCGTATCTCTGGCGTGAGCATGACTGTTTTCTGGGATCAAAGGGATTTGAAAAGGGCGCAATTACGCTAGCAACGTCCTTTGTAAAGGGCGCATAAAGGACGGCTGAGCGGGATCAAGTCTGCTGCCGCATTGAATAATCCGAGGATCTGCAACTCTCTCGCTAAAATGCGCATCCTGTCGGAAACGGACTCTACGAGTGCAAATATCTGGATGATCGCAAACTCGAGGAAGCCTTACCAGATTCAGATCGGGAGAAACTCCACACCCAGATGGACCAAAATCCGGATTGGACAGAGATCAGACTTTATCCAGTTCACGAGAAAGCCTATATGATGTAAGGTGATATAAGATCGTTTCTGCCTTTGAGCAGAGTAGAACTTGACAGATGTTTCTGGAGGATGTCGTCCAAATATACTGCCGACGCAATAGATGAAGTCGAGCGGAACAGGGTGACGATGTAATCCATAACCTTGGTACTAACCCAAGGGCTTAAATTGAGGCCAAAAGGTATGACATGGAACTGATAAACCGAGTCCCGACAAGCACAACGGAGAAATGTCCGCTACTCGTGGGATAGGGACGTGAAATGTGCGTCAGTCATATCTAGCCAGCTTATGATGGGGTTTAAGCGACGTGCCCTTCAGACATGCGTCACGACGTATCAGGTCTAGGTTGGCAGAAGCAGTCAGCGCATTGGCCATGGAATGGTGAGCTGCCCTGTTAAGAACCCTAGCTAACCGGGCCGTCGATTCCCAAGCATGTTCATTGCCAGATTTTTCAGCGATCCTGAAATGGCTAGGGAGGCTAGGTCTAACAGTGAAGACGTAGTGACTACATTTCGAACCAGCTTGGACTTGGCATTGAACACAGTTTTGTCCACTTTATAAGACAATGGAGCAGACATATGGACTGCTGCCATGTTTTTATCCAGAGCCGGGACCTCAGTACTGAACGCATCGGAGTGAGTTTTGTACCATCGACCTGAAAACGACGCTGGTACTTGGCTTTCAGAAAAGAAGGCCTTAGCATTTCCTGGATCCCCTATACGTGTCGACAGACGGTCATAATTTCCTTAATTTTTTTCGACTGGGGAAGGAGGCGGAAGGATAGTCTCTTCCCCCTCATCCAGATCGACCGACGCTCTAACCTTATAGTCGGTAATGGCAGCAGGAGGTGGAGGGCATTCTGAAGGGGCCAACACCCTATAAATTTCCTCCACTGCGGCTTTGAAGCTGAACTCAGTCCGTTCCATAGTTGGATCTGCATACAGCTGATTTGCCTGCGATTCATCGCACTCACTATGTGCATAATCTTGCTCTGGTAAAGCATCCATATCGGGGTAATGCATACCAGGTGGCATAGATGACTCGATTCCGACATCTCTGATAAAGGCATCTACCATTCGCTCAGAGGGAATGTTGGTTCTGGTACAGCTTGCATATCTGTACAGCATACCAGGTGACCTAGATGACGCAATTCTGTCATAATTGACACTTTCACTAAATCTCCCTTGTGGAGAAGCCGTGAACATATGGACGGCCGGCACTGCCGGCTGATTGAACTGGCGAATGGTCGGCCTTAAAGTCCTGTTCTGGTAAAGCTGCCATATCTGGGTAGCGCATACCAAGTGGCATAGATAACTGAATTCCGTCACCTCTGATAATGTCACTAATTCTCCCTTGTTTTAAAATCACACCGTCATGTATTTGACGTGACGGGAGGTGTACACCGGCAATACCGACTGATTTGTCTGGTATATGGTCGGCCGGAATGTCGGCGAAGGTTCGGCTATGACCGGCACCTGCCTCTCGAATGGTCTGATTGGACGGAGATTCATCTATAACATTTCTCTCATGGTAGTGATATGTAACCAGTAGTGTAGATTGACTGACGGGTACATCACTATAATCTCCGTAAATCCGATGTACAGCCGGTGCAGGTTGATGCCGGCTGGAAGACCGGTGCCATTTGGGCTTAACGGTCGTTGCCGGATGGTCGGCCGGTGCCGGTTGATGCCGGCTGGAAGACCGGTGCCATTTGGGCTGAACGGTCGTTGCCGGATGGACGGCCGGTGCAGGTTGATGCCGGCTGGAAGGTTGGCTGGACGACCGGTGCCATTTGGGCTGAACGGTTGTTGCCGGGTGGACAGCCGGTGCCGGTTGATGCCGGCTGGAAGGTCGGCTGGACGACCGGTGCCATTTGGGCTGAATGGTCGTTGCCGGATGGACGGCCGGTGCCGGTTGATGCCGGCTGGAAGGTCGGCTGGACGACCGGTGCCATTTGGGCTGAACGGTCGTTGCCGGGTGGACGGCCGGTGCCTGTTGACGCAGGCTGGAAGGTCGGCTGGCCAGCCGGTGCCATTTGGGCTGAACGGCCGGTGCCTGTTGATGCAAGCTGGAAGGTCGGCTGGCTGTCCGGTGCCATTTGGGCTGAACGGACAGTGCCGGATGGACGGCTAATGCCGGTTGGTGCCTGCTGAAGTGCCGGCTGAACTGACGGTGTCGGCTGGATGGACGGCTGGACGGCCGGCGAAAGTGCATATTAAAATGGATCCAATTGATCCAGCATAGATTCCATGCGTCCGGACTTACAGGCCTGAAAGCCATGCACGGACCTGCGGTGAAATTTACACCCACTGGGCAGCCTAAACCATGTCAACATAATTTCCTCCATTTCCACATTGCCAACACCCATTTTGCCATTCATGCCTTCGTTGTCGACTTTGCTACTGAAACGACAAAAGAAGAGAACAAAGCACAAATTAAAAAATTCAGCATATTATTAATTCGATAATACTATAACCGTTACTAACGGAGTAGTCAAATTATTCCGTGCCATGTTAACTCTTAATGACAACACTAGTTATCGCCGTGAGCGTGTTGCAATGGTTCGTTCAAGACGAAGTCTATTGAAACGAAAAAGATGATAAACAAAGCACAATTAGCAATTCAACACGCTATTAAGTCACTATTACCATAACCGTAACTAACGGAGGAAGCGAAATGATTTAGTGTCGCGTGAACTCGTGACTACAACACGAATTCAGCCATAAATAGTCGCAACTGGTCGTTCAGAGACTAAGTCTACTGAAACGAAGAAAAAAGATAAACAAAGCACAAATTTAACAATTCAGCACGCTATTAAGTCGCTATTCCATAACCGTAACTAACGGAGGAAGCGAAATGATTAAGTGTCACGTGAACTCGTGACTACAACACGAAGTCCGCCATTATATAGTCGCAACTTGGTCGTTCAGACTTTTTTTAAGTCTACTGAAACGACAAAGCAGGTAAATAAAGCACAAATTATCAATGCAGCACGTTATTAAATCGCTAATATCGTAAACGTTACATACGGAATAAGCGAAATTATTGAGTGCTACATGTATTACATGCTAGTACCGCCATAAGCGTGCTTGACCACGTTGCAACCTGGTCCGAAGTCTAGAAAAGGTGACAAAGTCACTCAAATTGGAAAATATGTAAAATAATGTATACGACCTGTAGAGGAATGATTATCCAACACAGTAATTCCAAATTTAACTTCGGATGGTCAGAATTTACACTAAGATGGCTTGGATTCATTGGAGGTCTAATTGTACATGTTTTCGCGTACAGCGAAGCTAAAAAACTAAAGAAGCAGCGACACCTAGCGGGTAGCAAGGGGAGGTAAGGGGCAAGAGTTATTGCCCTTTGTCTATATTACATAGACAGGAAAGACGAATTTTCGTCTTTTGGTAGGGCTGGATTCGCGAGGTAGCAGGCTAATATCCCTAAAGTAATGTGATTGGGGAACGTATTCAAAGGAGAAACTGACCAATATTAGAGTCACCATGTTCTCCATGACCTCATATATAGCAATGTATAACTATGCCCCAACAGTATTGATCCACATATGTCATCATATAATGTTCTGGCACATCTTTACTAGTATCATATAACCAAACTTTTACATGGCTCCATCAGAACTCCACCACACAAGGGAGGATCTTCTTAAATTCTTAGGTTATCTCTGTTACCATTATATGGTATTTCAGTCAAATGCAGTAGAAGAAAAATTACCAAGACACTTCGCACTATCACTAGATGTAAATATATTATCTGCTAACAGCAATTCTATCAAATGTTTGAAGGAATATAATTAAACATTATGTTATAAGCAGATGCCAACACAGGATGCACATGTGGGCCTTATATCAATATATATATATATATATATATATATATATATATATATATATATATATATATATATATATAAGATGTTTATGCATGTAAAAAAAAATACATTGAGTCAATGTCCCATCACTTACTAAAATGTTATAAACTACTATGATTGCTTTTGTTATTATTTAAATAAAATCTTCATCATTCATGGGCTGGTTCTTATTCAAGTTTAACCAGAAGACTAGGTTGTACTCTAATGTACAGTATTTAAACAGTGCAAATCGTACCTAGCGTCACTTACGTCTTTGTTTATTAACAAACAAATTAAATGCAGATTTTGCTTAATTCATTTTTAACCAAATCCCATTCTTCCAGATAACACTTCAACTAGATGGTAATAGCTGTTTCATTTATGATAAGCCACATGCTCATGAATTACTCTTTTTCAATGATATAAGTGATGCTACAAACTGAAGTAATATATATGAAATTGTACACTTGTTCAATTGTGCAAGGTACAACCAGCATAACTGTTAATGTTCATGAAAGAATGGTAATAATAAAAGCTTTAACTCTGAATATAGATCAACATAGATCATCATCAGTTTATTTCACTTTTGTGTTTTGGGCTGAATGAAATCATATTCTTCCACACAATGGAAAGCTGGATGTTTCAGCAACTCCTTTGTTTATAATTGGCAGATTTGTCTTTTGTTTTCTGACAGCAGTACAGGCCAGTTAATCATTAAAACCCTGAAACTGGCTTGGGTTAAGAGGGAATTTTGACAAGCAACCATACGAGTGCATTGATGTGTAATTGCCTTTCCCTCAATAATATTAGCACGATTACCTTAGTTTTGTACAACAGGCTGTAAGGTCACTTATATCAAAGCTAAGTACAACTCACTTTTAACAGTATTAGCATAATTTTTGAATCATTACTTCTGAAACATTATTATTGTATTTTGGATTTGTCAATCAAGTTTAGTGCAATTTAGATTAAATACCAAGAGATGTACTTCATTAAGCAGAATGTACTTCATTCAGTGCATGGTCAAAATTACAATGCACAAAGGGGGCCCCAAGTGGCTGAGTGGTCTAAAGCATTCTCCATTACAGATCACTGCCACTTCATCTCTGTCTGCGTGGGTTCAAGTCTCATATTCCACCAATGTGGGTATGTGAGAAAGCTTGCCAGTAGTTTCTCGTGGGTCGGTGGTTCTTTCCGATGGTTTTTCCGGTTTCTTCCTCCATCATTAATACTGGTCGCCATGTATAGCCAATGTGTGCTGAAAAATGTTGTTAAACACAACAATAACAACAACATTGTACATGAGGTGGTGCCATTAATATGATCACTAGCCTAGTTGTGAGTGTTGATTCAAACCCTCTAATTGTTGTCATACTGGGATAATATTTTAATGAGTTAGATATTTACAATTTCAAGGCAAAATAAAAATGTGATTACTGGTGCACTGATATAAAAGGTCAAATGCAATAATGCATAAACAAACAATGTAAACAAACAACGACTGAGTCAAAAGGGAGAGGTATTGTTACATCAACCAATGAATGCTCGATTCTTGTCATCGTCTGATCAAGTTATACACAATTCTGAATGAGGCAAAAACATTAAGAAAACAAATTAATTTCTTGACTTTTCAAACAAGTTTATACCATTTTTATGTTATAATCGTACATGCCGAACCCCAAAGAGAGTTTATTGGGTAAATTTTGCTAAAACAAGTTTGCCAAAATAAATGCATTTGGAAATTACCGTGTGCATCTTGTGATGTCATCTCAGACTTTTGGATCAGTTTATACATGGGTCATGCATACTTTTAGTGTTTATACCTATTCAGTTTGGGGGGGGGGGGGCTTAAACACGAGTGTATCGGGTAATAGTGGCCATATCAGATCGTGAATCAACATGCATCTAAATCTGGTCAAATTATGTGACCAGAAGTAATTTAAAAATTGTTCTATAAGTTAGTAATGATAACTACATTTGGTAACAACTCAGCATTTTAACAAAATGCCAGGATACTTAATTTCAATTTTGGTAAAATACTGTTAAGTAATATTCAAGAAGTTGTAAATAGCAGCTGTGAAGAGACAATAAATGACAGATGGTTGGTGATACATGAAAATACAAAGGACCATATCAAAAGCTCACATGGCCTTATGGACAGGTTAACTGTCCATAATCATCTCATTAGTCATTCATTTGTAAAAATTTCAGAAAAGTCTTCTTCTAATATTACAAGGGAAAGTGTTTGTTTATTAAACCCTCTATTGGTCAAAATCTCATGGAGTCTGGGGACATGTCTGGTAAATCGAGCCATAGATTTCCTTGGGACTCCTTACAGCAGCTAATGCACAATACTGTAAAAAGCTGGATCAAAATGACTCAAAATTCTTTCAAATATTTTACAGTTTCACAAACCTACCAACCCTGACAAGATGATCTCAGTAAGTTGATTTGTTTTCCATAAGTTTGACCAGTTTTCAATAAGGTGTAACAAAATACCATGTACTGATATTGTCAAGTCAGAAAACATATGAAAGAGATTGGTATTTGAAACATACATCAACAGTAAACTTTATATTGAACTGAAAAGTATGTATAGGACAAGAAGACCTTATTTACTATTAGTACAGTTGCACAAACTTCAGTTCTAAACCCAACAAAGCTAAATGGCTTGTTGATTTCTCTCAATTGAACATAAGTTTTGAAATTGTTTGCTTGACGTCATTTAAAAAAAAATATATAATCAACACTTTGATTATGCAGATGCTTTGTATGAAAAGATATTTTCAGTTTAAAGCATCTGAGGTACCATTATAGAGTTAGTATGGTTCCCTGACTAGCTCCACTAATTATAAACTGAAACCCTGATCCAAATCTCAAACAAGGATCAACCAATTATCCAGATCTCAAACAAGGATCAACCAATTATCCAGATCTCAAACAAGGATCAACCAATTATCCAGATTTTTCATCAACATTCATTTTCTCCATAGTTTTTGTTTTTATTCCATATTGAAATGGTCAGTTTGTAAGACTTATGGCAAAATCATAAGGGATGGTGGGTCTGGTTTCATAGACATTTTCAGCTGCACTGACTTTTATGTTGATTATGGCCAACACAGCAGTCATACAGGAGGTCTTAACTGTATCATTTTCATCTACAAGCAACTACATATATGTATTGGTAAAATCCCCGTCAATACAACCGTCTGTTCAAAAAGTGTAGTAACAACATTATTGAGATGGACACCACTGCCATTATGTTGGCGATCACTTCTGTGCCATTTTCATTTAAAACCAACTGAACACATCCATTCATTCATTACTATTTTTAGGACAAACTACAAGACAAATGAAGAACCATCACATGGGCTCTTCTGGACTTTGACCAATAGAATAACAATCATGCCATGTACATACCTTGGTCCAGAACTCTGATGTTTGAAAAATAGTTTGAAGAGGGGAGTCGGCTGCAATTTCTGACTCCTTGAGGTGCTTGATAAATGATTCCCACTTTAGATATTCCTTGTATGACTCGAAATAGGACTGGCCTTTTGACGTAGTCTAGTAAAAAATGAAATTAATTTTTATAGAATTCTGTTTCTGTATCTATATAAAATATTGAGAAACATTGCCATACAGAATTAACTAATGCTGATTCAATGTGACACATAGTTACACACCTACAAAACTAACACTTTCGCTAATCATATATATATATATATATTGTAATACAATTTAATACATTGTTGTATTTGCATGCTTATGTCAGATCACAATAATATTTCAAGTGATCGCATAGATATCAATAAAAGCTAGCAACTTGATTGAATACAAGTATATGGTCATGCTAGTTATCACAATCCATCGTGCGATAGTATAGTTTGTCGTTTGTGTTCATTTTTCGTAATTTATACTTGCATTAATTTAACTTTCGTAAAGGATCCTTGGATCTGTGTATAGTCCAAGAGATCCCTTTACATCTGAGATTCCTTTTGTATTAATATTTAATTTGTTCATGTATTGTGAATGGTTGTGAGTGTAATTGTGGGTTGAGTGCATGAATTATTGTGTTGTTACATCTGTATTTTTTTCATTTATAATTTATTACATAAATTTATATTTTCTTTCACAAATTGTGTTTGTATTGTTCATTTAATCCACCCTCCTCTCGGTAACAATTCTGTTACACTGACAAGCTCTGATTCTGTACATGTGTAATCACTGGAGTACATTATACCCAGGGCTGACAAGCTCTGATTCTGTAAATGTGTAATCATTGGGTTCAGTGGCCAGCAAAATCCATAAGATGATGCAGAAAAAAAGATCTTCTTGTTGCTCTTCTTGGTAAGGACAGAAAAATGCAGTTGCTTTAAGATAAACACAGATGATGGTAATATCTCATCAATGTAATTTTGTCAATACAAGTTTCATTAACAAACATATATAAAGGGCTCTATGACTTTAAAAACATCCATTAATTTAACTTGGCAAACAATTTTAATATAGCAAGAGACTAGCAAGTTACATGACTTCAAACAAATTCAATAATTTAACTCAGCACAAACTTCAATAATTTAACTCAGCACACAAACTTCAATAATTTAACTCAGCACACAAACTTCAGTAATTTAACTCAGCACACAAACTTCAGTAATATAACTTGGCATGCAAACTTCCGTAATTTAACTCGGCATGCAAACTTTCCAATCAACTAAATGAGGATATTTAATATCTTTTTTCAGCAACTGATTAATCAAATATGGTTTTGAAAATTCCCAGCTCCTTTCATCCATCTAACTGTGACCAACTTTTGTAAACAGTTGGGCTTTAATCACTGGGAATACACGTCTTATTCCTGCTTTTCCCCAATTTTACTACTAGCATATTAACCCTTCGAGAAAAGTTTAAACCAAGCATGGTATGAAGATACTGCATGTACCACCTGTGGTCACAATAAGAGTACAGTATAAACACACTACAATATCTAGAGCATCTGTCTACAACAGAAAAGCATGAATACAATCACAGGTCTGAATTTGTAAAATGTTGAAAATTCATCACAGCAGTGTGATGTGAACCAGACAATCATTGTTCTGAATGTGTAAAATGTTGACAGTTCATCACACCTGATAGATGTGAACCAAGTAATCTGTAACGGGTCATTCGGTCCCAAGCATTATTGGTACAATATTGCACAAGCCCACTGGTCAGAGGTATTGCGCAACTTGGAAAAAACAACACCCGAAACTGTCTCCCGCTAATACTCGTTATCTAAGTAATGATCACGGTATGATTTGCCCGGTTATAGAAAGGATATGGCAATCTGAGACAATATCTTGAACAAAGAGAACACACGAGCCCCCGTAAAGATAAATAAGAATTTAATCAAAAGAATCAAGAGAAGAAAAGACACATTAAATTACAATTTTCTTTCCTTCTGAATACTCTTAGTTCAGAAGCACTTTAAAACCGGAGTTTAAAATAATTGATACATTAACTAAATTTCAAACACTAATAAAATAGACAAATTTAGCTGTTAATGGCTGATAGCAAATTTCATCATGAAATCGAGTGTTCATTAACATTTGACCACTTGGTAAATTCTCATGACCTGCTCGTCGACTGTTTTTCTGCTTGTGTCTCGACTTTAACTTGCCCTCTGGATGAACGTAGGGTTCTCACAACTCTGACTTCTAAATTCTTTTTCCTCCTTTTGGATCTTGACCTCCTCGCTATTTCTCTCTCTCCAAACAAACTATTTTCCTTGTGTTTTTGGCGTCTTACAATCGTTCCTAGATTATCAATTTTCCCTGGAACCACGATTTTACGGACATCTTTCCCTAAAGTACCGCCCGGAGTCTCTTCTATGTATTTTTACTTCTGTTTTCTCTCTATCAGAGAACTTCAAGACTGACGAAAATTCACTAAATCGAAAAGTATATTCCCTCCAAGATTCAGGGATCGACCCATCCCTCATTCCACATTTGACCAATCGGAATAAATGCTATTCCTACAGACATTTGGAAAACTGCTTATCAATGTGCCAAAAATGCCACCTGGGGTTGTATTTAACACCCTGTCGTTTCTCTCCAATCACTTTTGACAGTTTTTTGTGTGAATTTCGCCTTTCTAGCCTTGCATACAACTAGTTCGTTTTTACTATAAACATACTAACGGTGTAACCCGAGTTAGAAAAACATTTCTCCGTGCAAAAATCTACCACAAGATAACAGTTAATTGTTGACTAGACTAAGAATTAATTAATGGATTTTTTTTTGACGAAAAATTTGGCACTTTACATAATCATTGTTCTGAACTTGTATAAAGGTGAAAATTCAGCAACATCTGATAGAATAGCTGAGTTCCAAGAACAAGAAACAAGAAAACAAGATAACCCTTGACATATAAGACTGGAGATTAAAAAAATCCTGAAGAACATATACAGTGCATGTACTTACAGATTCAAATGCAAAAGCCAGCCATAAGGCATCTTGACCATTCAAAGCAAAGCCTCCTTTGGCCTGGGCTTGGGGTGCCTGACCATAAATATATTTAGTTGGCTCAAGGAGTCCTACACACTCTTGTATTTTACTTAATTCTGCTCCTATTAGACTGTATTTTCTCTTTACATCTGTAAAGATAAGAGGTACAAAGATTAAAAGAGATGGAACTAACACTTTTCCAGGTTGGTAGTAAAATTCCACAAATAGTTCCGGATCATGAAATATTAGCAAAAGAAAACATTATATCATACAAATTGAATTATGAAATATATATTTTTTAAAAACATTATATCATACAAATTGAATTATGAAATATATTTTTAAAAAACATTAGATCATACAAATTGAATTATGAAAAATATAAAAACATTATATCACATGAATCAAAAAGACTGCACCATGCACCTTTAATGTACTTTTGTTTCTTTCTAACAATCAACATATTCTCTCAATTTTTTCAAATGAGCATTTGATTTAATGTAAAATTATGTTTCTGCAAAGTTTCTTTCAATTATTTTACAAGTTTAAAACAACCTTGAAATTAGATCCTGCTATCAGTATTCAGTGATCTTTAATCTGCATATGTTCTAGTCAGGATATTTTATTTCCTTTTACATAAAAATTGTTTTCTTTTCTTCTTCAGCTAATATAATGGAGGTAATAGTTTGTTTTTTTACATAAACCAGTGCAAGATTTTTTTCAACCTATCTGCAAGCCACAAATGCTATTAAACAAATCCCAGTTATCCCCACCCAAAATTGAAAATGGTGTTTCACTTTTTAATTCCTGGTCCACTCATTATAGACAATGTTTCATTAATGTACAAATGACCAGTCATTTGCCATACAAAAAGGAACAATAGAACATGACCTTGTGCACATGTCTATTGAATTTCTGTTATGTTGGAGAAGTCAGTTTTAATCATATTGAGAAATGATTTCAGTCTATTTGTACTGATACAGCTTTTGACATTCACAGGCCTGAAATGTTCTGTCAACAGCTGGGACCTCAGTTAAAGAACTAGCATCAATGATGATACCTATGCAAGTTCACTTCCTCATTCACTCACTTACCCAATTCATTTGTACATTTCTGGTCACTGTGTGTATCAGTTGATTGATCTGAACTGTATCCCATACAACTGGGACATGTAACATTGTGATGACATCTCTAATTAGCGAGCCAACAATGGCATATACTGGTGAAACTAGTCAAACATTGTGTGAATTTGTGTAAAGAGATTTTTATTGAGACATATACATATCTAAAATAAATACATGAAAGACCTTGTGTCACATAATACTAGACAATAACATAATGTATATACCAGGCTAAGTATTGAGATGAAAGGAACTACAATTGACCTTACCGCAGATTAAACTGAAAAATGATATGAAATGTTGATTAATAAAATCCGATTTCATTATCTAAGATAGAACTGAGAGAAGTTATAAATATAACTGGAGTATACTTTTCTTTGTGAGAAAAACTATCCCTGAAATATTGTAAAGGCACAAGCAGAAATCAGTTTTGAGGTCTCCAACAAAAAACATGCTTCCCAAATTACTGATGGTATTTTGTGTGAATCCCCCTATCCAACATGAGATCCCTTTTGTTTGACTCCCATATTAGTGGGCAGACAACTTTTAACACCCTTAGTTGCTAAAACATCCTTGGGAGGGCTGGATATAACCAGCAGTGTTTGTATACCTAATATCTGAAAACAAATCAAGATCAAGGTGAATTTTCTCTAAACCAGCACATCTGTACAATTACCTCTGTAGACTGGCCAAATAATTTTGCCCCACAAGAGCCTCACTTTTTGTCAGGCCAGCAATGGCTTTAACACTGATCTTAAGTATTTTTTTAAAAACTTAAACAGTGAACTTAACTTAAGAAATCTTTAATACTGACCTTTATTCAGCAAGATGTATGGACTAACAAGCATTTCCCAAACAGATCACTATCTTTTATTCCCACCATGGTGGACTGAACAATAAAGCCATTCTAAAATGTTTCATGCCATCTTAACATAAAGCAACCAAACTGAAGTCCGAAGATTGTCTGATTTGTGGTGCATTATTGTGAATATTCTAAATCCATTTATCAACAATAGCCTGGTGCCCTTTTTACTAATGGCAACCACAACTGATGTCACATCAGCCCAGTTTGAACAAGCCTGAAAGGTCTTAATTCAAAGATGGGATTTAAATACTGTGACAACAATGCATAAATTGAAAATAGGTTTGATAACTGGGTGCTATGGAAGCCATATCATTGCCTGGACAAAAAATTGACAGAGCATGTCTTAAGGAATATTCATACCAAATTTGATCAGCTCTTTTGAATACAAAATAGAAAATAGATCCTCCACTTCCTCACTATGAAAGTCATATTTTACTAGGGAATCCACCATGGTCATGATTGAGGTAGCATGTGTTATCATCAACATCCCATCCAAGATTGATTTTTTTTAAAAATTGGCTCAGTCATTCAGTGTAAGTCAAAAATGGGTTTTCCACCTGGTTCCTATGGAAACCAAACTATTGCCAAGGAAGTTAACCTGGGCAAAACTTTAGAGATAGAGAATGCCCTATAGGAACATTTAACCAAGTCTGCATTTTAGTTTTGATCTTAAAAACCTGTAGGCTTCTTTCTTACTCAAAGAAATGCAATTCATAAAGATTAGGTATGTAATGTAGAACTAAAAATATTGCATGGAATCCAATTTTAATCTTCCAGTCAGTGTCCTGTCCTTAAACCTTTTAGCTCCAAATTTGACAGTCTTCTTATTCAAATGATTCACAAAGTTTGGTTTTTGTTTTTGTTTTTTTATGGTTTAATGCCATTTTTCAGCACAATATAGGCTGTACATGGCGGCCAGTATTAATGGTGGAGGAAGAACCCAGAAAACCCTCGGAAAGAACCACCGACCCACGAGAAGCTACTGGCAAGCTTTCTCACATAACTACATTAGCTGAATCTTATAATCGAACCCACACAGACAGAGGTGAGATGGCAGTGATCCGTAATGGACAGCGCTTTAGACCACTCAGCCACTCAAGGCCCCACCACAAAGTTTGGTAACCACTTAAATTATTGTGAACAAAATTATTTGCTTTCTTTTAGCCACAGTGGACATGATTCTTGATCTTCTCACCCCAAAACTGATACAAAACTTAATTATTTCACATGCAAGCCAATCAAAGTTTTGTAACTGCAGATGGCAGGGACATTATTGCTGGAAGCCTTTTTCATCTTTTCAACACAGTGAGCTTGACCTCTGAGCTTTTGATCCCTAAATCTAAAACATTCTTCTGGACACCAAATTTAAACCATCTTCAATTTGATAACTGATGATGATGGACAATAAAGTTATTCTTTGGAAATGAAATTGGTAGTATAGTAGACAAAAGAGTTAATGCTTACAGACAGATACACTGATGACACTGGGCCATGCCATGTAAATACAGTCTGACAAATTAACTTCAATGTAGATTCTGACTAAAGTCAATTAAACTTGAAATACAGGTGACAGTAACTTCCTTTTAACTGCTCGTATTTTACTCAAAGAGCTACATGCCATCAAAAATTTCATAAATCTACTATGAATAAGTCCTAAGAAATTCAGCTTAACATCTAATTTAGTAAGTCTGTGCTCTTAACAAAAGCTACACTGAAATGTTAACCAAATGGGCAGTCAAAAAATTATAATTTTAGTATTTAAAGTGATCAAAACTTTTTTTAAAAAAAGTGGCCATGGAGGAAGATGAAAATTGGATACATTGTAACCAAAAGTCCTGTTTTCAATGTAAGTTGAAGTTACATTAAGCATAATAATTTGTTTAAAAAATTAACCAAGTTATCAGCAGTCAATTCTATATTGTTAATATTTCCTCATAAAAGTAAACCTTCCCATAATGAGAGCACTCCCATCTTTATACTGAATTCACCATGACCTGCTGGCAGAAGTGGTATTTTGTATTATTCAACAAATTTCCTAGTTGTTTGATCTCCAAAATTCACTGCAATGTAATGGTAAATCTAAAGAAAATATCCTTTCTCTGAGTTTGTGCCTGCCAAGTTCACACATAAGAACACATACAGCTAATCACAAAATATCCACAATACATGCAGATATATATTTTTAAAAAACTGGAACTATGGTACTCACAACTTGGAAAACACTCAGCAGTGCCATTACGAACAAGTTCTTGGTTCTGACCTATCAGTTTACATAAGGAGCAGAGTTTTTTTATCATCTCCATCCTTGAAGAGCTAACTGAATTTGAATTGCTATCATGGAGAAAGGAAGCAAACCTCAGGTCAAATTCAACAGATCCCTGAAAAGAAAATAGCAGGAAATCAAAACAATTGTATTACTTGAAACAAATTATTATTCTTTAAACAAGAAATAATATAAACTTCACAATAGTAGATAATAATTTTAAGAACACTGTGCACTACTCCAAACATAATCTCAATTATATTAGATAGTTTGAATCTCTTTTTAACAAGGTGTAGAAGTTTTATGTACCATTTTTCATGCATACATATACATACTTTTTTCATTAGATTAATGTGCATACCCAGGCATAGTTTCATCTCTAGTTTATATGCATACACATAGTTTCATCTCTAGTTTATATGCATACCCAGGCATAGTTTCATCTATAGTTTATATGCATACACAGGCACAGTTTCATCTTTAGTTTATATGCATACACAGGCACAGTTTCATCTATAGTTTATATGCATACACAGGCACAGTTTCATCTATAGTTTATATGCATACACAGGCATAGTTTCATCTCTAGTTTATATGCATACACATAGTTTCATCTATAGTTTATATGCATACACAGGCAGTTTCATCTATAGTTTATATGCATACACAGGCACAGTTTCATCTTTAGTTTATATGCATACACAGGCACAGTTTCATCTATAGTTTATATGCATACACAGGCATAGTTTCATCTATAGTTTATATGCATACCCAGGCATAGTTTCATCTATAGTTTATATGCATACACAGGCACAGTTTCATCTATAGTTTATATGCATACCCAGGCATAGTTTCATCTATAGTTTATATGCATACACAGGCATAGTTTCATCTATAGTTTATATGCATACACAGGCACAGTTTCATCTATAGTTTATATGCATACACAGGCACAGTTTCATCTATAGTTTATATGCATACACAGGCATAGTTTCATCTATAGTTTATATGCATACACAGGCACAGTTTCATCTATAGTTTATATGCATACACAGGCACAGTTTCATCTATAGTTTATATGCATACACAGGCATAGTTTCATCTAAAGTTTATATGCATACACAGGCACAGTTTCATCTATAGTTTATATGCATACACAGGCATAGTTTCATCTATAGTTTATATGCATACACAGGCATAGTTTCATCTATAGTTTATATGCATACACAGGCACAGTTTCATCTATAGTTTATATGCATACACTGGCATAGTTTCATCTATAGTTTATATGCATACACAGGCATAGTTTCATCTAAAGTTTATATGCATACACAGGCATAGTTTCATCTAAAGTTTATATGCATACACAGGCATAGTTTCATCTATAGTTTATATGCATACACAGGCACAGTTTCATCTATAGTTTATATGCATACACAGGCATAGTTTCATCTATAGTTTATATGCATACACAGGCACAGTTTCATCTATAGTTTATATGCATACACTGGCATAGTTTCATCTATAGTTTATATGCATACACAGGCATAGTTTCATCTAAAGTTTATATGCATACACAGGCATAGTTTCATCTAAAGTTTATATGCATACACAGGCATAGTTTCATCTATAGTTTATATGCATACACAGGCATAGTTTCATCTAAAGTTTATATGCATACACAGGCACAGTTTCATCTAAAGTTTATATGCATACACTGGCATAGTTTCATCTAAAGTTTATATGTATACACAGGCATAGTTTCATCTAAAGTTTATATGTATACACAGGCATAGTTTCATCTATAGTTTATATGCATACACAGGCATAGTTTCATCTATAGTTTATATGCATACACAGGCATAGTTTCATCTAAAGTTTATATATATACACAGGCATAGTTTCATCTAAAGTTTATATGCATACACAGGAAAATAGTTTCATCTATAGTTTATATGTATACACAGGCATAGTTTCATCTATAGTTTATATGCATACACAGGAAAATAGTTTCATCTATAGTTTATATGCATACACAGGCATAGTTTCATCTAAAGTTTATATGCATACACAGGAAAATAGTTTCATCTATAGTTTATATGCATACACAGGAAAATAGTTTCATCTATAGTTCATATGCTTACACAGGCAGTCTCATCATCAAATTTGTATGCATACCTATGCAGTTTCATCATCAGTTTTATATGCATACATAGGCATAGTTTCATATATAATGTATATGCATATACAGGTTTTATATGCATACATATGCCAGGTTTCATCATTGGCAATTTTACATGCATGTATAGCCAGGTTTCATCATCAGTTTTATATGCATACATATTCCAGGTTTCATCATCGGCAATTTTACATGCATGCAGAAGCCAGGTTTCATCATCAGTTTTATATGCATACATATTCCAGGTTTCATCATCGGCAATTTTACATGCATGCAGAAGCCAGGTTTCATCATCAGTTTTATATGCATATATATGCCAGGTTTCATCATCGGCAATTTTACATGCATGCAGAAGCCAGGTTTCATCATCAGTTTTATATGCATACATATGCAGAACTTTATCATCAGGGCCAATTAAATAAGGTTCTTCACCAGTTCTGACAAGAGATGGGTGGGCAAGCATAGGAAGGGATTAAGACATATAACCTATCTTCATCAAAAAGTTCAAAGTTATACCTTCATTTTTTTAAAAGTTTTCCCAGTGCAGGCAGACTAAAATTAATAGTAGTGTGCATTCATCATCCAGTGACAGATCTGGTTGGCAGACTAAATGTAATATTACAGTGCATTTATCATCCAATGACAGATATGGTTGGCACACAAAATTTAATATTACAGTACATTCATCATCCAGTGACAGGTTGGCAGACTAAAATTAATATTATAGTACATTCATCATCGAATGACACATCTGGTTGGCAGAACTAAAAGTAATATTACAGTGCATTTATCATTCACTGACAGATCTGGTTGGCAGACTAAAAGTAATATTTACAGTGCATTCATCATCCAGTGACAGATCTGGCTGGCAAAGAGATATATATTCCATCTTCCCTAATTGACTGCATCACTTTCTTTTGGTGCACTAGTCTTTGTCAGAAAACAAAATTCAAATTTTCTGTTTTCTACTGAAGGGATTTCCTTCAACCCTCTTTCAGAGTGCTATGTACTATATAATTTTAAACTCATCAAGAAACACTCCAAAAAGATGAAAACCTTCTCAAAACTGATCTGATTCTTCATTAATAATACAAGCTTCTAGAAAAATAGTTTTCATTATCCTTCCATAAATACCAAGATCTAAGGAAATTAAGCATGAACTGACAGGTCATCAACATAACTCAGCATCTAGATTAATATATCTTACTCCAGACTTACATTTTTTACTCCAACATAATAAATGCAACCTTTTGATTAGTTTGAATATTTTTAAGTTATATTTGAGTGCAGTAATCATTATCATAGAGTTGCCAGGAATGAGTGTGAAAAAAGGTAAAGTTTAACCAGTATCCACATAAATAACCCACAATGTAGTGTACCATGGATGGATGGTAGAATCAAAAGTGTGCATCCTCTCAGACATGTATACTGGCCATTTAGGACGTATTATCTACTCATTCGACAAAAATGCATCTGCACAGAATGACAGGAACATCTAAAATAAAAATGCTTATCTCCTTGAATGAGTAGCATATGTCTTTTTCTAAACAAACTGAAATCATGCAGTAACAATATTATATCTTTTCCATCAGTTCAAATAAAAAGTTAAGCAGCAGAGAGGGTGAGCCGGACAACATTTTTAAACAAGTTTTCACTGAAATCAGGCTTCTACGGCCAAGATGTGGTGAATCGGATACAAGTTTTCAATGAAATCAGGCAAATAAATCATTGATTAGGCAAAAAAAAAATCAATGAAATCAGGCAAAATATAATAATGAAAAATCAATGAAATCAAAAACTTTTCAAGAGATTACAACGTCGTTGTCACTCACCCTCTCAACCGAATATTTGATCCAGTCCGATACGATATCGTGTCCCCTCTTCAGGATGAAAATCCTTAGGATTTCACAAACAGACTTATTTGTAAAACCTCCTCTTGTAAATCAATCAGATTATTAGACTGGTCAGTGAGTTTGAAATTAATTCTGGTTAATGAATTATTATGACATCGCATATAGACTGGATTCACCGGAGACTCGATTATTAAAAATCCTGGAGGAGCTATTGGTGCAAATGAATACAAAATATATCCTTGCTGAGCTTGATTTGATCATTCTAGATTTATTTGATAGCTTCCTTCGATAACGTCACACACTAAATTGAGCGCAATCACCGATGAAATATTCACGTTGAACGGAGAGATATGCCTGCCACCACCATCTGGATCATTATTGTGTTTGAGGATTTTTATTTCCGGTGATGATGTTTTTTTCCACGTATCATGAATTATTTTAAAACCAACATCGATGGCATCACTGAGAAGTTTTGTTAGTTGTGGTACGTTATATCCTGGTAGTTTGACTGTTGGAATATCCTTGACAGGGATGCCCTTGCCTTCTGCAAAAATTCTTCTTGTTGTAGGATTACTGTCATCTAATATCTCTTGAATAATTTGTGAATGAAATGTTTCCATATCATTGATGATTTTGTTACATGTTTCTACGACGCTGATAAATTCATCTCGGGTAAGAGAGCCGGATTTAAGAGGTATTAACAACAGTGAAAAATCATTATTCATTGCTGTGAAATTATTGAAAATTTCAAGTTCGTTAATAAAAAGATATTTCCCTCCCTTATCTATAGTGCTAAGAGCAAAAAAATTTCTAGCAATACTGTAATCACTATAGCCTTTTACTGGATTACCAGATTTTATCCTGTCGGTGATATAATCAGTTTTTTGTGGTTCTGGTAATTTAACGGTTTTCCCCCCGGGTGGTAATTCAGGCCAACCTAACACTGTTCTTATTGAGCTTTGATATATATCTATGACGTATTCTTCTGAGTTTATTTCAATGGCAGATGACAGTGTTGGCTCATGAACTGTTATAGCTATTTTTGATTCTGCTCCAGTAATCGATTTTATTCTACGCGCGAATTCATTATTGATTTGTTCGATTTGGTATGACCCTGTTGGTATCGAAACGACATTCCAGTCTGGAGTCCCGTCGGGTTTATTCTTATTTGCAAACACTAAAGAATTATTGGGTTGTTGACCACCAAATGATTTTGATCTGATATTTGGCCAACTATGGTATACTCGTAATTTTGCTAGCGCTATCTCCTTCACTGGGACCGGAGAGGGGAAATTCACACTGAATTCTGGATTCGTTGAGGTTATTGAGATCATGCTGGTTTGTACTGGGTTCGTGTTCTCCACTATTTGTTGAAGTAATTCCATCTGTGTTGTCATCGTTATTATACTCATGATGTATTTCTAATTTTGATACTGCGGAATCATAGACACGTACCATCACTGAGAACTCACTATCTGATATCGTTGAGGTTATTGAGATCATTCTGGTTTTTTCTGATTCCATCGGTGTTGTCATTGTTATTATACTCATGTTTTTGTATTTCTAATTTTGACATCGCAGAATCATATATATCTACCATCGCTGAAAACTCACTCTCTGATATAATTGTATCATCGAGAGATGACGATATCAATGAGGATAATTGCGAGTATGCAGTGGACACAACATGAAATTGAATTATGTAGTCTTGTAGTTTCCGTTGGCTGCATGATGATATTTTTTTTGTGATTATTGAAATTATTCCAGCGATTGTTGTTGCCGCAGAAATGCAAATTGGAACAGCTATCGGAGCCATCATTGTTACTGAAGACAGTATAATACCAGCTCCGGTGATTACACCACTCACTGAATACACGGTAACATCAATTGCGGTAATTCTCCTGCGATATTTTTTAATTTTCATTGCATACTCCTCAGACAGGGTTTTGAGTCTAGTTTGATACTCTCTGACCTGATCATAACGATATTGCGATGATGAAATCATTTTTATTTAAAATACGCTAGCGTTTTCAATTACGATTTACTTAAATCCGCTACGAATTCCACATACCACGTTGTTGAGACTCCAACCAAATTTTTATCAGTAGGTGTGATTGTGAACTTTTCAGTTGTATTCTTGTCGATGATCGTTGAAATCGTATTATTGACCCCGGATGAACTGGACGATGAAATATTAAATTGAGTCAATGGTGTCACTAGTGTTAATCGATAAATACCCTTAACGGTTGCAGTGATATCTAATTTGTTGTTTGTAGGTGTCCACTCAAATGATCCGTGTTGGATTGTGTATACTAAGTTGTTGGTTTTCGCATGAGGAATTTTTGTTTTTTCAATGACTGTTATCATCCTCGAAATATCACCTTTGACGTCTTCGATGAAGTTTTTGGTCTCATCGATGGATTTTTTAATATCAGGGAGTTTTATTTCAATTTTATCTAACGGGGTTCCAATAAATTTATCAATGGCGTCGGTTGTTGTTTTTGTTGCTTCGTTGATAACCTTTTGATCATCAACAAACGTTTTAATTTCAGCGATAGATGGTGTAACTACAATTGGAGACCCAAAGAACTTTTGAACGACATTTCTACGGAAACCATTGTAGTTTTTTAAATGATCGTCAAATTCTTTATTGTATTCAGTGAATTTATCTGTAATAGTCGAGAAGAGTACACCCGGTTTGAGTTTACCCTGATCGGAAAATAACGCAACGGTATCCTCGATTGCGTTTTGTTGTTTAACTAAAATATCATCCAGAGAGACATCACTAGTTTTCAATTTACCCTGATCGGAAAATAACGCAACGGTGTTCTCGATTGCGTTTTGTTGTTTAACTAAAATATCATCCAGAGAAATATTACTGGTTTTCAATTTACCCTGATCGGAAAATAGCACAACGGTGTTCTCGATTGCGTTTCGTTGTCGTGTTAAAATATCATCCAGAGAGACATCACTAGATTTCAATTTACCCAGATCGGAAAATAACGCAACGGTGTTCTCAATTGCGTTTTGTTGTTTAACTAAAATATCATCCAGAGAAATATTACTGGTTTTCAATTTACCCTGATCGGAAAATAGCACAACGGTGTTCTCGATTGCGTTTCGTTGTCGTGTTAAAATATCATCCAGAGAGACATCACTAGATTTCAATTTACCCTGTTTGTCCTGAAATACAACTATTTCATTCGGGTCGACACTTGTTAAATTTAACGTCTCAGCGATTTCATCTTTAATTTTTTTTGTTATATCCTTGATAGAACCAGGGGTTGCAGTGTCATCGGGTTTGGGTTTCAAAGATCTCCCCCAAATATCAATCATGTTATTGTAAAACTCTTTCTCTCTCTAAAAAGCGATTACTAGTGTAGTCATTTACGACAATATGAGGTGGTTTTCTAGATGCTGAAATAGCATCAAGGACATTTAATACTTCACTGCCGCATATTGGTGGGTCATTGATTTGTTGTGTTGGTAGCGTAGAATACCAAGTCTTCATTGGAAAATTTTTTATATAACGCAAAAACTCTTTTGGCGGGGCTAATCCATATGAATCGAAATAAACAATCCCACGTGGATCAATAGCGTATGCAACCCAGTGAGTTCCAGGTCCGGTGCTGTTATCGAGATTAATAATACCTGTTTCAGTTTTGTTTGGTTGATGTGGTAATTGATCTTTCATAAAAACACCTCTGAAATTTTTAATCGCTAGGTTTTTAGCAGCATCCATTAAATCAAAATTGGACATCGGAATCAAAGATTCCTCAATTAATAAACCGTTCCTGGTAGTCTCAGGCCTGATCCGTGAACGGATCTCCCGCTGTACCATGAATACGGGGTTCCTGGTAGTCTCAGACCTTTTCCGCTGTACCATGAATACGGGGTTCCTGGTAGTCTTAGACCCTTTCCCCTTTTTTTATAACCCTGTCCAGTTGCTTTTTTCAACGCCATTCCTGCTGCAGTACCAACGGCTCCTAACGCCGCTGCTTTAGCTACTGCTGGGGCTGCTGCTGCAATCAATGCTGGTATTGCAGCTAACAATGGAAATATACCACCCGTTTTCATCATATTTTTGATAGCAGCCGCAGAAAGAGTAATCTGAACACCTTTTTTGGCTGCAAGTGCATCATTGAAATGTTTCACCTGACGAGTTGTCAGCGATAATTTATTTGCACCACCAGTCATTTGATTCGGTTTCAAAGTGATTGTGGTTCCACATTTTTTAGCCGATTCTGATTGCAATTTTTTGATTTGACCAGGAGTTAATGCAACACTAATAACACTATATGACATTATACATAATAGAGTGATTCTAAATCGTTTACAATTTCAATGATGAAATTGCTGTGCAATTTCCAATCAAGGATTTTCTACTGGGGCATCTACCACTCTCATTCTTCCTCCAACACCTTCAAGTAGCATTGATTTATCACTGAGAATGACAGCAACCGCTCTATAATTCGGGATAAGGATAGGAGGTACCCCACCAACTGGTGGACCAGTTGGGCGGGTTACACGGGCTCTAAAGTGTATATCAACGACAGATTGTCTCATCAAATCAAGATGTTCCAGCGAAAAGTAATAAATCGGATAGAGGCTTTTAAAATCCAATTGTGATATTTGCAAACCAGTATCCACATTTTGATCACGTGACATATATGACAACAGGTTATGATACACGCGTGCAATATGATTCTGACCGTAATCAAGTTGTATATCCTCGGATGGTTCCTGCTGTCCGTTTATTCTCAGCGAGACTTCATTAACACCTAACTGATCAAATATCATATGGCTTCGTTCTTGATTACCAACTCGCGCATTATTCTGTAACGCTACGAATATATGACGTGGAGCTGAAACACCTTGTTTTGATGCCAGGTGCCATGTGAATGTACCATCAACACTGTCTTGTTTAATATCCGTGGTCACTGATAACCAACTTAACAACGACTTTCCTCCTTGGTCCATAAATGATAGTAGTCGTTGTTCTTCGGTGATTGATGGAGTTAACACTGGCATCCACAATGATAGTTTTGTTAAAATGACTTTACCGGGAGCAACACCAGCATTACGCCAGATTGCATCATCATCAGTACCCTTTCGTACAAGCGCTACTGTGTGTTTAGCTCCATAAATAACTTTTCGGACGTTTCTACAGAATCCAAAAATATGATGCAGTGGAATCGCACATGAAAATCGTCGACGCTGTCCATGCAACGTTGCTACGCGTGTTGCAAATCCTAAATTGAGATTACCATTAACGCCTCCGAGAATATCAAACGCAGCTCCGGGTCTAGTTCGACGTTCTGGATTAGCTGCTTCTTGTTGATTTGCTTCTGCAGTACCTTGTGCTGTTAACACTTTAATGAATTGAAGGTGGTCAGCGTTATCAGAGGTATCCTTTGCAAACATCATAGATGGACCAGCTGATCTTGTATAATCATCAGAATATCTCGCTAACCCTATGATTGTTGTTGCAACATCAACATCACGGTCAATGGATTCAATTTCTTTTCCATCAATGAGATATCTAGCGCTTTCAAATAACGCCATTATGCCGTTATTAACAAAACCAACTCGGACATTTGCGTTATCTGCATATGGTGGATCATTATGAGCAGCATCATTTGTTACAAGTTCTCCTTCTACTTCAATAAACGCTTCACAAGGCAAAAAGTATTTACTGGTATCATGAACTTGAAGTTCAATTCGTGATCGGAGATCTGGTTGTACTGCGTGATAAGAATAAAATTGAAAATCGCGTACAGAATCATCTTTACGCACTGGGGCATCCATATCAAATGCTGGATCAGGTGACCTTTTGAACATTTTATTCTATTTATCAGAGTCTAAATTGGAAAATTGCTAGCAATTTTCATCATCGTAAACGATTTTCAACGCTAGCATTTTCTAAAGCCACTTCCTGCTATCATATTTGCAATATTGCTTTGGTCACTTGGAGTCACCATCGACGCTAGTTTTTCATCTACTGCGTTATTTATTATTTTACTAACACTTGCAGGCATTTCTGCTGTGGACGGTAACGGTTTCTTTTTTCGTCTCACTAATGATGTTATTTTATCCTTCGCAGTTGAAAATGCCTTTCCGGCAAGATCTCCAACAGCACCAATACCCTTATCACGAATAACATCAATGGCTTTCATTGATAATTGTTTAGCTAACGGCATCACTTTTGGGGCCATTCTTGAAAAGAATCCTAAAATAGTATTGCCGAGGCCATCTCCATAGTATGCCTTATAAACTGGAAACCGTGAATTAACTACATAGACGAGGGTTGGTTTATCATGATTGTAATGTATGATCATTATTATAAAAACAATAGTGTTTTCAATTGTTATTCAGTCACTATGATACCCACTTTCCGCTAACTCGCCAATAAAATCTCGATATGTTTTGATATCCATGATACCGCCGGCAAATAACCGTCTACAGATATCAGCTGCTTCATTAATTATTTCTGGAGAGTTATTTCCAGCTCGGAATCCTCCTACAAGAACATCTAATCGTGATATATCATGGATAACACTATCAGGACAAGTGTTTCCAATCCTTGGATTTTGCAGTCCACTTCCGCTATAACCAGCTGCTTCATCTAGTTTTTCTAAATCCGTTTCTTGTAAATAATCATCATCATCATCATCATCACGTGGTAATTGTTGTTTTTTAGGAGAGAAAGATATTTTCTTTGCAGGTTGCTGTCGCCGCCCTTTCAATTTTTGCAATTTTCGTTGTTTTAGTTCTTCATATTGATTATACACGTGATCTACCGCATTGATATATTCGATGTATGATGCACTATCTGTCTTTTTTTGACTTTTTTCAGTTTTGATTTTGTAGAATATATCAGCCCAATGAGTGAAATTCTTAACAAACTTATGATGTTCTGGTTTCAACATTTTTTTTCTGTTTTCATAAGTCTTAACAACAAGCGCAGGAATTTCTGTTGGATCAGTCTCATCAATTGCTGGTAATCCTTCCGCGTTAAATCTCATGCGTAAGTCCTCTACTGTTCTTTTTGATTCCATTTGTTTTGTGTGTTCAGTTTTCGCTGCTATTTTTTCAAGTTCACCAATAACAGATTTCCCCGTCTCGGGATCATCTCCCAGTAAAGCACGCTCTACCCCTTTCGTTGCTGTGGTTACTGGTTTAAACAATTCTTCAGACCCTAAAGCAAAATCAGTCTGAAGACTCTGTCGTTGTTGCAGTTTATTCCGTACAGAGTCACGAATTGGTACAAATCTCTTAATTGCATCTAATCGTTCACGAGCCAATCGGGTTGTTAATGCTTCATTGACCATTATTTGAAATCGCAAACCATTTTTCAATTGTAAAACATTTGACATGTCAGATGATTTTTAACACCAGTGACAAAGTCACCGTGGAAGTGTTATTTCATCGTGAGACACCTTCTATCAATGATGAAGGAAGTGTGGAATTTGTATATAAAATAATAATTATCACACTTCCTTCATTCTATTTTTGATCATCTATCGATTTTTGACATACTTCTTGAGGGTCGGCTAAAAAAAATGATATGGTCGGGCAATCGAAAAATGATAACGGGTCAGGCAATCAATGGTCGGGTAATCAATTTTCCTGAATTAACGCCCGTAGGTTTCTAATTTTAGAGTTGACTTCTTTTTTCAATTCGTATTCGTACCCTAATTCTTTTCGTATCCCCTCTACGATAGTATACAACGGAACGAACACACTGATGTCACTGGAAAATGAAAGAGAGTCTTTAATAGAATTCTGAATTCTTTTGATGAGTGCATATTTCTTGGGTAGCATATATTTGTTAGTGCTGACTCCGTATTCTATATCCTGAAAATCAGACACAATTTGATCAGGATTTAAGCCATCTGATAGTTTGATATCCTGATTTTTCAATTTTGCTATTTCAACTATGATGCTATTCATGTTTTCAGAATTCATTATTCTATAGCAATGACATATCTCTAATTGAAAAATACATAACTAAATCGAACTTTTTGTCCCGTCCCTTTTGAAATCGCAGATCGACAAACTCCCTCTGCAACTCTTTGAACAGAAGTTGGACAAATATCGAAGTGCCTACCGGCTTCATTCATAGATGAAAATATTTTCTCTTCGTTAGTTATTGTATTCAAAGATTTCACAGGTCTCCTCCAAACCGTTTTGCATTTTCCAGTCTCTCCTCGTTTGGAATTCTCACTCAGTGTGATAGCCTGCAGAGTTTGATACAGAATTATTCTTTGGATTAGAATCCTTGTGATCAATAACAAAACCATTTTTGATTAATCCATTAAAACATTCAAATATGAAACGATGATTGAAATAATTTTTCTTTCCAGCGCTAAACCTCAAATACCCTTGATTACTCACAAAACCGACCGGTTTTTTCAGCCTACGGTTTCTTACAACACCATCACTGGATGCTTCATAATTTGTAATCACTGGATGTGGTCTGAATTCTTGGTTCATATATACTATTCTATTGTTTGTCTAATTCAGTGTTTGGTTTAATGATTACATCACTGGAGAATCTTTCGATGTAGTCTTGTGGAGTTCTTATGATTTTGTCAGTGACGTTATCAGGGTCAAAGACTTTTTCAGGGTCATAATTTCTGATGGATTGTCCATTTTTTATTCTCTTATCATAATAACGCTTCAATTCCCTGTATCGCTTACCACCACAATCAATACACAATTGTGATCTTCCCTTAACCCCAACCCCACATCGAATACAGGGTAACGGACCAAGTCTCCCATGTCGAAAACTTTGCATATGATACCTACAGTACTCATTTTTTCTGCATGATTTGTTACACGGGGTTACATTTCCCATCATGAGCCATTTGCAATGATTCATTATACATAAATCTTTCATTTAAATACTTGTTTTATGTATAGCATGAAGGAGTTCAAGAGATTGACTTCGAAAAATGCTAAATTCAATACCGATAGAGAGTTTAAGAGATTGTTGAAAATCAGTCCTAAATTTAATATCGATAGACCTAAAAAAATGTCCAATAGACAGAAACAACGTCCAAAACGTCCAAGAGACGGAAACATGAAAGAGTTTAAGAGATTATTAAAAATCAGTCCTAAATTTAATCGCGATAGACCCAAACAACGTCCAAAACGTCCAAGAGACGGAAGCATGAAGGAGTTTAAGAGATTATTGAAAATCAGTCCTAAATTTAATCGCGATAGACCCAAACAACGTAACAAACGTCCAAGAGACGGACCCTGGAAGGATGCTCAATTCAATCTTGATATAGTTTCTAATACACCCAAGAATAAAATTCTTGATAAGGCTATCAGAGACTGTTTTAATGAATTCAAGCGTGATGGAGCATCTTATTGTTGGTCAACATTTCGAATTGATGGTGTTGTTGACGCTACCATGACTGATGAAAAAGCAGCAGAGATCATTTCACGTGTTGGGGAAAAAAGTCATTTTTTCCGAATCAAATTCATTATCCGTGAGGATGGAAAATGGATTATTAGGGATAAATTTGAACCCATCTTGAAGGGTAAAAAAACTATCACTGTGAATCAGGATTCCAAACCGGGAATTTTGACCGGAATTGATAAACCCTACTACGAAAGATCTTATCCTGTCACAGCAGTTGTTTACGGGATCTATCCGCTCAATGAAAAACCTGATATTGCAAAACTAGCACCCATGAAATATTCGACAGGGCTTAATTGTGTAGCAGAACGAATAATAGAACACTTCACAAATGCGTCCCGGGGAAATAAACTCACTGATCTAAGGCGAAAAAAAATAACCGAGTGGGAGTTCACGGTAAAAGAGAATGGGGCAACAATTCAGGATATAACTAAATTAGAAACATCATTGAGATTTCCAATATCGGTAAGAACAATCACCGGTGAAGTATTAAAAGAACCGAAATATCAATCAAAAAAAGGAAACCCAATTGAAATTATTGATCACAACGCACACGCGTGGTCATCTGCAGTAACAATATTTCCACGGGATAGAACCGTAAAATATCTCCCCCAAACAGAAGAGTTTTTTTCAGAGCAGAAATTATTTGATGCTATTTACCATTTGAGTAAAAACGATCCTGTGTCAATGTGGCTATTTCATAGTACTTCAGACGAAGAATGTAGATTTGATCAGTTTGTAAAGCCCAACGGAGAATTATATCGTACTGAAGAACTGCATAATCAAATGAAACAACTGGCTAGTGAGTTTTCTGAGGACGGGGAGGAAATCGAAGATCAATTATTAGCAAACTGTTTTACAGTACCATCCATTGCAGCACATTTTGCTAGAAAGAAAAACGCGTGGAAACCAACACGGAGTGAGTTTTTATCAGATGTCAAATTGTCCTGTCTTGAATACGGCCATGGAGGATTATGGAATACAAAATACACCGCTGATACCGTTATTTCAGTTGATATGATTGCGTGTTATCCAGGAAGTTTTCTTGGGTATGGAGAATGCAAGAAATATTTCAAACGATTTGGACACCCTACACACGAAATGACCTGTGTTGCTATTAATGGACCACTGCCTGATTTTGATTTAACCGGATTCGCTTGTGTGGTATCATTTGAAATGGCTACAGGACTTCATCCGTGTAGTTATCTTTGGATTGGTAAACACATGTCTGAAAAACACTGGATGCCAATAGTGTTATTACGGTATATGCTTGATTGTAAGATGTTAAAATCATTAATTGTCAGTGAAGCAATTATATCCTATCAAGCACAGAAATCAGTCTGGTAACCACAACCTGATCTAGAAAAAATAATTAGCGAAGAGCGAAAACTGTTTCCTGATTTTAATGAACAACAAATCATGGATTGGTCCAGACAGTTATTTGAAATCAGAAACAATGAAGCAAAAAATCTTGGACGAAGAATAATCGGTAAATTCACTCAGGGTGGCAAAGATGACAATACGAGATATTCTTCACGATTGATTATAGACAACGCTGAATACGATTTTGTAATGGCGGATTTAACGAATAAAGGCATATATGTCAATCGTAAGGACGCATTTATGTCCGATGGAACCAAATTGGGTACAATTGTTACTTACAATGATGGATACAATCCGCAGTACACACATTTGAGAGCTTCTATGCTCGGTTATGCTTCTATTAATCTGTTTTCGATGATCAATAAATTTCCTAACACCGCAGTTAGAGTTGCCACTGACTCATTTTACATAAACAGCAAAATGGTTGATTTTAAGGCTACTGGCAACGAGAATTGGGGATCATGGAGAATTAAGAAAGAAATGATTCATGATTATATTCCATCAGCAGATGTTACCATTGAAAATAATTACTTAGAAAGCAATCAGTGTTCAGAATTTTCTAGTGCACCACCGATTTCTGATCCAATCTGTAGATATAAAACAGTTTATTTAAACGGTTGTGGTGGGTCAGGAAAAACAACCCGGGCAATTGAGTTATTTCGTAGAAACGCTAGCGTTTCTAACATGATTGTGCTAACACCGACTCACAGACTTGCAAGAGAAATGATACAGAGAGGGGTAAATGCCTGTACCTATCATAGTTTTTTCCGATGGAAAGGAGATAAATGGACTCCTGAGCGCATGGGAGAGAAATTTATTCCTGAAATTATCATTTGGGATGAAATAGACACAGTGCCATTAGATGTATTAAAAATATTTCTTGAGTGGTTGTTATTAAAAAATACAAAAGTCGTCATGTGCGGTGATCACGGCCAACCACCACCATTTGTCGGTGCTTCCCCACATGAATGGCTAAAGGGTTTTGTAGACTATTATGAAGAAATTGATACCGATCATAGATCACTTGATAATGAATTAAAAGAATTTAAGAAATTAATTAGATTACAACCGGATAGAATCCAATGTGAAATAGCCCGTGAAATAATTTCGGAAACTCCAATGAATGATTTCTGGGAAATGTGGAGACCAAATGATTTGATCATTGCAAGTAGAAAAATAGTTAGGGATACACTTCAGATGAAATTATTTGAATTGCATAAACAAAAATTTGCAACGCTTCCAGTGCCTCTTTGTTATAGGCCATCAGATACACGAAAACAGAACATTGAAGTTGATATTCCAGGACAGAGTGAAAAGCAGATTCTCGTATTAAATGATATTGTGCTGGTTGATATCAATGTCGTTGAAGATGCATTGTGTGCTAATAAATCCCCATGGACGCTAGGATACGCAGCAACAATACATTCTTCACAGGGATTGACTATATCGGATACAATTGTTTGGATGGTAGATAATCGCATAGAATGGTCGAATTTAGTCTATCTTTCAGTATCCAGAGTACGAAAAATAAATCAACTTCGAAGAATTGTCTTCGATGATGAAATCATTGGTGGCGATGATGAAATCATTGGTGACGATAATGATATTATTGATAAAAAACTCTCCGGTTACAAACAACAGGACAAAAAAAAACAACGAGAATTTGATATTGATGCTGAATTAATAATCACTTTGAAGAAACAACAGAATAATCACTGCGCAAGTTGCAATTGTATAATGCGTTGGCAGTATTCGGATAAAGATCCTCGCCAATTTACCGTTGACAGAAAAAATAATAGTCTCGGTCATGTCAGAAACAATGTGATGTTGACTTGTCTTGAGTGCAATAGACGCAAGGGTGCTAGTTAAGACCATGCGGTGGCAATTGAGTGTCCTCGGGTATTATTTGTAATTGTTGTCTAGTAAAACCCCGTTGAGGGGCAGTTGAATCCAGTTTATAGATTGGAGGTCTACCCGTAGATCGTGTTATACTAGATATCTTATGTGCAGTAATACTCCAAATAGGATCAGTAGCTCTTTTTCTGCCACCCTCAAGCTCTCCTGGTTCATATAAATACCTCACAATGACATTACTACCAAGAATTGGTTGGGAAACGCTAAAATCTTTTTGTGGTTTTTCAGGTATTGACTTCTTTTTAATCGCATTGATAGGTTTCATGTTGATTGTTCTAGTAATCTCGTTATTCAGTGCAGTAATCACAGCTGGTAACCTTTTAACCCATTCACGGGATCTTTTTTCTTGGATGAATTCTTTTGCGTATTGATATCCAAATAACCGCTCAGCAAGGGTTTTATTAAACCATTCTACAATTGCCTGATCACGATGCAGTGCAGTATGCCCCCGTCTGATAGTGACATTGTGATATTTCATTGTAGATAACACTGCACCCTGAAATTCTTTGCCGGGATCAATTTGTAATAGATTTGGCCAGTGCAGAGGACCTCGTCGATAAATCCTTTCAAATGCAGAAGCTACTTCAGTGGCCGATTTTGTTTTTAACGGTTCTGCTTCCTTGTATCGACTTGCAATATCAACTACGGTTAATGCGTATTTGTAACCGTGGTCATGTGGCAAAAATAATAGATCAGCCTGATGAACTTCATTGGGTCCGGTCACATCAAAATGCGAGACATTAATTTGTTTAGGCGGTGGTAGATAAATTTGCCATAGTGCCTGTTTGGATAACCAATGAGCCGCAGTGGTTTTTTTCACTTTTGCAGCGCTAGCGAGTTTATGGATTGCTGATTTACCCCTCCAGTATCCTCTTGGGCAATAATAAATAGATTCCATGTTGTTATTAATTACCAGCACCTAACATCAATTTACTTTTCATAGCCGATTTTATCAAAAAGGAAGCCAATTTTTCTTTGAAGGATTTATCAGGAATAGCATTTAACGCATGAATTAATTTCACATCTGCTAGATGCCTGTGTTGCAGATTGCTGCTTTTATAAGCCACATCATGAAGGTGACAGGCTTTATCAATGGCGTTTATTGGTTCTTCACCGGGTCGGGGCTGATTTTGATCATTGAGTCTGATATCTAATCGTGTTCCGGGGCCACAGTAGCTATATCCTGGAAGGTGTTTTTCTCCGGGGTATTTTGCCCATGGGGTTCCAGGGAGTTTTGCTAATTTGGCAGCGATATCACCTCCTCGTTTTTTTTTAAAGGTTCCTTGGGTTTAGAAACAAATCTAAATTTCTTTGTACTACACTGTACGCATTTACCAGAAAGCGCTGATCGGTTATTTTTTGTTGTAATCGTCGTCAAGTCATCTGTGCCAGTACGCGCCTTACACTTCACACAATATAGATCCATAATTTATGTATAGAGATATGAATATAATTGATTTTTCAGCAACTAAAACAAGAGAACCAGTTAAGCATCATGCAGCGCTACCAAACTCTATCCGCGCAATTATAATCGGACCATCTGGATCCGGCAAGACGCAATTGTTGCTCAATTTAATAATGAGATGGATGAAGTGGGATAAGTTGTATTTAATTGCCCCTAGCGTAGACGACCAACGATGCTATGAAGTGCTAAAAGATTTTAATGAAAACGCTTCAGAGATTGCTGGTGAGGATGTTATTGAATTTATAACCGATATTGATGAAGCACCATCAGTAGAAGATCTTGATGGAAGTATTAACAACATGGTAGTATACGACGATGTAATGTTAGATAAACAAAAAAATCCTGCTAGAATATTTTCCAGAGGCAGGCATAAAAACACGGATGTGATCTATGTCACTCAACGCTACACACAAATACCAAAAGTGATTCGCGATAATTGTAATGTGTTGTGTGTGTTTAATGGAGTTGATACACATACGCTACGAAATATTTGGCAGACATGGTGTTCCGATATGGACTTCAATCAATTTCGAAATTTCTTTAGTCATGCTCAGTCTGCCCCACACGGATTTGTAACAATAAATTTACATGACCCTCGGACACGATATCGTATCGGACTGGATCAAATATTCGGTTGAGAGGGTGAGTGACAACGACGTTGTAATCTCTTGAAAAGTTTTTGATTTCATTGATTTTTCATTATTATTTTTTGCCTGATTTCATTGATTTTTTTTTTGCCTAATCAATGATTTATTTGCCTGATTTCATTGAAAACTTGTATCCGATTCACCACATCTTGGCCGTAGAAGCCTGATTTCAGTGAAAACTTGTTTAAAAATGTTGTCCGGCTCACCCTCTCTGCTGCTAGTTATAAAACATTCTGAGGCTAGTTGAGTATATGACTACAGCCATTTGATCTGATGTCAGCTTAACATAATACATGAATTCCATCAATAAAGAAATGTTGATCACAGTACATAAAAGTAGCACTGAAGCTTGACAACATTCTCTCCAATGTGAATGTCACAAATGCAAATTTGACCTTATAGCCTTCACTTTTTCAGATGTAATAAATGAAGAGTGGAACCACACATATAATTAAATTCTGAACTAGATCTCATTACTCACTTTATCAAGACAAAAAGGCCAATAGAGCTAAATACACAAATGTGCTGATTATTAGAAATACAAACTATTCTTTGCATCTGAGAACAGTGTGTCATATGCCATATTTTCATAAAGGATAGTACAGTAACTGTGTTATGAGGTGCCTTATGATAAGGGGACATTATATCTACAATCTGGATGAGATTTTGGAGTGTGCATTTTACTTACCCATGTCATATCAGGGACTGTTACACTGAGTTGACAGGAATGTAGGGTGTGCATTTTATTTACCCATGTCATATCAGGGACTGTTAGTCTGAGTTGACATGACTGTGGGGTGTGCATTATCTTATACTGAGGTTCTTTATAGTGTGGGTTAATTGTATCTTCAGCTTGGAAAAGATTTTGGGGGGAGCACTCTACCTTTTCTTCATCAATCACGTGTCCAATATCATCATCCTGATGAAATCCTTTGATGCCAAATACAACATACACTGTGGCTCCAGATTCTAGCAAGGGTCTCTCCTTGGGCTGTCCGCAGATCTGATGCTGACAAATATTGTAGTGGGTAGGTACAGACTCTGGGGTTGGGGGTGGGGGTTGGTGAGCTGGACTGGAAGAACTTAATGGCATAATGGGCTTGAAGGTGGCTGGTGGCACTGAGATGAAATTTTAAAAAATGGCATAATGATGAGCAATTAATTACTGTTCATCATGATAATTTTTTAATTATTTAACTGATTGTGTATTTTTCAAGTTTTATCATACAAGTTAAAAACATGATAAATTATATTAAAAAAAATAATAAATTATATCTGTAAAAAAAATTCCGAACAAATGTACAAATATAAATTATAACATCATATATACACTAACACATTTTATTTCTATCGAGAGGATCATGCTTAATGTTTTCCATTCTTTCAAGTATTTTGGTTAATTGACTCTTTAGCAAAATAACAATGGTGATCCATCTAGATGCAATTTATTTTGTTCTGATCTTATAACCAAAATTAAAATTGGCATTTTTTCATTGGGGAAGTTTAGGCCAACCAAAAACTGACTCTCTAGCAGAATATGTACGTAGATTAAATAATAGCCATGTTGGCCTATGACATGATTTAGATGCATTTCTTTTGATGAAGTGTAAGGTAAATCTGGTGCTCATGTCAAAAAAGACATTACTTCCATTTGTATACAGTATTCTGCTTACATGAGAATTAAAAGAGACAATGTCATATAGCTGGCTATGCAATGTTTGCTAAAAATTAATCTACCATAGAACTGGGAAAGAAAATTGATATGTGTAGCTGATAATTTTAGGGAATTTTAGAGACAGGGTTTTATTAATATATCAAATAAAGTTTTATATAAAAGTTACTTTCAGTGAATTTCTACTCTACTATTGTCCTTCTCTGACTCTCCATCTTGCATCTAATTTTGAAAAGAATAGAGGTCACAACTGATCCTCAATAAGATTATCCAAATGGAAGGCCTGTTATTGTAATAAATGTTTAAAAACCTGGTCTTCAGTGTATATGGTCTCATTCATTATTCAAAGATTTTTCAACATTCCATAATATCTAATTAAGGGACCAAGCAATTGTTCTCCAGTGTATAAGTAAAGGCAAAGTGTCATTATGTGACAGTAGGTGACATGCATGTCTTTTCTCTTGTGGTTGCTTTGCTAAAATATATTGACTGTCACAGAATTAGGCGAAAATTGAATTTATTTCTTCTTGAATTACAAACTAATTTCACCATTTTTTTTTGTTTTGTCGCACATGCGTTACCTGGGGTGAATAAGTGTTTTTCAAGGTAAGCGACGTGTAACGATTTGCATGTGCCTGACTACGAATCACTTGAAGTCAGGAACATTAGAATCACGGGATGCACGGTAATTTTGCCGTGAATTCTGCTCACCTATTTGAGGATATATAAGGCAGAATATTTCTGATAATATTATGGGACCAAAAGTATCTTATCACAGGAAAGATAGCTCGTCATTCTTTCTCCAGCCAAAGGGGTGAGTGTTAAATTTATATTTCGTTTTATTGTGAATTTTATTCAGTTTACCATTTCATGTAATGATGCCTTTATTACAATGCAGATTTAAACGTGGAATATTTGGAATTACTAGTCACTATTAGACTTTAAATGCAATAGCGTAATCTAAGTTGTAGATTGTTTTAGAAAAAACTATTATTATTTTGGTCTCTTTATTGTAGTTGATATTGTAGCGGAACGTCTCTGATATTGTAGCTGAACGTATCTGAATTGTAGCTGAACGTCTCTGAATGTCTCTGAATTGTAGCTGAATGTGATTGATTGTGCTGTTTAATTGTGCGATCGAATTGAGGTATCTGACTGTCTGTCTGTCGGATTGTCTGTCCGTCTACATCTGTCGTGATGTGTAAATATCCGGAAATCTAGAAGTCTGAGTGTCGGAGCTGTCTAAACATTCCGGGGTGGCATCCAAGTATTTGGGACCGTTGGTTCTAGTAGATGTTGTATGCTGTCTGTACGTATAACTGTGGTGGATCCATGAAGGGCAAGTGACCGATAAAAGTATTGAGTCAACCCTAGGTATTCGGAGAAGCTGGGCGGCGATTCAATAGTTGGTGAATCATACGGTTATACAGGGTCGAGACACATGTGTGTGTGTGTTGCAATTGTATTACAATTGAATACATTGTTGTATTTACACATAGTTACTTCAAATCACAGTAGTATTTCAAGGGATTACATGAAGCTCAATAAAAGTTAGCAACTTGATTAAATACATGCATATGTTCATGCTAGTTGTCACAATCCATACGTGCGATAGTATAGTTTGATGTTTGTATTTATTATCGCAATTTATACTTGCGTTAATATAACTTTTGTAAAGGTTCCTTGGGTCTGTGTATAGTCCAAGAGATTCCTTTGTATCTGTGTTTTATTTTGTATTAAATTTATTCATGTATTGTGAATGGTTGTGAGTGTAATCGTGGGTTGAACGCATGAGTTATTGTGTTGATACATCATTATTTTTCATTAATAATTTATTTCATAAATTTATATTATCTTTCGCATATTGTGTTTGTGTTGTTCATTTAATTCACCATCCACTCGGTAACAATTCTGTTACATTGACAAATCTCTGCATGTGAATTAAGCATAATGGAGCTGATACTTTGTGCAGATGTACATCCATCCAGTTGACTGTGCCTGCCTACTGTTTGTTATTCTTATGTTTCCTGAAGATAATACATCCTGTCAGTGGATCTATATATCAAATGCAAACAAGAGCTCGACAAAATCTGTCATCTATCCTGCAACCGTCCAAGGATGTATTTATTCCCTCCAGTATCTGACTTGAAATGAGCTGAACACTGTTGATAATCACAAATGGAAAAGTGCCATACATGTCATACCATGTTTACAAAGATTAAACAACTAAACAGGTACTGTTATTTTTCCAAATAAAGTGAGTGATAACCTGTTACACTACTTTTACATATGTGCACAACTTGCACTTTTAAAGTTTCAAATTGACAAATCATTCAACCAACCTTGAGGGACCTTTTTGGTATTTTGTTCTGAAATGCTTGGAGTTGGTATTGTTCTTTGTGGAGTTGACTTTGATGTTGGCTTTGGGTTTGGGGGATGAACAGGTAGAGGTGTCACATTTGCTCTGAATGTTGTTGATGAAGACATCACTGTAAAAACAAACATAGAAATGATCTTTTCTCACTTTAAATTTAATGAATGTCATTTCCCTTACCTGGCCATCTAACTTCCTTAATCATCATTTTTTTATGTTTTAGGTCTTTTGAAGTTATGTCCTTTTACATTATGCTTCTTAGTGTGAAATCTACAAACTACAAATGATGGCAACAACTATATGCAAAGAACTATATGTTAATGTAACACTAATTCCTCTGCAATATGATGCAAAAGAAGTGCAAAATTCAAACTCAATCAGGGAAAAAAATGTCATTAAATTTTACCAGAAAATTTTAAAAATTAAACTTAAATTGTGTCTTTATAATGTTAAGCTATCCATGAAATCCCTCAACAACTATTGAGCATAATCAACAAAATAAATCAAACGTTATTGGACATAGTCCAAATAACACTCAAAAGTTATTGCACATAATCGACAAAATCCATCAAAAGCGATTGGGCATAATAGACAAAATCCATAAAGAGCTATAGGGCATAATCCATAAAATCCATCAAAAGCTGTTGGAGATAATCCACAAAATCCATGAAAGCTATTGGGCATAATCCACAAAACTATTGAATGCTTTTGGGTATAACCCACAAAATCTATCGAAAGCTTTTGGGTATAATCCACAAAATCCATCAAAAGTTATTGAGCATATACAAAACCTGAAATGGACAGAATAATATATGTATATGTATAGGGCTAATGTATAGGGCTTACCAATGCATAAACACAAATGTGGCCTTAGAGTGTTAATTAAATTTACGTATTCCCCAAAAGGTACACAAAATAAATAATGAAGTCAAAAAGGGTAAAATTCCTCAAACAGGGGTAGAACAAGTTTTGAAATTTCATGGTTCTCCCATGGCAATTAGCTCAGTAGATTGTCTGATTGCCCAGTAAATTACTGCAGTTTTCCCAAAAATAGCTCTAATCAATATTATTAAACATTTTTGGTCAAACATACATACAATCATAACTACGTACAATACTTGTAAGTCATCATCAGTCCTGTTAATGAAACGTGTCATACAAATTTACATTTTTCAACTGTCTGAGAACAGCATAAAAAGGAAACAATTTGATCTTTTACCATTTCTTTTGTCTTACAGATTTCCTACTAATTGGACCACCTTGAAATTTAACCTAATTTTAAGTTTTCTGAGTTTACTTTTTTACTGTTGACAGTATCAATTAATCCAATACTTTTAATCCTGTGTATCAACTGTCAGATAACTGTAAACTTGCTATATAGGATTTTGTTTATCAACTACAACTGAACACAATATAGTATGCAACAACAATTGTGATTGAGTAACTCATTACTTGCTATATTAATTTGGCTAATGGTAGCCAACAGAAACAACTGCCACATACAATATAGTGAGTGCCCATTTCTTCAACAGACTAATAAGAAAGTGTACAGAAAGTGAGTAACCGACTCATGAATTAAGGTGGATTAGAGTAACCTCTTCCCAATATTATTCACCCAATACTTGACTCTTCAATTACTGAATTACATGGAGATAATTTGAAAACCACCCAGTAATTACCCATAAGGATGATTTAATGTTCAAATGCTTGTTGCTAGAAAATATACTACAATATTCCATTTTAATTTTTAACACTATGTTAATAAACCTTAGTTATCCCAGGCTCTCTGGCAAATGATTTTTTTTTGCCCTTTAAAACAAAACTGCACTCATTTAAAGATAGAGATCAATGGTGCATCAGTTCTATTATCCATTCCAGACCTTGTAAGAGGATTGGAAAGTTGGACATAACTAACACTTATAAAATTAAGCCATGCTTAACAAAAAATGTAGTCCCTCAAAGAGACTGTGGCTCTATGGACTAAAAAGATGTTATTACAAGTCTTTTGGTAAATATACCATGTACATATGACAATCCTTTCTACTTCACCAGACAGGGTTATTAAATCAAATATCTTTACTTTACTTCTTAACTTTATTTTCAGTTTCTTATTTATTACATTTATCTTAACCCTTATACTAAGGTTATATGGTTTTTAGCACAAGACCTCAAAGAGCTAAAATTTTTGCGAAAAGATATGAAAACTTCACTCTGCTTTTAAACTGTCTCTATTTTAATGTGGCTTCTTAGACTACTTTTCTACATTTAATTTCTAAACTGAAATTAGGAGTTGAACGGCATGTCATCTGGTTTTATACATCCAGTATGTATATCAGACTAATATTAAACACCATTTTGGGGTTCAAAATCACACACTGACATCTTAGACTAAATTAATACTCAATCTGACATGCTTTCTAGCTTTAAACAGATGGATGATGATTGATGGACAACAGATGATGGGTGGCCGATGGATAACAGAAGGCAACAAATCTAAAACTCATTCTATACAGAACTCATCAATGATTCCTTGCCGAAACTAACATTTTCTTCTGGACATCAAATACAACTCTTCCAGTACAAATTAACACATTAACCCCTAGCAACAAGTTTACAAGGCATGAGGAAGTTGCCTACTTCCAAGGCCTTCATGATACACCAAAGTGGGTGGCATTATAGAAAAGTAGACAGTTTTTCAATGATACCAAATAATCTGGACATTTTAGTTGTACTACAAAATACAGGGGGGAAAACCTAAGCTTTTGGACCAATTTATTTTTCCACCCAAAATTTCGCCCATGGTTGGAGTCCGATTTTGTGTCCCGATTTCAGACTTTATGGCCTCAAATCTATGGGGAACAAGTCTGGAGTGCACACAGACAAGTGAACCTGTTCAAAAAGTAGGATAAGATGGGCATTTTGAATAAAGAGTCTTCTCCATATGAAAATTATGGGTCCGTTAAGCAAAAAAAAAAAAAAAAAAAAGTCCAATTTTTTATCTTCTACTCATGCACCAGCAAACTAACCAATGAAAAACATTTTCTTTAGCACAATTAGCCATTTGTCTAATGGAACATTGCTTGCAAGTCAATGTATTAGGATGTATTCAGAAATAGTCCCCAAAATGTCTTTCTCACTCGCATTTCATGCGAAAACAGCAAAAACCTCCAGGGATTAATATGTTAAGAGTAGTATTCTGTTTGGAATCCAATGCCTCCATCATGAACAAGAGTACCAAACTGGGACAGACACTCAACTGACCAAATGCTAATAAAGTATTTATTCTGGATGATTTCCTTGTACTCTGCATTTCAAACATTATGACAACTGCTACAATCAAATGAAATTTAAAGCTATTGCAGAAAATGTCCTCAGCATTAAAAATATAATAAAATAAGATGCCAAAAAGTTTAAAAATTGAAAACCTGCAGTCATACTAACTCACCTGCTTGATATGTCCAAGTTTGTTTCTTTGTTGTTCGAATATTTAGCCAAGGTCTGGTTGCAGGGTCATTCTAAAATTAAGGAAACATTTACAACACCAATAAAATGGCAGGTTAAAGTAATACCAATTTACGTAGAATCAGATGAAAAAACATGAACCCAAGATATAATTCTGCTCTTCCTGGTCTCCTTTGTTGTGATGTTCAAACAACTCAAAATAATGTTGAAAACATTTTTCTACAAATTCTTTTCTTTATAAGTCACTAGAGGATTATATATTAGAGAATATCTGTGAGCTCCTTTTAAAACCATTTTTCTATTGTTTCAAGTATTACCATGAATAGAGGGGCCCCGAGAGGCCCAGTGGTCTAAAGCGCTCTCCATTACGGTACACTGCCATCTCACCTCTGTCTGCGTGGGTTTGAGTCTAAGATTCAGCTAATGTAGTTATATGAGAAAGCTTGCCAGTAGCTTCTTGTGGGTTGGTGGTTCTAACCAGGGGTTTTCCCGGGTTCTTCCTCCACCAATAATACTGTCCGCTATGTATAGCTTATCATGTGCTGCAAAATGGCGTTAAACCCTACAATAACAACAACAACCATGAACAGAGCATTATTCAAGTAAGGTAACTCTTATCATAAATAATAATATACCTAAATTTGGGCTGCTTCATTTGATATATATTTATATGAAAGGCCAGTGAATATATACTTTGTTACTAATTATAGCAAAACCATAGTTTTTTACTATTTTTAGTAATGCAAACTATATTTCATAATACTGAATAGAGAGATGCACAGTGTCCAAGACAATGCAACACCTGTTTAACTGACCTGACACAAAAATGATGTGAATCTTTGTTTTCCAATTCAAATAATTTTAAAAAATAATCTTGATGTGACAGTCACTGTCAAACTGTTCTTGCTTTTATACACAAATTAAAATAAACCACAATATTTTATGTGTCACTTATTTAAACAAAGCTCAATACCAATTTATCCAAGGTGATTTTGTCAATATAAACTGACCAAACCAGCATACTTTATTTCTCATTATAATTACAGGAACTCGGAAATAAATTCTACTGATCTGATGCTTTAACTTCCTTCTAAATCAAGGTTTCTTACTTGTAAACAAAATGATACAACTTGCTCTTATATCCATTGTTTTGCTAGTGAATCAGATGAAATAACTTGTTTTACAGATCACAGTATCCTGCAAATGCTCAAGATTCTAGAACTTTTTAACAGATAAAAGGCATTAAATGACTAATACTTTGCTCTCCAAACTACATTGCAATCTGACTAAATGAACTGGGACTCCATTCAATGTTACTTAAATGTAAACATAAGCAAAAAAAGAAATGTTGTTTCAAAGCTGACATAGAACAATAAGAATTGCAGTTATCTCCCTTTCACCTTTTCCAAAGAAGAAAAATTGGCCATTAATTGAGATAACCTGATTCAAATCTCTATTAAATTGAAAACCTTTGTGCCAACCGTCCAAGATATACCACTGCATCATTCAATGTCTAATCAGTAGGACCACTGAAAAAGTGCACAGAAATAGTTAATTTTTTTTAAACGATCAGAATATCGACGTCTTTTTTTTAAATAAATAACATGGCTTAAAACATCAAGAGATAAGCCAAGTGTACAGATCTAACACCCACCAGTTTTTCCATCAAGTCATTACCTTGCCACTATCACTATCTACGAATAATTAAATAACAGTGTGACTTTTCCCATTGGTGGCTGCTGTAGACAGGTTTGACTGTATATGGACAGATATTCACCAAGTTATAAATGTTCTGCCTTAGTGTGGACATATAAACAAGCATATTGTAAAGTATTAACAAATAGACAAGTTAAAATGGTAATTTGATACAGTACTGTATTTACGAATTACCACAAAGATATTGTTGACACTTTGGGATGGAGAAAACTGTAATTTAGCTAACATCAACTTACAGATTTAAATATTGTTAAGGACAGACAAGTCATTTGTAGACAAGATAGCAGAACAAGAAAAACAAAAGTATTACTTGAATGACTGCACATCTGGAAGTCATGTGATGATATTATGTGTAAATAGGTATAGATGAATGCACATGACTAGATAGCACAACATCTCTAACACTGGTTACACAGGTATTACTTACCTGACTGTAGATAGCACAGCATCTCTAACACTGGTTACACAGGTATTACTTACCTGACTGTAGATAGCACAGCATCTCTAACAATGGTTACACAGGTATTACTTACATGATTTTAGATAGCACAGCATCTCTAACAATGGTTACGTGATTTCACAAACATGGTAGTACTTTCATTTAGATACTAGTTACCTGAGTGTGGATTGTAAAACATCTGTAACAATGGTAACATAGGTGGTACTGTACATATAATGGTTTCATGCACTTGGTAGTACATTCAAAAGATAATATGTGGGTGTAATTGAATGTACCTGAGTGTAGGAACCGGAGCAATGGTAACATTTGGTAACATCTATAATGCTGTAATTGGCCTTTAGGTTCAAGAGTTTCTGGATATTTGTGTTCTCTCTGAAAAACTGGGGAGGCTTGGTGGATGGATGTAGCTGAGTGACAAGACCGATTGATACACCCAATATGATCAAAGACATACCTAAAATTACACAATAAAATCTGATATTATTATTATTAGCACATGAAAGGTGCATCTGTCATTTCAATTGACAAATAGTGTTATCAGGCATAAATTTTTGATGTCCTGTTAAAAAAAATTAAACAGCTAAACAATGACAAAAATATTTACATGAAATTTCAACAGAATGATATTCATGTAAGTGGAAATTATGTATGTAAGTTGGTGGATACCTGTAAATTAGTACATACAATTTATCAACTAACATGGACTTGGGCGAGAAAAGTTCCATCCACAAATGAACAAAATCCATGTGACTTTTTAAAACATAAAAGAGCTTTATTTGGATACATATTAAGTGAGGGAAAAAAAATCATATTTTGAATAGATCGTCACACTGACATGGAATAATATCAAGATTGTTTACTTTCCAAATATTTCTGCAAAATATGGAAATATTGACATAAAAATTTGAAAACTGGCGCAAAACATTTTTATAAAAAAAAGAATTTTACCAAGGATAATCCATCTGACTTTAATAACAGGAATTGCCAGATAGTGATACAAGACTGCTTGCATTTGAGACCCAAGATTGCAAAATTTTTCCTCCTTGTTGTTTGTATAATTCACTAAAGCTTCTGCTGAGTCTGTATCATTTGGAATATCATTAGGAAGTTCCAGAGGATCATCATCATAGGGTATGTTAGCTGAAATATGTGTATAAGTATATATTAGAAAACAAACAAACAGATCAAGAGATCCAAGTGGGCTTGATATCGCTCACCTGGGCAAAGTAACAAACGTAAGACTGTAAAAAACAAATTCATGCAAGTAGTGAAACTTTTGAGACTAAAGAAAAATTTAGATCACTAAGTTGCCACACTAACTATCAGGTCTACAAAACATCATTTCCTTTCATGCAAAGAGACACTGGATTATTTGCCTGGAACAAAGTTTAAAACAAATCAATCCCCACCTCCATTTACCAAACGGAAGCCATGGTTGCATGGCCTAATTTTATTTCTTGGGAGAAAAAAAAAAGACTTAGTAATACTTAGCAGCATGATCTTTTTTGAAAAATCTCTAAAAAAAAGTTCTTAAACATTTGTGTGTATCTGATATAACTTGCTGTATATCTGAACCAAGCATGACTGCACAAAAAGGCAGCAATTATTGAATCACTGTTTCTAGTCCAACAGACACTCAAAAATACTGCAAGGAATGGTAATGGTAAGTTATGTCTAATTATTTTTAACAATATTGAAATGAAATGTGATCTGGTTATAACATTCAGAAAATTTTGTAATTTGTTTGCTATTTCTTTTATATGGTCCAAAAATTTCATAGGATAGGCTTTTTGGAAAATTAGCGGGTCCATACAATATCGTCAAAATGGGTAATTCAATTTAGAATTTTTTCAAAAGACAAACAAATTGATTTATTGTTTTATATTTTTGTATTTAAGGTCAAAATAACATTTAATAAATTTAATAAATTTGTAGAGGTGATAGCATAAAGAACATACATGTCAAACACTTTTTACACAGCAATAAACTTAAATGTGATCAGTGGTTTATATATTGTAAATGGAGTTTTGCATCCACAAACATTGCCCAATTAATATGTGAAGATTATTTGATGTTGAACATTGAGATGTGAGATGATGTTTTAACTATGAGACTTTGGCATGTTTGATCATGTCATCTTCATCTGTCACTGAAAACATTTATCATGTGTGAATTACTTCTCCTGTTCCTTAACATATGCCACCACCCCACCATTGTTTAGATCACCATCTTCATCTTTTATAAATGTGTACTGTGTTTTATACTAAATGTGAGTATAAAACCTTGCCCTGGTCCTCGTAATGTCATGTTGTTGTCATGAGTATTAATGAATTCAACTAGGAAGTCATCTAAAGACATCAACAGTTCTACAAGCCCCGGGACACCAACATTAAGTAGAAAGAAGCTCGCATGTTTGCAGTTATTGTGCCATATTCATTTCCATGTTGGACCATAGATGTCTCGTGCTGGAATCTGACATGAATAGTTTAGGAAATGAATTATCTTACCTCACATGATTTTGGAATATCAAAGAGAGAAATATGATGTTATCCCATAAACTAAACGAATTCATCCATCCGGTGGAGTTTTATTACCAGAACAGCAGAGATGCAGGATACTGATGGAATCAATGTGCCCAGCTGAAGAAGTATATTTCTCTTGTCAGACTTGTGTTGAACAATAAATTAGAACTAATGTTACTGTTCATTATTGAAAGTTCTTGGTTATGTAGAACTTGCTGTTTACTTAAGTGTGCAAAATACATGTAGTATGCATTTGATAGAGACTATTTCTAACCGTATTACGACTCATTGGGTCATCAGTACACCGTACTCTCACTCGATTCACATCAAAATTTACTTGTCCGTTTTGTTTAGTTATATATTATAAGATTAAGAGTAAAAACACACACCACGAAGATTGCGAGGACAACTTAAGTCTGTCTAAATTGCATGTTCATAGGGATTTTTCATGCAGTTTGAACAGTTGACTTGGTTACCGCCATGGCTAGCCCTGACAAGGACAAACATTGATTGGCTAACTAAGGTCATGTGACATGACTAGTAGTCTATAAATATGAGTGCAGACAGTGCATTGGCAGACAGCTGTCAGAGAGGCATAGCATGAACATCTAAGTAAAAAAGAATTTCAGCCTTGTATTCTAAAACCATTACGTACATATTTTTCATAACCAATATTAACATTGGCACTTTAAAATCCAAAACCTGAATCAAATTGTTATAAGAAATATTAAGTAGATATATTACATGATTGCTACTGAATTTAAATGCCTAATAATTATTATAGTGTAATTCTTTATAAAGCTGCTGCTATCTCCCACCACTCTGCTAGTGTACTCTAGTACTAAAATTATTATTTTTATTGAGATCACAATACTATGTCAGGACGTATTACAGCCAATTTAATAAATTAGGCTATTAATATACACAGGAATTTAAGGATACATTTAATTTCAAAATAATATGGTGTATTATAACGTTGTCTTTAGATAACCAAATCTGCTCTATATTATCGAATATTGATAGTGTTGTGACGGACACTGTGTTTAGTCACTATGCAATATTGAAAAGCATATTCTATCTCACCGTATTATTTACAAATAGCATTTTATTCCTGAACTCTTGGTCTTTTCGATATAACACATGGGGTGCTACTATGTGTGTGTGTGTGTGTGTGTGTGTGTGTGTGTGTGTGTGTGTGTGTGTGTGTGGAGTGAAAGATACATGTATACAGAAAAGATTCTTCATAAAAGATACCTAATTCAGTGTTGATTGTTATTTAATCAGTACATTACTAGAATATTTCTCAAAGGAGTTAACATTAATATTTTTGATGATTAGATGTGTTGTTAACTTCTTTGAACAACTGTAAGCTAGTATTAACTACATGTTCTGAGTCAGCAAAAATTGGAAGAATTAATGCTGGCAGCTGGCATCCTTGATTAATAACTATTTTTAGTTAATCATTTAAGACTGTACAATACATACTCAATGTGTTTATTGCCACCACCCTTTGTTTTGTTTTTTTATGCCATTGTATTTGTGAAAAAATATCTCTTTTTTTCCACTTGGTACAAACACAAGCCAACTCCCCTTGTCATGCAGTATACCTAGGTAATCTTGTAAGAGTGAACTTAGCACAGGCTCTTAACGATTGCTATTAGCCACACTGATAGCAAAGTATGTCAAACTGATTTTATGCCAAATACAATTGTAAAATAGTAATGTGCAAAATAGAGAGTGGTAATTTCTTTATATAATCATTGTAAAAATTAACTAAATGTACTTTTGCCAATCTAGTTCTTGTTTCTTGGAAGATTTCAACAAACTTTGTGGGTTTGAAGGCTATGCTGGTCGTATGTTTTGTGTATTTAATCTGAAGTGTATAAGGCATTGTGGGCTGAATGTGGGCAATCTGATTAACAGTTATCACACTAGTCACATCACAGTTATTGTGACTTGTATTTATTTTCTGTTTAAGTTAGTATTTGTCTGTATAGAGTTTTGGAACTTTGGGCAATATTTTGAACAGTAAATGTTTGTTTAAAATATATCTGAGCACAAAGAAATTTTTTAAAAGAAATTATTCATTAATTTCTATCTTTTAATTTAAATAAATTATATTAATATCTAATTTATTTTACAAGTAAACTAGATATGGTTATATCATTTATTATAAGAACTTAGTAGATATGGTCAAGCAAGTGTTGTCCTGACAGATCAATACTTTTAGTTATTTATGTATTAATTTTCCTTATACGATTTTTTTCCACAAAATTAAATGCATACATGATAAATTTCATTACACTGCAAATATATAATTATTTTCTTAAATTGTAGGACCAAAAATTTTCTTAGGGAAATAGAAAGATGAAGTCATTGTGATAATTATTATCAATAATTTCACATTCCCAATCGAATTTATCATTAACACTCAATACACATAATTCTAATATTTTCACACAAAGCTCAAATGTCCCAGATACTGAGTTTTATTCTTACCAAATTGACATTCAATTCAAGAATAACTGATTAATCAAGCATCTGTAAAAACCTATTATTAATGTTTTCCTTGTATAATTTACTAGCTAAGTCATTGTGAGCGTTGGACTCAGCCAAATCAATTCCATTTATACATCAATTCAATTAAAATAAGTATTGTGCTTTAGACGATGTGTAAAGCCAAGTGTTTTCCTTCGAGATCTTTCATTTCAGATATTACAATCAAGGTATGTTGTCTCTTCTATAGTAATCTTTATTGCAACTGAATCCAACATAGTACATCTATAATTTTCATTCATCAAAAGATTTATTAGCACAATGAATTAATGGTATTGTGCCAATACCCTGGCCTTGTGTGAGACTGTCATATACAGAATTGTATTTGAAGACAATGATAATGTTATGGCTTTGTTGATGTGTTTCTTAATAAATGAATCATCTTGTGCTATGTATGCAAGAAATCAAGAATTAGAAGCATACTCATATATATATATATAAAACAAAAATATCAATACTGAGATATACTCACCACTAACTGGCACAGGATCATCCAATGACAGCATAGCCACATCATCTTCTTCATTCACCACCACAGTGTTGCCTTGATTACTATTCTCAATAAACTGTGCCACATGTGGGGGTAAGGATAGCTTAAATCTTTTACATCTACACTTAATCCTGTAAAAATAATTAATTGAAGCAAATCATTGAAATGCATAGCAGATATATCTATGCCAAGAAAATGTGCTCATACAAAATCGCTTTCCTTAATTTCATTTTTAGTTTCACACTGATCATAAAAGAAAATATTTTTTAGTCCTTTTCCAGAAGTAAATGATTTTGTCCACTGTGATGGGGCAAAGCTCTGGCAACCTAACAAGAATACATTAGCTGAGACCAGAGAACCATTAATTAGATTTCTAGAGAATGGATGCGAATCAACCATCATACTGCCATGTTCGAGATGTCCTTTCAAGGGGAGAATGCAATTCTTAATTAAGCAATTGTTTTGACAGCAGCCGGACAGACTATTAGGGGCACAGTAAACGTCACTTTCAGAGTAAAGCTGTCACGATTGAAAAATCACAGAAACTCTGTAGCTATCAAACTACCAAGTTAAGCTGACCCCGATCTTGGTGCCACTGAGGATGAGACAGAGAGATTTGACTGATTGGTTATGCTAGTTAAGGAGCGTGTTTTCCACAAAATTGCCTAGGTTTTAATATCGCCTCATCGAAAATTTGAATCAGTCTAAGCTTTTCTGCAAGAGAAACTAGAATAGGCTCTGAGGAATTTGCAAGAAATTCCCTCATAAAAACTGTTGTCCAAGGAATCCAATGAACTGATTTGGATGGACGTGAAGCAAAGGTAGTATGACAATTCCAAGTAATTTGTAATATATAATGCTTTGCTGAATTTATTTGTATTTGCATGAATTGTTTCTAATACATTCATATAATAATGTGCTTTATGAAGTATAATGTTGTTGAGTTTATGCATAGGAAGTCGTACATTTATCTTTAGATAATTTATTGTCGTGTTTGCATAAAAATTAGGTTTTAAGAATTGAATGCATTACTTTACTTAATACTTAATATGATTACGAGAATCTATGTGACTTCACCGAATTTAGAAGATTTCACTGATGATTAAGAGTGAGTGTGAAATGACATAACTGATTGTAATGTATCTCATTTATTTGCTGTATAACTTGAGGCTGGCTCAGAACCACTAGGTCTGGTGTGGTCTGTATTATCGAGTGATGTTAATGCGTGACGAATTAGCTTTTTGACTAACTTGGGTCATTATAGGACATGAGGAGTCGATTGATAGCCTTAGCATCTGTTTAGCACCGATAGAAATATCTGATAGCAAGCAGGGGTTAATGCAAAATCCCTGGTATCGAAAATAACAGGAAAGTTAGGTTGTCTCTATTTATATTTATTAAAAGGGGAGAAAAAAGCTTCTGAGATGTGCAGTCTTGAGAGTGTAATCTGAGACGTGCAATCCCGAGAATGCAAATCTGAGACGTGCAATCCTGAGAGTGGAATCCTGATACAATGTGACGTAATCATGAGTCGTACAAATTTTCAGTGTCCTGGGACGGATTGTTCAGGGTGAAATCCGGTGATCCAGGCATCTGAATAGCTACAGTGGAAGTTGAATGAACCAAGGAACAGGTTATGCAATCATACAAGACATTGACTTCGATTGTTCATTCGATCCTATGATGAACTAAATATATCAGTAAACAGATCAGCTATTTTATTTGAATCCATTTGTGCTTTCCTTTGTAATTCGAGAAAGTTTTGTTTTCTAAAAGCTCAAATTTTCCTAATGTAATGACTTCGCATAGTTGTTTTATGTACTTGATTAAATTGTTTGTTTACTTGTATGGGGGCTTGTGTTTGTTTGTTCTATATTTCTGCTCAGATCTCTATATATTTCATCTATAAGTTTCACCACTTATATTCACGCAAACCAGGCAATTACATCGAAGATGGTCTACCTCTAGATAATGAAACCAAATTAAGCAGGACACCAGCCTGTATAAACCCCGGCATCCACCTTCAGAACACATCTCTAACCTGATAATGAGGATCTGGTTTGTTTGTTTGTTTAATTAGGATTTTTAACGTAGCTTTAACAATTTTTCTATCATATCGCTACAATGTCTGCAGTGAGGCAGTTTTTAGTGATGTCTAGCACTGGGCATCATGCCACAGACATGTAGCATCATATCCCACCCAGTCACATTATCCTGACACCATGCCGACCAGTCCTAATACTAACCTCTTAATGCTGAGTGCCAAACAAAGCAGAGGTTAGTACCATTTTTATAAATCTTTGGTATGACTTGGCTGGATAACGAACTCACAACCTCCTGCTAACCACTAGGCCACTTGAGTGGTTTGGGGATCTGGTACCACTTTCTGAATAAATCTCAACCTTGAGTGAAATCTCATCCACAATTTCGCCTATCAAGTTTATGTGAACTACCATAGGATACCTTATATACACGTGTAAAAGCCCATTCAAATATAAGCCGATGCCCCAAACTGAAAAGGTATAAATACTAAAAAGAGCATAACCCAAGCAAAAACCGACCCACAACTCTGTGGCATCACATAATAAGCTCTTTATTTAAGCTACCTTGTATTAATAACAATTATTAAAAAGTAATGGTATAAACTTGTATTAATAACAATTATTAAAAAGTAATGGTATAAACTTGTATTAATAACAATTATTAAAAAGTAATGGTATAAACTTGTATTAATAACAATTATTAAAAAGTAATGGTATAAACTTGTATTAATAACAATTATTAAAAAGTAATGGTATAAACTTGTATTAATAACAATTATTAAAAAGTAATGGTATAAACTTGTATTAATAACAATTATTAAAAAGTAATGGTATAAACTTGTATTAATAACAATTATTAAAAAGTAATGGTATAAACTTGTATTAATAACAATTATTAAAAAGTAATGGTATAAACTTGTTTGAAAGCAATTAATTTAATTTTCTGTTTTATTATTGTTTCTGCCTAATTAAATTTGTGTATAACTTGATCGAACAAACAAATTACACAAATTATGAAGTCTATATTTATCTTTAGTTAATTTTGTGTTGGAGAAATCAGAAAATATGCACATGCAAACTAATGAAATCACTTTAGCTTAGTTTAATAAGTGTCAGGACATCGAAAATGTTTGTTACATGCATATATGTCTTAGGAAAAAATAATTTGTTTATGTCCCAAGATTTACAGCCATTACAGTAGTTAATAAAAAGACTTAACAACTGTCAATATTATACATTGGCCCACCGATAAGCCACCTCTTCTCTTCCATGGTTATATTTTTTCCTAAATTATTTGGCCTATATTTGGCGAGTATATATGTTAAATGGATCAGACCTTCGTTTTCAAACAAACTATCATTTTTGGCATTGCGCGGTAATCGTGAACCTAAAATTTAAATTACAACTTACACAGAGGCTAGATTCTGCCTTTAATATGTACTAAAGAAATTTTATACAATCAGGGCCAGCTGAGTACATACTCAAGCTGAGAATTTTATTAACTTAGGACCAGTTGCATATGTACTCAAGAAATCAGGAGCAGCAGTGTACATACTCAAGTTTCAAAGTTGAAGGAATTTTGGAGCCAGTTGAATATGAACTTGAGCTGAGAAGTTTTATGAACTGAGTACATACTCAAGTTTAGAAGTTTTCAGAAACTGACTACAGTTGAGTCCACACACAAGTTGAGAAGTTTTATGAAACTGACTACAATTGAGTACATACAAAAGTTGAGAAATTTATAAAACTGGCTACAATTGAGTACATAAACAAGTTGAGAAGTTTTATGAAACTGACTACAGTTGAGTCCACACAAAAGTTGAGAAATTTTATGAAACTGGTTACAATTGAGTTCATACACAAGGTGAGAAGTTTTATGAGACTGGCTACAATTGAGTACATACACAAGTTGAGAAGTTTTATGAAACTGGGAGCAATTGAGTACATACTCACGTTGAGAAATTTATGAAATTTGGGCCATCTGAGTAGTGTTATAAAGTCAAATCTTCGTTTATGAATCATGCTCTATCATTAATGGATTGCTGTGCCTATATGTCATGTCTAATTACAACTTATCTAATATGCAAAACAGGCTTTCATCTGTTTCAAGGAACATTGCAGAAAATATAACTTTGTATTAACAAAAGAAACAGGCATACAAATACGTCAAAAATGTTCTGTCCAACCTTTATCTAAATACTATACATCACAGATGAGACACAAAAATTTAAAAAATTTTCACATATGAAACATGCAATTAAATACTCAATTTTGTAAAACCTATTTAGGGACCATCCCTCCTTCCAATACAACTTTTTCACTCCAGACAGTACCGTATTTTCGTGCATATATCCCGCACACGCAGATAATCCGCACCCTCATATAGCCCGCGGGTTTTGGGGTTTTGTGTAAAAAAATCGTTGGCATAACCCGCACCTTTGTATAACCCGCAACCATAGATATATTTATACAGCTACAATCGCAAATGAAATCAATTACAGGATCACGGGGCTTCGCTGATGTAGCAAACTGCGATTCTGTTTTCCGTTTTGGTGACAAAATATACCATCTGGTGATATTTGTGGCGACACCAATTTTGGCTGATAAAAACCGTATATACAGTCTTGCGTTTGGAGTAGAGAAAATCAAAGGCACCATGACAGGAAACAATGTACTGGAATATATTGTTAAAATAACAAGTCCTTGTCTCATACTGGCAAACCACACTAACAGTGCACTGTTATATCATAATCCGCTAATGATGATATCTGGCCTTATTACTTTATGCAACTGACTAGTCAAAATCCGAATCCGCAGAAGGCGGAAACGTAAAATGAGTACAGTCAAGCAGATGACACTAATTTAAAAACAAATACCAGATGGAAGAAGAAAAAATACGTTTGCTGACACTTCAAAGAGAACTGATTACCTTTGAAGCACTGATATATACTAAACAAATAAAACAAATCTGTTTCAATGTTCTACAATTATCTGAAGTTGCCACAGCAATAACAAACAGGTATTTGTTTCACCCTTCAACTGGAGCCTTTAGCGGCGCCATCATCAAAGTAAGCCGACGACCTTTACTCAATAAAAGTCAGGAAAAACACGGTACACAGTGCTTGTGTGCGTAGGAGCTGTGCCTCAACTACAGGCTACATAAACACGGACATTTTTAAATAATCTTGTATTCTTGTGAAGTGTAGATTCGAGTTTAAATAATTTCTTTCTGTTTAATTTAAAAAATGCCGAAACGAAAGTCTTACACAGCCGACTTCAAGCTAACTGCCATTGCGTATGCTGAAGTGCATGGCAATAGAGCCACAGGCACAAAATTTGATATTGATGAGAGTGTAATCCGAGGTTGGAGAAAAGAAAAAGGAACGTTGGAGAAGATGAATCCACGAAAACGTGCTCGTCGCGGACCTAAAGCAAAGTGGCCTCACCTTGAAGCTGACCTGAAGCAGTGGATCGTGGCCCAGCGGTAAAATTAGGTACCGTAGTTATTTCGATTGAAAACAGAAAATATTGATTATGAAAACTTGACGGATACGAAATTTTAAGTTTTTATCCCGAAATGTTGATTTGGTCCCGATACCGTAAGTTGTTGTAAAGTCACCGTAGTAGCCATAATATCCAACCCTAGCAAAACAAAACTAGAACAATATATGTTATGTAGTTACATTTTTCAAACAATATGTTGAAATATCATTATGTGTAAAAAAAATTGTGATATAGCCCGCACCCTTATATAACCCGCACCCCCCCCTGCGGGGTTTGTAAAATCTGGTATAACCCGCGGGATATATGCGCGAAAATACGGTAATGCTCTCAAGCGATTTGATGCAGCTTACCGTATAACATATCATCCATCACAGGGATTAAACAATCACAAGTTTTAATACAAAAGTTCACAAATCTTTTAGATGCAGGCCCAGTCACATGGTTTTAAAAACACGTGCCATGATAAAAGTAAATTCCACTTATTATGACCTTTATCATCAGAAAATTAACCCACTTAACAATTATTTAGGCAGACAATCTATATATTATTATAAATATGAAACTTCAAAAGTTTGAATGAGAATTTAAAAATAGAAAAAAAAGAAAGTAAACAATCAGTCTTCTCAAATATATATATATATATATATATATATATATATATATATATATATATATATATATATATATAGAGAGAGAGAGAGAGAGAGAGAAAGAGAGACAGACATACAGACAGACAGAGAGAAAGAGAGAAGTTTTATATATATCCCTGCTTACCTTGACAAAAGCTTCTCTTCAAATCTCCCAATACCAACATACCATATGTAAAGGGTTGGGGGCAATATCAACATCACTGTCACCCAGCAGCAAGATACTATCAGCGACATGAACAGTCCAAAATCATGTACAGCTGGAATCTAAGAAATTCACAAGAAACAGTTCACTAAATGTGGAAGATATATATAAATATATAAATGGTTTCATTTAACGTTATTTAGACCTACACAATATAAAAAATATTGGTATATTTACATGGCTTCATATAAAGTTATTTAGGTAGGTATAGGACTGAAAGGGGAAATAACCGTTTCTGGCTACCCATTTTCTGATGCCGCTTTGGTTCCAGAACAGTGGTCTGCTGTTACGGCATATTTTGAGATAAATTTGGATCATTTGAATGTAAAATCATTGGAAACCAACAGAATACATATCCAGATACTTGTTTATGGTATTAAGCGGCCCATGGTAGAAAAAATAAGTATTTTTGTGAAGCATTGAAAATTTTACAAGTTTTATTTTCATACATTAAGAGGGGGTAATACTAATAAATGCAGTAGGTCTAAAGCTTCAAACAATTTGGAATATATTCATGTATATTTCATATTTCTGAGTAACCTCTATTTACCGTACGAAGTCTCGATTCAAGAGTCCTATCTGGTCGTTTCAGCCATATCTGCAATGACCGGTGCGTAGGCCAAATTATTCTTCAAATATTTTGCACATTGACCCCATTGTCGGTCAACGGTGTTAGTGGACAAAACTCGATTTAATAACTTCTAGAAGTAATTTCATATTTATATCTATATTGATTTTCATTCAGATAAGCAAAAATAGTGTTTATGTCTTCTCTTCAAGGCATGTATCAAACTTGTTTAAATGAACGGTGTCATGGCAAGATTATATCTGTATGAATTTAGTCTTAGAAAGCTCTATTCAAAATAATGACAAAGAATGATGTAAACACTGATATGGGGTTGTTATACAAATTTCCAAATTTTTTAGTATTTATTAAGCATGGCAATATTCTGTTGAAATAATTTATACAAACATGAAACAGTTGTCACGAATGTCCAACAGTTGTGTTAGATTTCATGAAATTAAATATGAGTTTGGGAAAAGGGTACACACATTCCTCAGCAGGCTAACGCCACGTGTGATTTGGTATAGCTTTCATTGTTTGTCCTAATTAAAGCTGAAGCTATAAACATGTTTTCTGGCACAATCCAGAGTTGTAGACTCTGTTCATTTTCATGAAATTAAGTAGGACCATGTTCTTCTAAAAATTGACCAAATTGCATTTTGAGATTTGTCCATCCCCCACTCCTTTCATGTCACAAAAGTAATCCACGCTGCATCACAGAGACAGTTGAGACTTAATTTTTATCATTCTTGGATGCATCTCCATTGAAAAATAACTTTATTTACTTGAAAAAAACTGGTATTTCAATTTTCATGTCCTATACCTAATTTAGGCCTACATAATATAAAATATATTGGTATATTTACATGGCTTCATATAAAGTTATTTAGGCCTACATAAGATAAAATATACTGGCATATTTACATGGCTTCATATAAAGTTATTTAGGCCTACATAAGATAAAATATACTGGTATATTTACATGGCTTCATATAAAGTTATTTAGGGCAACATAAGATAAAATATACTGGTATATTTACATGGCTTCATATAAAGTTATTTAGGCCTACATAAGATAAAATATATTGATATGTTTGCATTACCCATAATTTGTCTGTCACAACATGCAACAAAATTCTTGCAATAATAAATTTTCAAAATAAGGCTGACTACACCATATCTGTGTAACCATATCATAGGGGTACTGATATTTAGTACTAATACCACCACAGACATGCAGACCATATAATAAAATTAAATAACAAATTTTACAATCTTGAATTACTGCTATAACTGCATGAAAATCTAAACAGATTATCTATACATTCATACATATTTAAAATCTAATTAGATTATCTTCTCACGGAATTGTATAAACCCTTTCATTTATTAAATACTTGTACTCTAGTTTCATTTTTGGTGTACAATGATACCTGAGGGTGATTAATGTATATTGTGTCGTTTTTAAAATAGTGAGTTCCGTTTATCTCATGTGAAGTGTAGAGCTGTGCAGTGCTGTCCAGAATATCTGGAGTGTCCAGAGATTTTGGAGCATCTAGAGTGTCTAGAGTGATCTAAGCGGTCAAAGTTATTGGATTAATAGAGGTCCACATGGTGCAAGCTGTAAAGCCAACCACAGGAATTGACTTTAGCAGCTGTGAAGCTGACCTGTAGCAGTCATGGAGCTGAAATAAAGTGTGCTGATGACGGAGTGTATCTCCTTACATATAATCTTGTAATCTAATTTTGGGGTTTGTAAAATCCATTGTATCTTTCAGGACTGTAAAGATAAGTTGTATATCTGTCCCTTTTTGTATGTATAATTTCACTATCTGAGTGAATTAATTTTTTTACATGTCAATTCTACATTGCTTACTAGTTGAGTAAACTATATCTATCTTTTCATTGTGTAATCACTGTGAACCATTCACCGGCTGTCTTTGTATTTTGTTGATTAATTTATTTGTATTTTTCATTATTAGATTTGTGCACTCTTATGTTAATTAATCCAATATTTAGTTTACATATACATGCATGTATTCATAATTAATTGCTCGTTCAAGTCATTCATTATTAAATATTGTGTAATAAATTTGGACGTACTAGCCCGAAATAGTTAGCCAGTTAGTAGGAGCAAACATCACAGAGAGGAGTGTTAGTGAATTTGAACCATGCTGGGTTCGTTAGTAGTGATTTTAGGCACAAGCCGAATGACTGTCCCTGGTCTAACATAGTCCATATTAAAATTCAGCGGTGTATACAAGTATTGTGATTGAAAAGGCAGCATTTATGGTTGGAAATCAGTAAATTATAGAATGGAATCAATAAGTTGGAACTTGGTAGGTACCGTTTATGTGGCCATAGTGGAAAATGGGCGTATGTATATGAGCGTGATACGCAGGAAATTCTGTGGATTGACTGGCCTAGGGTCGCGCAGTTAAATATTTCCCAGTTAGTAAGGGAATACTGGTGTAATTTCTATGGCATGACAAGCTATCGGTACGGAAAACGGATGATAATGAATAAAAACCATGCAAAGGTGCAGTTAATGGACGTTTGGGCAAGTTGTCTCCTCTGGGTCGCCAATTGATTAGAGCAAAGATTATTAGTTATAGCAGACACGTCTTTCTTTCCATTTTACAACTCAAGTTGTATGGAAGTCTTTGGAAATTTGGGGAAAACTTATGACTTCCAGCGTGACTCGTGCCAGGGTTTTGACACCACTCGGTCAAGTGAATACCCCTGTGCGTGTAACAAGAAAATTTCTGGTGGCAGCCGTTTGGGATATGTGTGAATAGTTCTGTCATGGGTTGCAATTCGTTCGGTTTTATTATGTGTGAAACAGAATATTGTTTCGCATTTGAGAAGGAGAGGAAAGAAATGTTATAGATAGTGCGACTTTCATTTCATTATTGTGATTTTGCAACATTTTGTCTGCGAGAGTAGATATATGCATTTGCTGCTGAGAAGGATTTTTAAGAGGAGTACTTATGTTCAAGCAGGACGGAGTGTTTTATCCGGGATATAGTACAGTGGTGATACAAGAATTGTATATGTAGTAGGGCGCGCAGATTGCAAGATCTAGGTCAGAGAGAAAAAAAAGCGTGGGACAGTCGACACGCGTTTTCCATTCCTTCTCGACACGTGGGGGTTAAAACAGGGCCAAGTGATACTTTTTGTTCTTTTAATAGGCTGGAATTGCTAAAATGTGGACGACAATCATTGGCCACGAAATTGTAACATGCTGGAATGATGAAAATGGCTGTAATTGTTTTGTTGTTGTACGAACTGATAGGAACCGCTAATGAATGGGTTTGACAACACCCCCCCCCCCGCGTTGTGTTTAATTGATGATTTTGGATTTTATAACATCAGCGACAACAACAACAACAGCAATAAGAACAATAAGAACAACATACATAAATTTGATAAGCGTAATACACCGGTAGAAGCGGCAAATAAAAGTATAAATGGGTGGGTAATAATTTTTCCCCGTAATTATTACATGGATGGGTTGAGACATATTGTCAACGGGTGACTTTCAAAAGCCGCGCAGTTACAATTAAATCAGAATGCGCCCAAAGGCTATGTAAATAGTGTGATTATTGGTGTGATTATTTGTTTTATATTTTCAAATTCTGTGATGACAGATGTCGGTCTTGCTTGGTGTTTTATTTTTGTATGTATTAGTTTTATAATTTGTAATCATGTGGTGTTAGAGCAGGAAAGTTCTATAAGTTGGTTGCTGCATGAAACCAGGTGGTAAATTAGGTCTAGTTGTTTGAGTTGTGCTTGGGGTTAAACATGGCTAAATTGGAAGAGAAAAATGGTATTATGTATGGTTGTTTGGAGGTTGGTAGACTATTTTTTTTTATTTTTTATTTTTGTGTTGCTGTAGGGTACGGTTAAGTGGTGAAAAGTTGATTGAAAAGGCAGTGTCAAGTCTAGCGTTCTGTTGGTGACAATAGGGTCGCGCCAGATGGGCGTTGAAGTCAGGGTTGACTTATTTTTGAGGTTCTTAAGAGGACGTGTTTCATTTGAAGAACGCATTCTCTAACCTCGTGGGGTAGTACAGGAAGGATCCTGTATTTTGTTTGTCATTGAACTGTTAGCGACTTGCCAGTTGAGAATTGATTTATACAGAGCACATTGAGAAGGAAGAAAGAAATCGTCTACACGCATCTTCATGATCATATATGGTCCAGCGAGGTTTTCATCATGCATAGTTTGACTTGTCTGCATGAATGGAATGGTGTCAATTTGGAAAATTGTGAAGGACAATTCAAAGCACATGTTAATTATTTAGCAGCATAAAGAAATGGTGGTGCACACTGCAATTATAGTTGAATCGTTATGTGATAGTGTTCCAAACTTTAGCGTTTGGGAATAGGTTTTCTTAGGGTTTTAGGTCACAACTGGTGTGGAATTTGTAGTGAATTAACAGTGAAAAAAAATAGGATCGTCTGGCACAGACTGAGTTGAAAAATATTTGGGCATTGAAGTCATGGTTGACTTGGAGGTTAGTAAGAGAAGGTGTCTCTGAAGAACGCAGTCTCTAACCTCGTGATGTGTACAGGTGTATCAAGGTCTATTGGGAGAACGTGTGTCCTGGTGGAAACGCAATCTCCAGACCAGAGTTTTAATGTAAAGAGGAATGGTTCTGGTTGCATTTGATGTCTGTTGTTAGAGACCTATGCTTAGAGAAGTCAATTTAGAGGAGTTTGTGAGGGAGTTTGAACCCGACTAAGTGGTTGAAACATTATTTCATGTTGGATTCAACTTGATTAAATTTTGTATAGGTTATGTTGTTGTATATAATCATATTGGTAATCGTTTATCGGGTGTGGGGTTAAATTTAGAAGAAAAAAAAAGAAAAAAAAAATATACTTCAAATTGTGATTTAGATCACAGAAATGTGACGTTTGTGCCACTCGTGGACGAGTGATCTTTTAAAGGCGGGGGTAATGTAATAAATTTGGACGTACTAGCCCGAAATAGTTAGCCAGTTAGTAGGAGCAAACATCACAGAGAGGAGTGTTAGTGAATTTGAACCATGCTGGGTTCGTTAGTAGTGATTTTAGGCACAAGCCGAATGACTGTCCCTGGTCTAACATAGTCCATATTAAAATTCAGCGGTGTATACAAGTATTGTGATTGAAAAGGCAGCATTTATGGTTGGAAATCAGTAAATTATAGAATGGAATCAATAAGTTGGAACTTGGTAGGTACCGTTTATGTGGCCATAGTGGAAAATGGGCGTATGTATATGAGTGTGATACGCCGGAAATTCTGTGGATTGACTGGCCTAGGGTCGCGCAGTTAAATATTTCCCAGTTAGTAAGGGAATACTGGTGTAATTTCTATGGCATGACAAGCTATCGGTACGGAAAACGGATGATAATGAATAAAAACCATGCAAAGGTGCAGTTAATGGACGTTTGGGCAAGTTGTCTCCTCTGGGTCGCCAATTGATTAGAGCAAAGATTATTAGTTATAGCAAACATGTCTTTCTTTCCATTTTACAACTCAAGTTGTATGGAAGTCTTTGGAAATTTGGGGAAAACTTATGACTTCCAGCGTGACTCGCGCCAGGGTTTTGACACCACTCGGTCAAGTGAATACCCCTGTGCGTGTAACAATTGTATTAATATCTTCGTCAAAAGTGTTCTGTTGTTAATCCGGAAATCCCAACCAGTTATCTTGTTACATATCTATACATGCATACATATATTAAAATCTAATTAGATTATATATGCAAACATAAATAAAAATCTAATTACTAGATTATCTATACATGCATACATACATTAAAATCTAATTAGATTATGTATACATGCAGACATATATTACAATCTAATTAGGTTATGCATACATGCATACATACATTAAAATCTAATTAGATTATCTACACATGCATAAATACATTAAAATCTAATCAGGTTATCTATATATGCATACATACATAGTTTTAATATTCTATTTAAAGTGGTTCTTGCTTCACAGTTCTAACAAATCGAAAATAATCAAAAAATATTTAACAAAAAAAAGCATGGACAAATTGGTGTAATGCTTTCCATCCAATAATAAATAAATTCATGGTTGTTTGACTTTTCTGTTCAATAATAAATGAACGCATGGTCATTTGAATTTTCCATCTAATCATAAATAAATTCTTGGTCATTTGACTTTCCATCCAAACATATATGGATGGTTATTCATTTTACTTTTTCATTCAATCATAAATGGATGCTTGGTTATTTGACTTTTCCATCCAATCATAAATGGATGCATGGTTATTTCACTTTTTCATCCAATCATAAATGAATACTTGGTTATTTGACATTTCCATCCAATCATAAATGAATGCTTGGTTATTTGACTTTTCCATCCAATCATAAATGGATGCTTGGTTATTTAACTTTTCAAATGAATCATCAATAAATGCATGGTCATTTGACTTTTGCAACCAGTTTGAGGTCATTTTCATACATCACCACAGCAATATAGGCAAGTTTTATATCCCACTGCTTTTCTCTATCAGTGTACTGATTAATTCTGAGTTATGTAACTGAAGCTGTAATCCTTAAATATTCTTAAAAAGGTCATTCCAGATCCCATTCAAGTCTTCATGTATCTGGCAAATATAAAAACTGATTTCACAGATAATCACCAAGATCCTATTTCAATCAACAGGTATCTGGCATTAAATATGACTTGTGCATTTTGGGGTAATTATTGGTCCTTTTCCAAATACAACAGAATCTGGGGACCCGAGTGGTCTAAAGCGCTGTCCGTTATGGATCACTGCCATCTCACCTCTGTCTGCGTGGGTTCAAGTCTAAAATTCGGCTGATATAGTTATGTGAGAAAGCTTGCCTGTAGCTTCTCGTGGATCAGTGGTTCTTTCCAGGGGTTTTCCTGGGTTCTTCCTCCACCAAAAATACTGGCTGCCATATATAGCCTGTCGTGTGCTGAAAAATGGTGTTAAACCCTACAACAACAGAATCCCTTTTCAATTAGCTAAGAAAACAAAACTTTAACACTAAGCTTAATAAAAAATCTTCTGCACTGATTGTAACCTAACATATGGACAGACCACAGTATTCCAAAAGTTAAAAATCTATATATCTATCAGTTTAATTGGAATTACGTAAAGTTACATACAAGAATGGGTTGAAAGAGCTTGGAACATTACACAGTGCATAAGGAGACTGACAAGTCAACAAAACATACCATTGAAGCGATGTTTGCCGTAAAGGCAGCAGCAGTGGTGAAAGAGGTAAAGAAAGTAGCTTTCCCTGCTGTCTTAACAGTAAGCCAGAGTCGCCGATGTGGATCCGTAATATTACTCATCTGTCGAAATATGTTAATAAATACAAACACATCATCCACACCTGAAAACAAATGAAAATTGAAAATCAAAACATGCACTAAAAGAGAATTTATTCCATCAACAAATATGTAGAAAGCAATGTACCTACACAGTACAGTACTCACTCAGTAAGTCCTTTGTATAAGTTGGGTATGATCATGGGTACAATTTTATTATAATAATTGTAACACTCTAAATAAAAATTTCAATATAAGGCAACATCACCTACAAGGTAATTCACATTTATGAATAAAATATCTCAATAAAATGTAACCTATTTACAATACACTAACAGATCAGGGTTTGTGCTATTCACAATACATTAACAGATCAGTATATGTGCTATTTGCAATGCACCAAACAGATCAGGGTTTGTGCTATTCACACTAAATTAACATATACTGGTCTGTGCTATTCACAATACATTAAGTTATAAGGGTCTGTGCTATTTACAATACACTAACAGATCAGGGTTTGTGCTATTCACAATACAATAAGTGATAAGGGTTTGTGCTATTTACAATACACTAACAGATAAGTATATGTGCTATTTGCAATGCACCAACAGTTCAGGGTTTGTGCTATTCACAATATATTAACATAGAAGGGTCTGTGCTATTTACAGAGAAGTATATGTGCTATTTGCAATGCACCAACAGATCAGGGTTTGTGCTATTCACACTAAATTAACATATACGGGTCTGTGCTATTCACAATACATTGTTATAAGGGTCTATGCTATTTACAATACACTAGCAGATCAGGGTTTGTTCTATTCACAATACATTAAGTTATAAGGGTCTATGCTATTTACAATACACTAACAGATCAGGGTTTGTGCTATTCACAATACATTAAGTTATAAGGGTCTATGCTATTTACAATACACTAACAGATCAGGGTTTGTGCTATTCACAATACATTAAGTTATAAGGGTCTGTGCTATTTACAATACACTAACAGATCAGGGTTTGTGCTATTCACAATATATTAACATATAAGGGTCTGTGCTATTTACAATACACTAACAGATCAGGGTTTGTGCTATTCACAATACATTAAGTTATAAGGGTCTGTGCTATTTACAATACACTAACAGATCAGAGTTTGTGCTATTCACAATACATTAAGTGATAAGGGTATGTGCTATTTACAATACACTAACTGATAAGTATATGTGCTATTTACAATACACCAACAGATCAGGTTCTGTGCTACTCACAATAAAAAAGCAGATCAGGGTCTGTGCTAGTTTTACAATACACTAATAGATCAGAGTTTGTGCTTTCAACAAAGCAACAGATAAGGGTCTATACTTTTCATAATACACTAACAGATCTGAGTCTTTGCTATTCACAATATACTAACAGATCAGGGTATGTACTATGTTTATAATACACAAACAGAACAGAGTCTGTGCTACTCACAATACAGTAACAGATTAGGGTCCTTGCTATTTACAATACACTATCAGAAAAATATCTGTACTGTATATCAAGATGGCATATCTGGGGATGACAGGATGACACCCTTCAGGCCCATTCCTGATTTTCTTCTTATTGATGCACACAATAAACTGAGAGCAGGATCTGAACTGTTCACAATACACTAGCTATTCAAAGATTTTGCTATGATTATGTATCAGCAATTCTCGTCTTATAATATACAATATATACAAGTAAACACTACATATGTATATCAGTTTGGTATAGAAAATCTGCAGAATTAATGCCAGGACACTCAACACATAAATGTAAAAGCCTTTCAGTCTAGTTAATCCTTGTTTTGGTGCTACACATGGTTCTTTTCTCAGACCCATTTTCTCCATTCTTTACACTCAGCCTCTTTCATCTGTCATAACTCATCATCTGGCATCTTACCAATCGCATTCTGAAGAAACTCAGAAATCAATCTGATTAAAAATCAGATCTTTACAGTCCTATGTGAAGATATGACAGCAACTGCTTAGGGGTTATGATCTGATGACCTTTGAATTAGCCAATGGAAATGCAGCTTTCAGAAATTGAAAGTATTCAATTCATTCAGAACACATTCATGTTCTTCGGCCATACTGTGCAGTCTCCCAAATGCAAAGATATAGGATTGTGTCTCATTGACTAATAAATAAGCAATTATGGTAATGACATAGTTCACCAGAACATAACCCTTTGAGCATGTTGCAGTTAAATCTTCACATGGGACAGGGGAGATCTGATTTTAATCTGATTGCTTAAATATACAAATCAAACTGAAAACTGATGCAATATGCAAGACATGACTGAGGTCATGGATGATATTTAGCAAGGTGCAGATAAATGACAATAAAACTGAAGCCAATTTGATCCCTTGCAAAGACTTTCTCATTCATGTCTTTGATCTCATATAACAAGTATCAGCAACATTGACATTAAATTCATACTATCAGTACAAAACTGAGATGTCACTGTCAACAGATTTTTCTCATTTCATCACTATCTCAAGATGGCATATCTGGTGCTGACATACATCAAGTCCATTCGTGGCATTCTTTCTGTTGATGCCACTAAAATACATGTGTGTTCTGGAATGCTTTTTAGGCTTTACAACTGTAATTTTCTTCTATATGGTTTGTCTCAATACCTATTACAGAAACTTCAAAAAGTTCAAAACACAGCTGCTCAGATCATTTTTGTAGTACCAAACACTAACTACGGTAACCCACCTTGTTCTGTATTCTCCACTAGCCACACATATGCACCAGAATCAAACACAATATCTCTTCTTACCGCTACCTTTTTGTTCACTGCCAACACTCACCAATACAGCTTCTGCTCTTCTTCTGACACTTGTATGTTTTTTTTATTCCCACCAATACAACTAAGTTCTATGGACAATATTCTTCTGCATATTAAGGATTATCTACCTGGAATAAACTGTCTCTTTTACTTGGACACAATTAAAGACTGTTTTAGAAACTTGCCTCTTTTAAGTACAAAAACAGACCTAATACAATTTAACATAGTTTCTTTACCATTAAGTATTTTCACCATTCTTTGATTGTAATTCCACAGGGTCATGTTGCATTGCTCATAATTAAACAGGATCATGTTGTATTGCTCATAATTCTACAGGGTCATGTTGTATTGCTCATAATTCTACAGGGTCATGTTGTATTGCTCATAATTCTACAGGGTCATGTTGTATTGCTCCTAATTCTACAGGGTCATGTTGTATTGCTCATAATTCTACAGGGTCATGTTGTATTGCTGATAATTCCACAGGGTCATGTTGTATTGCTCATAATTCTACAGGGTTATGTTTATCTTAATCTTGTTATATATATATATATATATATATATATATATATATATATATATATATATATATATATATATATATATATATATATATATATATATGTAATTATGTACTACTTAATGCTGTCAACTGCTAAAAGCATTTACAGATCAAGTGCTTTACAAAGTCATCATCATCATCATTACAATACTAGCCCCATTGTAATACTCCTACACCGCTACCTTAATAACTCGAGCCCTGATAACTCGCAAACCCACTTATAGCACGGTGTCTGGCGTGGATCCTGATTTTTCCCCCAAAGAAACAATATATTTTCAAAATCTTTCAAAATATGCTGAATGTGAAAAAATTATGATAAGAATTAGTAAATTAAACCTTCATACATTTCTCATTTTATCATCAAAAATGGTGAATAATGCCCATAAAGATTGATTCCACATTGTGAAATTTGCACATTTTAAATAAGATATCACAAATTATGTTAGGGTTTATTTGTTGATAAATAGTCAGCAATACACTGTAAATAAACAGTCTGGTGAAATAGTGATTAATGAAAATGTCTGGTAAATGCTAACAGGTGGAAACAAATAATGAAATAAAAAGCAATTAAATATCTTGCTATGTGAAAGTCACATTCTAATCCTTTATTTCTGTTTCAATTTAAACATTACAAATGCAACATATTCTTTTCAATGAAAACATGAAAAGAGTCAATCAACCGTCACATTGAAACCAGTGAGTACTTCTTCCATGAGAACCTACTTACCTGCCGGCTTTATTTTGATCAACAACTTGGCAAAGTGTTTGCTGCACTAAAATAATCCATTAAAAAAGAGAACTGTGTTGTTTTATCACTTATGTCTTATGCATCGAATCAAGCAAAGGATGATTTTGCTCGGCGGCAGCGAAATTAAGGAGTAACACAAAAAATTTTTTTTTCAAAAAGTCTTTTGTCAAGCATATCACAACCGGCATTTTTATTATTGTGCTCTAATTTACCTTGTTTTGCATTACATTTGTGTTTTGCATTTAGATCAGTGGTAATAAAGGAGTTGTGTTTTGCATTTGTATCAAGAAAGGAGTTATGTTTAGTATTTATATTAATGGTAAGAAAGGAGTTGTGTTTTGCATTTATATTAATGGTAAGAAAGGAGTTGTGTTTTGCATTTATATTAATGGTAAGAAAGGAGTTATGTTTTGCATTTATACTAATGGTAAGAAAGGAGTTATGTTTTGCATTTATACTAATGATAAGAAAGGAGTTATGTTTAGTATTTATATTAATGGTAAGAAAGGAGTTGTGTTTTGCATTTATATTAATGGTAACACATCATTTGTGTTTTGCATTTATATCAATGGTAACAAATCATTTGTGTTTTGGAATTTATCAAATATCATTATAACATTTTGTCTCGGATTTATTTTTACATCAAAATGCAAAATGAAACATTTTCAACGAGTTAAATTCAAAGACCAATAAGTCCAGAAGACAGATTATTCTTTGTTTGACAAGAAAGGTATTGGTGGCTCAACTTAGTTAAAAAGTTTACTAAAATGGTTTTTTGTGTTGGACAATAAACAGATTTTGTTGCTGACTAAGCTAGATTGGTCATTATGTTTTACCAAATGTTTCAATACTTAAAATAACAAAGAAGTGTCGAAATTTATCTCTGGACTTATCAAAAACTTTATAACTAAACAATTGCTTCAGGGTCTGTGCTGCAGTCAATATATCAGTCCCTCACTCCACATGTCTTGTTTTGCACTGTGTCAACAAATGATACCTTTAAAACAGAATATGTGAAGCCAAGGCCCAAGCTAGGACAGAAATACTATTAACATAAACTAACATTCATTATCATCCTCCAATACTTATCATGTGTTACATATCTTAAAGGTAGCATGTCAGCTTGTTATCAATTAATAATTTTTAAAACAGTAGAGTGAAAGAAAATATTGTTGTATATTGAAATTTTTGAGTATCGTTTTCTGAAAAAATATATTTCCTAATGTACGTGAATCTTGTGAGACAACCAATTTATCATGGAATGATAATACTGACACTAAAGCAGTGGCAAATCTAGAACCCAAAACTGCCACTCTTTTCAGCGCATTAGATAATTATGTATGTCAATGTTTCACAAGTTATTCCTGTTAATGTTTTGATAGTTAATTTCATAAATATATGGCCTTCACGTTATTATTCTGGAAACAATGTGTGGCAAATGCTTGGAATTTCCTCCCTTTGTGTATACAAATATGTCAAGAAACGGATTTATTCATGATGTAGGTTTCTTGATTCCACTGTCTAATGATCACGATAAAGTACATACAGAATTAAAACTGTTCATTTCACTCCAAACATATTACTGTGGTAAAATAATCCATTAATATATAGTACATATGATTAATACAGTCCCAATCGCAATAATTTACATTAATAAGAAGTGAATTCATAGGCACTATGAAACAATTTTTGTCAATTATAACAAGAATAGTATAAACTATGTCTTGACTGGATAATCAGTCTGTATCCAATGGAACATCAACAATGAAAGGTTCAAATGTACTTTGGCAATTAGAATAAATTGCCTTGCCCAAAGACACACGTCAGTCAACCCAGCCATGACTAGACAGAATTTGAACTAGCACAGTTGTGAATAGAAGTATGAACCACAACACTAAATAAAATGAATTTTGAAGGTCCAAAGAGGTTTATCATAAATCTGTGTTACGCTATATTGCATTTTTTAATTTCAAGTAAAGCTCACCTATCCCAATGATGAGAAAAGCAGCAACCCCATTTAGAATTCCCAGTCCAATGATATTGAAGACGATTCTGTAGAAGAAGATAGCGATCGGGAAACTAAGCAGGATGCTCAGCATTCCCATAATGGTCAACCATGGCGACATCGACAGAATTAACATCAGCAGGAAAATACAGACCAGGCCATACAATGCAAGCCTCATGTCGGACCAAAACATCTTGTCTACCTCATAGTCAAAAATTTCCTTCCCTCCATATAAAACATCCAAGTCCCTGAATTTAAAATATAAGAAATGTAGTTGTGAAAATCTGGACAAGTCATCATTCACTTTAGACATACTGAGATTTTTAAATACAGTCCTTCACACAGTGCTATTTTTCTCTCTAAATATTTACATGATAAAATTACAGATTTTTTTTATATCTAAATGAAAATTAGGAGTACAGATAATTTAGCAAAGAATGGTAGGGGTTATTCTGGCAACTTGGGAGTGTGTTTAATGGCAAATTAAATGCATAAGCAATTTAGTTTTGATATGCAATTATTGAAAAGTTTATATCCAAAATCTTAATTTATCATAACTTTTCAACACTGCTATATTTTTCACAAAGTATTTACTTGGATGATAATTTTTTTTTAAAGCTGATGAAATATTACAACACACTGTTATTGAAAATAGAAACTAGAACTTGTAGAATGAGGTATGCATTGCAAAAGACCTTGCTCTACAGTCTGATCAGTGTGACTTTAAACACAAGAACAGTAGTTTTAATAATATTAGAAATGCAAACTATATTTGGTGAAAGAAAATGAACACAATGCCATATGTATGAAAGGGCTATAATCCTGCAAAGTCAAGCATTATAGAAATTTGTTATACCTGAACACAATGCCATATGTATGAATGGGCTGTAATCATGCAAAGTCAAGCATTATAGAAATTTGCTATGCCTGAATTTTATCATAAAGAAGTTTATTTCATTGCTAAAACAACAGAAAACATTAATTTTCTCTGAAAATTTTGATATATAATTTTATGCCAGATATTTTACACTTATTTATTGATAGAATATTTCATTAAGACCAGAATTAAAAGAAAAAGCTAACAGCATTCTTCAAACAGAATTTAAACCAAAATTAAATTTCTACAATAATCTTGCCCTTTTTTCAAATGTAAATCTAAATTATTAGCTTTCAAAGACACTGAAAAAATGCTTTGGTTCTACCATAAGACAAAAGAATATGTGTTTCCTACTGCACTGTCTTGAAAAGCTGGGTGGGTATGTCGGTATATCAAACTGGCCAGCACCCATGTGGCATATCAACACATATATAAATATGCTTTCAACAGTAAACTATCACTTATCTACTTTCTAGACTAGTGATGAAGTTCTAGCTACTAGTGATTAATAAAATAAGAACAAATATTGATATTCCAACATTCAAGCTACATTTTGTAAATGAGTAAAAGATGTTACACAATTCATTTGAATTCCCTCTGCATACATAAAAACCTGTGAATTCAGAAAGAATAAAAGAACTTAAATGCTTTGCATTTTCATTGGGATTCTTCAAGTTTTACACAATACTTGGTTTCAAAAGCCTGTTGAGTCACGAGGGCCATATCATACATTCTTTGAGTAAGTAGCACATACATGATGTTATTAATGTTTTATTTTTAACCAATAACATGACCTAAAAATAAATAATCGTACTTAGATGACTGAAAGCTTCCACCCTCTCTGTCTCTTACCTTAGTCAGTCAGCCTGACAATTTTACCTCAACAGATGCAAATCACTCCGTCTTTCTCCGTGGACATATGATGACAAACTAACCAACAATGTGAGAGAGAGAGAGAGAGAGAGAGAGAGAGAGAGAGAGAGAGAGAGAGAGAGACAGAGAGAGACAGACAGAGAGAAAGAGAGAATGAATACAAATCTATGAATGATGAATGATATGGTCAGTAACTAAGGCAAATCAGGTATAATAATGACTTGAAGCAACTGCATGTAATTTTTAATGACTTGAAGCAACTGCATGTAATTTTAAATGCATGAATCACTTTGTGTTTGCTAATTATTTACTTGTCTTATTCCCACTTGTTGTACTAGATGGTGATTGAATGACTACTTTATCTGTTATGGATTCAACCCATGTACTGTTTATACATCTAAATGTCTTTATTTAAACCAGCTTTCAAGTCAAATCCTAAACAGTAAACATCTGTTAAAAGCATAATACACTAGCATAATATGTTATCATAATTTGCCTATTCATGTATTAGAAAACACTTCTCAGTAAATTATGATGGGTATCCTGTGTTATAGTACATCAGATACACTATCTAGTGTGGTATCCTGTGTGACTGTACATCAGTCATAGGTAGCCTGTGTTATAGTACATCAGATACACTATCTATTGGGGTATCCTGTGTGACTTTACATCAGTCATAGGTACCCTGTGTTATAATAGTACATCAGATACACTGATACACTATCTAGTGGGTTATCCTATGTTACTGTACATCAGTCATAGGTACTCTGTATTATAGTACACCAGATACACTATCTAGTGGGATATGCTGTGTTACTGTACATCAATCATAGGTAGCCTGTATTATAGTACATCAGATACACTATCTATTGGGGTATCCTGTGTGACTGTACATCAGTCATAGGTACCCTGTGTTATAGTACATCAGATACACTGATACACTATCTAGTGGGGTATCCTGTGCTACTGTACATCAGTCTTAGGTACCCTATGTAATAGTACATCAAATACACTATCTACTGGGGTATCCTGTGTTACTGTACATTAGTCATAGGTACCCTGTGCTTATAGTACATCAGATACACTTTAGACTATCTAGTGGGGTATGACATGTTACTGTACATCAGTCATAGCTAGCCTGTGTTATAGTATATCCGATACACTGATACACTATCTAGTGGGGTATCCTGTGCTACTGTACATCAGTCATAGGTACCCTATGTAATAGTACATCAGATACACTATCTAGTGGGGTATTCTGTATGACTGTACATCAGTCATAGGTACCTTGTGTTATAGTACATCAAATACATTGATACACTATCTAGTGGGGTATCCTGTGTTACTGTACATCAGTCATATGTAACATGTGTTACTTTCAGAGAACAATAAACTAGACAGTAGATAATTATTCCACCATCTCACCTTTATTCTGACACCTGATGATTCAAATCTTACATTTTTCATAGTCTTAGTTGTGTTTCTACTTACTCAGTTGAGGCTTTAGACAAAAAATCCAGGTAAGTCACAATAAAATTCTTGAATCTCTCTGTTTGCAAATCTTTTCTGTCTGTGGTTCCACTAAAATCTGAAAATAAAGTGAGATATGTCAAATGTTAATACCACAGTGATATGTATATAAAAATATGAATATGAAAATCACAGTGATATGTATACAAAAATAAAAAATATGCATATGAAAATCACACAGTGATATATACACAAAAATATGAATATGAAAATCACAGTGATATATATAAAAAAATATGAATATGAAAATCAGTGAGATATATATATATATATATATATATATATATATATATATATATATATATATATATATATATACACATACACACACCACACACATACAAAAACACATTGTGACACAGCTTAAGCACACTCCATTACAACATGAATTCCGATAATACATGATCAAGTCATGGAAACCAAAATTTCATATACATGTATTCTTCTTGTACATGGAAAGAAAAAGAAATTCTTAAAAGTATAGGATCTATACACAAAAATGCTATCCCTTGATCATATAGGTTCTATACATACCAATGCTATCCCTTGATCATCAAGATTCTATACGTACCAACGATATCCCTTGATCATCTAGGTTCAATACATACCAATGCAAGCTTTGATCAAATGCCTTTATTCATCCTTAGGAAAGGCAATTAGCTCCTATTTTCTCTACATGATACAACCGATAATGAATTTGTGCCATTCAAAATTAACCAAAAATCCAACAATGTCACAAGTAAACAAAAACTTCCACTGAAATTACCTTTAAGGGGTGATCCAAATAAGACCTCTGACCTCAGGAAACTACTTTTTCGGTTCATAGCATCAGCTTTTTCATCCACATAGTAGTAAAAATTCTCTGATGACATGGCTAGGCTAAGAGCACTATCAATATCCACAATATTGTCACCCAGGCCATCATAATAAATATTCCCTGATTTGTCTGTTGATGGATAAAAATAAGTCAAAAGTGAGTTTATGGGGGCACAATTATTCAATAGTTCAAGGGCAGGATCTTTCAAACTATCATCTTTAAAGCAAAAATCTGTAAACCCTTTATAACTGATCAATTTTTTTTCTATATCATGTATTGTCTGGAGCTGGTTCTGGGTGAAGATATTTTTGTCTGGACTTTTAGACATGTAAACAATTTCCATTTTCCATGTCACTTGATACTGAAGCCCTGAAAATCTTGTATGGCGTGTTTTTAAGACATCAGCTAATCTATTCAGTTCATGCATTTCTGAAAATTCTTTTTCACTTGCACTCCTTCCTACTCTAGTAAGATCCATACTATTCAGCTGTTTGGAATCCTTTGCTGTATTTGTTGTGAGATTCAAGTCAGCAAATCGGAAGGTCATATTGTTCTTTGCAGCTGTGGTGTATGCCAAATAATTCCGAGATGCCAAGTGATATGGAATTTTAAAAGAATTATAAGACTTGTCAATCACAGGAGCTGGCTTGTGGAACAGTACTGCATACAAGCCAAGGCAAATACACCCACTAATCACAATCAGTAGTACTATTACTGATACAATCACACTAACTACTGTCCTGCTGAACTTGGGTAAACATGAGAAAATATTTTTCCTGTGTTCAGTGCTGAACCTTAAAAACAATCCATCAAGAAATCGTTTAAAAATGGTTTTGGTGTACTGAGCATTTTGATTTTCTTCATTTGCTTCATTGGGAAATTCATTCTGATCATCCATTGGTAGACTGCTATATGGATGGGCTCCTAGCCGCTGGGTCAACATTACTTGATTGGTAGACTGCTATACTGATAGGCTCCTAGTCACTTGGTCAATATCACTGGAATGATGATGAAATAAAGACAAATTAGCAATGGCTGGACAGATACACAGACAGTTCTGTTAGTCTGACTCAGATATATATATACCGAAGAATTTAAATGCCTCACAATCTTTTCAAGTGACTCAGAAGTGTTGATTTCATGCATATATAGTGACTATATAAAGGAATTAAATTAGCATCATTTTATTCTTCAGTTATAGTTCAGTCTTGCGAGAGTCATAAAATAAATTTTGATTTATATATGCATGTGTGCATTTAATTTCATGTATGTAAATAATAAAGATCTCATTACATGAATGTGAACAATGTGGAATATCTCATTACATGAACATGAACAATGTAAATTTCATTTAGAGGTATGTGAAATGCTTAACTATGCATACTTGGACATAAATATTTGATCTGGGACACAGAAAATCACCCATGCAGGAGCCCTCCATACATATGCAAATAGCTGGGCGGCAAATTCAAAGATTTGCCAGTCTTACTTTAACAACCTACTGAGTGGGAGAATGTGTTGATTACTTTATCATTTTAGCTGTGCTGATATTTACAATGACAGAATTCTTGTTTAAAATACCCCCAGATGTGCCTGCTGTATTTATGAGAGTACACTGAAAGGACACAATGCAATAGCTGGGCAGCAAGTTGAAAGACTTTGACTAGCAGCTTGTGTGGGAAAATGTTCTGATATTTATTTACTATGACCGAATTCAAAGACAGTAAGATCCCAAGATGTAAATGTGGTTATTATACCAGTACATCAGAACATTACCTTCCATTATTGCATTCATTTCTGATTGTAGCCAAATAAATACAACCCCAATGTTTCCACGACTCAAGATATGGCGGCCTATTCTGCACATGACTTTGAAAAGATGTAACATTTATGCATCAGGTTATGAAAATGAAATAAAGTACTTTGGAGTCCTTCTGTCTGCATTTCAGCCAAAAACTGAGTTTTCAACAAAAACAACACTTGATCCAATGTTTACAGAAATGATGTATCATTGTGCAGAATTACCAGACATACCGAATAGGCTGACATGGTTGTACATGTCAATGTTATACAGAATGTGGAAATTAAACTCAATGGCAACATACAGTTCTTCTTATCTACAAAGCTTAACATTGTCTAGGATGGGACTGCAACATTTACTTGTGGGACTTCTATTTTTACCAAAATGGGAATCCTGGACTCCTAGTTTTAAAATCCTAGCGAGAAATCTGTCATTACATGTATGTGAACAATGTGGAAGATCTCATTACATTTATGTTAACAATGTTGATCTCTTCTCATGTATCAACACATTACATAAAAATATTCCTGTATTCTATACATATAATTTTATTTTTATTATTCTTATTTATATTATTTATTCTGCTGCAACATTGACATAGTACATTTCCTATCAAACATTCACTATGCATAACTTTATGTGTAAGTAATTTTTATTATAAATTCTAGTATCTGGTTTTCTGTTATGCATGATTCTGTCCTTGGTCCTTGGCCATGAATTAGGTCAAGGTACTTTGGTTCTCCATAAAAGTAAAACAAACAAGCAGTTATGCAGAATGTGCCATCTCTGATTATAGCTGACAAATGTTTGTGATTCTGACCCCATTACAAAACATACATGTAGTTTACACATTCTGAGACTAATTTCAACTGCTCTTTATTTTTATTTTCTGTATGTAAATTTAAAAAACTGGTAATTGTGATATGATTTTTCTGGAAGCAGTGCTCATTCCACATAGTCAATGAGACTCCTACTTAACATTTTATAAATAAAAAAATTATGTCCATAAAAACAATAACTATACTATAATAACCAAATACAATAATGCCATGAAGAAAATAATTCACAATGTCTTGTATAAAAATACTTTACTCACAATAACTTGGCACATATCTGTACAGGAATTTCTACTGTATCTGCCACTGTCTGCGAAATTACACATCTAGCTGAAATTTTAACAAATTTACTTACACAAAGCGAGTGAACTCTCTGATTGCCATAGTGTTTTGTTTCATTTACTTGCACAGAGCAATTTAACTCTCAGTTTGCCAAGATATGTTACAACTCTATGGTCTTAAACTATGTAGCAGAATAAGTTAAACATTTTTTTGTAACATTCAAATATTAATTATCTAAGTTACAAAGTGAACATTTAAAAGTAACTTTAAGTATTGTGAATTAAATCCCAAATAATCCTAATTCAATCACAAGTCCAAAAGTATTGAGTGTTCTAAATGAATTTCGTTATGTAATATGCTACTGTACCAATATTCTTGAAAAGGTCAACATGCCAACAGTCTTGATGTATCACAATGATATATAATCCATAATGTCTTTGACTGAATTTAAAATAATCCCAAAACACTGATTTTATCCAAAATACCAATGTGCACGTTGTAACTGCAATAAATAACATTTAAATAAATGATTCCTCTCAAACTATATCTGAACACAATGGAATATGTATCCAGACACTGATCTTGAGTTTGGAACGAATAATTTTATTTATCAGAACCTTATATAAAAGCTGAAGATACAATAAGATGACCAGGATATGTGTCATTCCCTAGCAAATTCACTTCCAGAAATACAAAACTGATCCAAGGTCAGGTCTTGAACTTAGATTCGCGTAAGCATCATGATAAATTTCTGATAGACAATAGAATTTTCAGCAGAAAACTCAGGCTCTGACTCAAATCCAAGTAAACATATTTGTTTGAAAATGACATTAGTCAGGTAGACCAAAACTCCTACCCTAAATTATGGACAAAGGTGAAACACAATACAAATATATATAAAAAGTATCATATTTAATTGGTCAAATATTTTTTCAGCACATAGAATAATAAACCTACATGATTTTGTTGAAGTGGATCCTACATATTATCCCTGTTATGACATATGCATTAAAGGAAAACAATGTTCAAATGAAGCCACAAAAACGGACTAGATTCGCTACATCCATACAAATATGGTTACTATTTTATAAACAAGCAAGGCCAATCATTATAATAATTCTAGTATTCCTTAATGTTTGCCTTACCGGTCATAATATAAGCCCAGAAACACCATCACTTCACTCCTAATAATCTTTATCTTGCTTAGTCCTGTATTATAATGCCTGAATTAGTTCTAATGCCATTACTTTAGGGCTATAATGCCTTGATTAGTTTGGTGTTTTAGTACTTTGATTAGTTTGGTTCTATCATGCCTTGATTAGTTTGGTGCTATAATGCTTTGATTAGTTTGGTTCTATCATGCCTTGATTAGTTTGGTGCTATAGTGCCTTCATTAGTTCGCTGCTATCATGCCTTGATTACCTTGGTGCTATAGTGCCTTGATTAGTTTGGTGCTATCATGCCTTGATTAGTTTGGTGTTATAGTGCTTTGATTAGTTTGGTGCTATAATGCCTTGATTACCTTGGTGCTATAATGCCTTGATTACCTTGGTGCTATAATGCCTTGATTAGTTTGGTGCTATAGTGCCTTGAATAGTTTGGTGCTATAGCGCTTTGATTAGTTTGATGCTATAATGCCTTCATTAGTCTCATAATATATTATAGTGCTTTGATTAGTTTGTTACTATAATGCCTTCATTAGTTTGGTGCTATAGTATCTTCATTACTTTGATGCTATAATGGATTGATTACTTTGGTAATGTACTATAATGCCATGATTAGTTTGGTGCTATAATGCCTAGATTAGTGTTGGTGCTATAGTGTCTTCATTACCTTGTTGCTATAATGGACTGATTACTTTGGTAATGTATTATAATGCTTTGATTAGTTTTGTGCCTTGATTAGTGTGGTGTTTGACTGCCAAGACATTATGCACTGTACAGCATCAACAATTTGTGTAAAAGGTCATAAGGAGCTGCAAATTATTTTAATCTGATTAATAAATAATATCTTAATCTGTGCTGTACTTGGTTACAATAGTAAATATATTTTTTATTAGGTCCGACTGTTTCATTTAATAATTTTGCCAATATATTCATCTGTTATAAGTGTTGTGGTGGTAAAAATATAAATTTACACTATCTTTAAACTTAATATTCTATTAACTAAAAAAATATTTTCTATTTAGTTTGATATTATAAATGTTAAAAATTCAGTCTTGATATGTATTACAGCAACGAGTATGTGCTTTTCTATTTTCCTTTCCATCCTGTTGAAGTGGAGCCCTCCTCAGCTAATGCCAGAGACACCCCGAAACAGACTTGGAACTCCTGAGTTGAGAGCCCTGCACCAATAGCTGCTATATAAACATACACAAACAAGCAAGCACACTCGCAAAATGATAAGTGGATATGGTAAATAATTTGCAAATCCATACCAATATCCCAGGTAAGTTCCAACATCTCGATCGATCGAGAAATGACCTCCCCAAATGTCTGCCATAACTTAAAACCCATTTAAAATGGTCTATTTGTCAAAACAGCCTTACAAAAGCAATATTTTCTACATGTGAATCAACTGTGTGGAGATCAACTTCCTAGTTACTGTGTGTTCGTATACGATCTGAATTTTAAGTTCAACCTGTAATACTTCAGGTTTTTTTAGACTGGAATCCCAAACTGTATAAGCGTATTTTAAGACTGGTCTCATTCTCTTAAAGTGAATTCTAACGGGTTATTTTAATTTCAAATTCAGTTACCTTTTATATCTAAAATGGATGGCGTTTGTTTTCTGTTGACATTCTGGATCGAATTTAATAAGAGGGACAAAATGAAAGCACCTCAAATGATTAATTTTGGCGTTAGTCTGGTTTCCTGACCTCTCTCCACTACGTTACTCTTTCTCATAACGAAGAGTAACGGAGTGGAGAGCGGTCAGGGAACCAGACTATTTTGGCGTAAGCGTCACAAGATCATTGTTCTCTGTTGCACTCACAGTTGCACTCAATTCGTGATACGAACCAAAATAGAACTTTTCCGAACCACCTTAAATACGCGTCGAAACAAAATTGAGTCCGGTACGTATGACATTATTCCGGATTATTCCGTTTAAATGTTTTTGATAAACTTACATAAGATCGACTCCATTTTGTTCAAAATCGAGGTAAAACGAACAGAAAATCTTCTAATAATTACCTGGATGTGGAGTTAATATATAAATTAATTCATACTGACGACAAACATTGTAGATTTATAATGATTTAGTTTCGTTTTACTTTCAAATTTATAATGTATTTCTCCCTGCTTTTAAAATTTATCTTCTGGGGAAAAAAAGTAAAAGCTCTTCAATTTGCTTACCATTAAATGTAGAAATAACATTTAGTTTTGTTTCACGAGTTGATGCCAAAATAAATTGTTTTTTACACTAACCATCTTATACCAACCCCAATAAGTTAAAGTAAGTACTATTCCTTATTTTAGACGAAACGGTTGTCACGTTTTTACAGTGTACTTCAGGTTTCCTTTTATGATCCGTACATATAATCAACATTACTTGTTGAAAGAAAACTAGAAATAGTGCAGGTCAGAACAAAGGACAAACACCTTTATTGTTACATTGAAATTCGTGTCCAAACCAGGTGCGCAACAGGTACAATATGGGCATTCGCATAATAAATAATAACATCTCCGCTGTGAACCAAACCAACTTCATCGATCTTTTATCAAAATATATCTACCATTTTAAGTAGGATATTTGAAATTCAGTGTGCAGCATACATCAACAAATTTCACACGGTTCCTGATTTTCATGTTATTTAACTAGCACCAAAGATTAAAGCACCAGAGCTATAAAGTACCGTATCAATTTTTGCATCCGTGCTCAGAACCAGTTTTTATTTATTTCTCTCTATAAAAAGCCTGAGACACATTTGTACACGTCACGATATCTCCATGTAGATAATTTAACATCTCTTCATCATTAGGTATTCGAATTTAGCCGGTTTATTCTTAAATCATTGACCACAAGAAGTGGTTCCTATGCAAGGTGCCTACACGTTTTTTTTTTTTTTTAAAGCGATCTGTCAGCGCTCAGAACCTCGACCTTCTTACCACAGCCTGTCACAACACAAGTTGATGCCAGAATAAACATCAGTAAAACTATTTTTTTAATAATAACCATCTCATACTAACAACCAGTAAATGAAAGGATTCTTCCTTCTTTTACACAAAATACGTATCACGAGGGTATATAGTGTACTACGAAGAGTTCCAGCTGAAAAGAGCTCTTCGAGATAACTAACAAACTAATGTCAAGGAATAAATGTACACCACTTCCAACGACCTTTTCTCCACTAGACCTACCAGACCAATTTGAAAATTTCTTCAATGACAAAGTTCAAACCATTAGAGATTCGCTTGACAGCACAATTTCAACTGATTCGCCACCATACAAGTATGATGCAGAATTTCAGCGACAACCGTTAGGAGCATTTGAACCTGTTTCTATAGATTTAGTACGGACAATCGTGATGAAAAGTGCACCAAAGTCTTGTGAACTTGATCCAATTCCGACATCACTGCTGATTGAGTGCTTAGACCCAATATTGCCTTCACTAACTGATATTATTAATATCTCTCTCTCATCAGGGGAATTCCCATCATTTTTCAAAACTGCCATCGTAAAGCCACTGCTGAAAAAACCAACACTGGACCATAACGATTTAAAGAACTTCCGCCCAGCTTCTAAACTCCCTTTCATATCAAAAATCTTAGAAAAGGTTGTTCTAACTCAACTTGTATCTCATTTGAATTCAAACAGTCTTTTTAGCAATGTACAGTCTGCATATCGCCCTTGACACAGTACGGAAACTACTCTTCTGAAAGTATTTAGTGACATTCTCTCTGCTTTGGATAGTGGAAAGATTACAGTCCTCACTCTCCTGGATTTATCTGCAGCATTTGACACAATAGACCATGATATATTACTTCACCGTCCCCAGCATGTATTTGGCATTCAGAATATAGCCTTGCAGTGGTTTAAGTCCTACTTAGTCAACAGGACACAAATTATATCTGCAAATGGAATACACTCCAGCCCAGTTGACGTATGTTGTGGTGTGCCACAGGGATCTATTCTTGGACCTGTTCTCTTCATTCTGTACACTCAGCCACTCTCAAGTGTCATAGATCATCACTCAGTGTCGCACCAATTGTACGCTGATGACACCCAAATATACAAGTCTAGCCACCCAACTGAAGTTGATGCTACCATCCATGGAGTAGAGAAGTGCATTTCGGATGTGAAATCATGGATGACATGTAACAAGCTGCAGATGAATGATGATAAAACTGAGTCTATTCTGATCACAACACAAAGACATCCTTTACCTCAGACAATAAATATCAGCAACACCAACGTTAAATTCTCACAGTCAGTACGGAATCTAGGCGTTACTCTAGACAGTACTCTCACATTGCACCAACATGTCATGAACATCTGCAGGGCTGCATATCTTGAATTGAGACGCATCATTTCCATTCGTAAATATCTTTCAGTTGATGCCATAAAACACTTGTGTGTTCATTAGTACTTTCAAGACTGGACTATTGTAACTCAGTTCTGTCTGGTTCATCACAATATTTACTCCAGAAACTTCAAAAAGTTCAAAACACAGCTGCACGGATCATCTTTAGAGTACCTCGATCAGAGCATACCTCACCACTGCTCTGTACCCTACACTGGCTATCAATTCGATACAGAATAAAACACAAAATTTGTTCTCTGTGCTATATTTCAATGACAGACTCCAGTCCAACATACCTATCCAGCCTCACCCATGTCTATACACCAGCTAGATCCTTACGCTCTTCTTCTGATAATTGTATACTCATTGTTCCCAAGGTGAAATCAAAGTCATATGGACAATGTTCATTTGCACACCAGAGCCTGGCGACGTGGAACGAATTGCCCATTGAAATTAGACACAAAGACACAGTAGTCCCTTTTAAGAGTGCTCTCAAGACTCACCTGTTTCGACTGCAGGGACAACCTTAGTGACCTAATCATGTTTTGTATCTTATATGTTTTCAGCATGTTTTTATGTTTTCCAATTTCATTGTTTTTGTCATTTTTTTTCTGTAGTGTAGTCATATCTTTATTGATGGTGTAAAGCGCTTAGAGCTTTGAAAGATTAGGCGCTATACAAAGTCCTCATTATTATTATTATTATTATTATTATTATTATTACAGTGGGACCCCGCTATAACACGGTAGTTGGGAGCCATAGAATCCGACCGGGCTATGAACCGAACCGTGTTATTAGCAACCATGTACAATACCAACACATTTTTGGATTTAATTGGGGGGGGGGGGGGTTACATAAAGACGGGTGCGAAAATGCATGACACAATTACCATTTTTGATCAATATATATTAAATGAGAAAAACATTTGCTGTGGTAACAGAAATTGCAGATATAATATATTACTTTATTCAGAGAACCATGCATTGATACATACACGTGTCTAATTTATGTATACATGTATAATCTATTGCATGAAAAGAGTATCAACACCGTGTACTCACCAGCGAATTTTGTAACATACATTGAATCCATAATACAAATATTTCCATCGAAAATATCCACACACGGATGTAAAATATTCAATAATTTTGTCACAGATCATTATGTGACTGAATTCAATGAAAAGAAAGAAAAAAATTACGTAACGGGTGTACGTAATGAATGATGAAATAGTACATGTTCATAGATTAAATAATGGAAGCTACAGTGTATTCTTATAATAACTACATGTACATCTCAGGATCTCTCTGTCTCTGAATTCAGTCATTGTAAATTTCAGCACATTTTCCCACCCAAGCTGCTAGTCAAAGTCCTTTGAACTTGCCGCCCAGTTATTGCGTCATGTTCTTTTGATGTACTCTAATAAATACAGCAGGCATTTATGTCACTGTTTAGCTCGGCAGTTCACTTTGATGATAAACAATGTACTTCAATTAATTGATTTATACATTCTGGTGAGAATCTTTTATCAACCGCCGCATTGGCTGTTGCTTAGTTGTGTATGAAATTAAGAGAACATATATCGGAGATTATTTTGAGCAACGATTGTATTCGGAATGCATTCAAGACAAACACAAAGTAGACACGATGGCTTCATTACTCAGGAATCAGTAATTATAATATTGACACTTTTGAGCTGTAATTTTTCAACAATAAACAAAGATCAAAGTTTTCATTAGGCCCAGCAATTGGTTCGTATTTCCGACGTTTATTTTGGCACAAAACTAGAAGAAATTTGATAATACATTTTCTACACGTTCTTTTTCGCACTGTTTAGACGAATATGAGAATGATAATTAAACTCTTAATTTTTTTTTCATACTTAATTTTTTTTCTTCTTTGGTCTTTGAGAAAAATACCTGTAATAAATTACCAGAAATTTCGGGAGCCATGCCACGACCGGGTTATATCCGAATTTGGGTTATAGCGGGGCGGGTTATAGTGGGGTCCCACTGTATTATTATTCTAACAGCTGAGAGGGTGAACATACCTTTTTGCTGAAACGTCGTTGCTTACAAAATAAAGCTTCCTTATTATTGTATCATTTTATTGACCAAAAAATGTACCAAGACCTATACAATATCATGACATGTAAATTTATCGTTATAAATCCGAGTGGGGTAGCATGCACACATGAAAATAAGTTTTAAAACTTAATAATATCTATTAATGCAGAATTGTTAGTAAACGTAATAAGATATAAAATTTCTCTAAATGGTAATCAAAGTAATTTTTCACTAATTTATATTTAAAGTAATTTTCGACTGAAATATATTGAGATTAAGTTCATTTATTTCTGTATCACAATTACATGCTATTTTAATAAAGATTGTGTCCTTATTAGCAAAAGCAAAACTAACTATACTTTTCTGCACTATACTTTTCTCCCGTATTGTAACGTCAGCAAACAATATACACTCGGTAAACTAAAAAGGTTACGGATTACACATTCTTAGAATTACCATTGAATAAGTAAATTGCTAATGAAGCAAACGTTCTGTCGAGTGACGTAAAAACATGGGCGATCCTGTGGAGTAGTCACGAGTGCCTCTTTCTGGCTAGAATGAACACTAGGCTATTGACGAGTGCCCATATTTCGGTCGTGTGGATACGTCCAGATTACATATTTAAAAAAAAAAGTACAAACCTCGCATTCTGAAGTCAGAAGGACTTACGTTTATCATTACAGGTAAGAATTCTATGTTCGTAAACTTCTTTAAAGAATAGGCACATTTTAATGTTTGAAATTTTAACGGTAAAGTTCTTGTGTTTGCAACATTATTTTGCTGAATTCTTATATTGTATAATATCATGTAATTGAATGTTTAATTGTTTTAAAGAATTCATATTCATTAAATATTTATGGTAATTTTTATTGTAAAAGACGAATTCGCTATAAAATTCCTGTTTAGCTTCAATGTTGAAATAAAGTATTATTTAAGTAACAAGAATAATATTTAGTAACATATTCCAAATTAGTGTTCTATTTTAAAGTTCGCAAAATACATTTATTCAAAATCATTATTGCATTAATGGCAGCTATTAAATTTTATACTCTTTAGCTACCATGAAATTAATTGAGATTTCACTTTTTGTATTATATTCTAAAATGCAAAATTATATAAATGAATGAAGTTTTAAGCTCAAAATGAAAGTGTAATTCTATATGTATTTCATGTATTTTAAATATAAAGCCATATAGATGTATATATAAAATGAAGTACATATATATATATATATATATATATATATATATATATATATATATATATATAAAGTTTATTCATTCGCAAATCAGATTCTTGTATCTCATTCTCCAGATGTAGCTGTATTACATCACCACAGTTACACCCCTCCTTTTAGAGAACTCTCTCTCTCTCTCTCTCTCTCTCTCTCTCTCTCTTTCTCTCTCTCTCTCTCTGGTTATGGAAATCAGCATGACTAGGAGTTTTTGATAAAGAAAATTCTCATAAAATATCCATATCTACTGAACAAGTCTGATGAATAATTCGCACAGAGTATTAAATACAACTAAAATTTTACAGATATCTCTGATCATTTCGGAATGTATGCATATCTCTGTGTAACATAATTTATATCTATTTTCATGTCTGCCTCGAGAAAATATTCTTGTAGGATTTGATTGTTGTCCAGCATAATAAATAACTAAATTATTAATAATTTTGCGGTCTCATTAAACTCATTAAGAACATCGGGAATTAAAAGTTCTTTTAAAAAAAGTATTACATGAACGTTGGTGTAGAATGTTGACATACCTCAATGTTACATTTATGTACGGTGGTTGAAGAATCTTTGGATACTGTACTAATGAAAATTGTACTTGCTCAGATCACCTAGCTAACCAAAATGAATGATCCCAACAGTATGAATTAATCTAAATTGGAACTAGATAAATAAGTCTACCAGCTTCTGAATTAGTTACAAAATGTTAAGAAGGTTCTAGGTTCTTTTCAACAAGTTATCTCTGAAGTCAAGGAAGTAAAAATGACGAAGTGAAGACATTAGCTGGCCAGCGTTATCGGAATCTTGGCTAGTGAAGATGCAAGCGGAGATATATTTATATGTTTTGTTGTGTTCTTTTATTCTGAAGTAAGACTAAGCCGTCTAAATCTGTTCTGGGAAACAAAGTGATGGACAACATTTTGCATTACGAAAAAGTCATATGCAGACGACGAGCTATTGATGACACTGGATCACGACACTATTATTCGTGTTGTCTTGGACAGCTAAAACAATAGCCTGCAGGACTTTTCATGGATAGATGTTCAATTGAAAATTGGTCAGCGCTGCTCAAGGATCATTTGCATTCAAGTGTTGTTGCACTTCTTCGTTCAGGATTTTGACGGTAAACCTCGTTTGATTTCCACTGACATTGAGGATTTATGTGCGATGAATTATTTCTACCAAAGAGACTTCTCTATGTCCCTGAGCTAATCTTACTGTGAAGCAGCAAAATGTATTGTTGGTAAACACATCCATAAAACTGTACCTGGGTAAACTTAAGTAAAATTGGTGTTTCGAAGGCTCTGCTTGCCGTGGAGTCATTCAAGGTCAAAAGAGTTTCCGAAAGAGGGTTGTTGGTGCGCTGTTTTCGGGGATGACTGGCATTGGTTGCATGGCTTTCGTTGTTACTGGAATATTTCAGGGAGGGTTGTGTAGACGGCAAATGCTGAGTAAATTGGTACACAATTATTTATCTCTTTGTTTTAAACTCTAATTGACGACGGCAGCACAGATGACACAATGCACCAGAAAGATTAGAAAGAAAATGACGATTTGGGTTTCAGGCACCACATCCACAGACGCTGATTTTGTATATCCTGAAAAGAATAACTCTGAGAAGGAATGGTTGCGGTTGCTGATGCTATTGCTGTATTGAACGGCATGATGATCACTTTCATTTTTATAGTCGGTGACTTGCGAAGTGTCGATCCAAGAATCGAAGCTCTTGGCTTATCCTTTCCAAACACTTTAACTTATTTGACTTAGTGTTTGCATGCTTTGCAAGTTCATCGCTCAAAACTTTTCGATATCCTATATGTCGTATTCTTTCTTTCGGTCAAGTAAAACGTTCCTTTTAATACTATGTCGTTCATGGCTTCCAACTTTTAGACGGGAGTATGACGGCTATGCTCTCGTTAAGTGACACGAGATAATTTGGTGATCTATTTCGGTGGTAATCTTTCTCCAAGGTATGTTTCGTTTTTTTCCAATGCGCACACACTCTCAGGTCATCAAAAATCCACAACAGTGCAGTATGGTACATATCACACAACCTCTCAAACATGACCACTTCGTTGTCAGGAGTCACTTCTTCGGTGGGGCGCATTCCATGCTCTGATGGTATAATTATGTTTTTCCATGCGCCATATGGTCAGTATACTTGAGGCTGTGTTGATATAAAAAATATTTCACATGCGTTCTTTTAATGTGCGCTGAAAATGTTCCACGCTGTTGAATTTTATTACATGAATCTTAGTGATGACAAATTGGAGTCTCTTTTTTCAGTGCTTTTTGGAAAGCTTTATTTAAAGCAATTCGGTGCATTTGTCTGTTTGCCATCGAAAACAATGAAGACCGCGTTGTTTCAACACCAGTTCTAACGCTTGCACTAACTCGGACCTCGCGATGGAAGGGCGTATCCGGAAAAGATATCAATGACATGAAACAAATGTAACCGCGAGTGTACGTGGTTAAATGAGAGACATTGGATAAATTGGCTTGCCATTGATGATCGATGCCACCACCTTTGGTTCGACATCTGGACATGTTTTTCGAATGGCTTGTGTAACGTGTACAAAGCTTGTTCTTGTAACTATCGCTGTACCCGGTGTAAATGTTCACTTTTTAGTTCGGTTCTGCCAGAACGATACAACTATTGAACTCGTCTGGAACCCACAGGATGAGCAGCATTGTTGCAAATGCCGGCTAAAAGGTTCTCCATCAGGGTCTCAATGAGTCACCCACTGTTCACCGATGCTACTCGTTGGTTTCGCTGGGCTTGGAACTGCTTCACGTGTCCGACGTGCGACTGTAGTTAGTCCCTAGACTGGTGGTACTGGTGATAGTTGTGGTGGCAAAATAATCACTTTTCCATTGCTTTCTCTTCTCACTTCTGGTTTCCTTTTATTCTTTTTGACTCCTCCCGAATAAGGGATCTACATCATCTTTTTAACACAAGCATTGAGTTCGTCACGTTGGAAAGTGGGGAAGAGGTCAACAAGGACGCTGTAATTTTACTTGAGATGGTAGCCAATGGTGATTTGAAAGATTTCTAGCGCGTCATCTTCCATGTGGCTGCATCTGTTTTGGCTCTCGTGGTCACTGGCAGTGAGTGTTGATCATTTGCTTTTTCACCTGTTTCCGCTTAAAATTTCTGGAGAAAGAGTTGAAGACATTGTACAACTTGGTCGTACTGATGCAATTGTTTCTGTTTCTGACAAATCAGTACAATCAATTAACGACTGAAATTCCTGTAGTTTCTAAAATCTATGTCAGATGAGGATTGGGAGATATATTAGGGGTCCATTTGTATGGCACTAAATTAATTTTTCGTCCTTTCATGCGATTCCAACGTATACGTCTGCCGTCTTTCCAGAAAAATAGTCCCATTTACTTTCCCATTCGTCCGTGTCATTTTTGTCGGCATACGAAAATGGCTCGGGCTAAACATATCCGGTCATGGGCGTCGCAAAATTTGGACGTTGCAGTGTTTGATACTACAAATATTGTCCGCAAATAACACTTTTTTGCGTCCGGTCTCATTCGGATGGGAAACCTGGTCGTTGGATTGCTTAACATGCTGAATCTTGTCAAAGACTTTGTAAGGTGTCATTTACGCCGGACGGCTTAGCTCGATTCATAATGGTAACTTCAAACTGTCGTGATAAATGCAATGTCTCATCAGATCGTCTTCTTTGGCTTGTCCTTCGTTGTTTCAGCTTTGGTGAATAAGGAGCCCCAAAACTCGGTGATGAAACCTTCTTACTTCTAGAGCGGTACGTCGTACTTTATCTTTTGAAATATCATCGTGTAAGCCGTAGTTCTAAATTTTCTTGAGGAGCGATTTTCCGTCTCTCGAATGTAATAATTTTCGGATGGTACTGGGTGACTTTGGCTTGGAGTAAACTCTCTCGGTTTGGGGGTAAACGTAGAAGGTGATTTAGGGTTGCTCGTGTCTTCAAAATCGCTGACACAAATTAGAAATTAGCTTTCAGATCGTGTCTGATGCTACACATCACGTCGTGTCCTTTTACGTTTTTCTCCCTTCTCATTGAAATCGTGCGATCTTTTCATCTTGATTGCAAAATTTAATTTGGCTACATTTTACACGCATTTGTTTACATAAATAGGATACTGGGCTTCAGAATGTCCACGATGTCAAAGCAAGACTGGAATGAAGAGAGACAAAAGTCGAGATACCTGCTGTCATTGTCAGGAAAAATGACATTGGTCGCTTTAGTGTGCTAAGTAAAGAGAACCAAGCAGACAAGCCAAAGGAGGAGAGGATTTTACGACAATGTTGAAGAACCCATTCCTGTCAAGAAAAGAAACAGAGGAAGAACTCGTGCCAGTCAAAAGGTTCAAAAGGAGAGACAGTGGGCGAAAGAAGTAGAACATTTTAATTTTATTTAAGTGATGTGAAACGTTCATTGTGATTTTCAAAAATAAAGAACATACCAGTAAAAAAAACGCGTGTATTTGATCTTGATTTGTATAATAAAGGACCTACACGCACACACATAGATCTTTCAAATATCATTGCAAAAGAATTTACGTTTTACTTGATTTGTATAATAAGGACCGCCATGCCTACACATACATTTTTCAAATATCATTGCAAAAGAATTTAAGTTTTACTTGATTTGGCAAGCATCGAGTATTCTCTTTTCTAAAGAGGTGAGTGACCCTAAAATGACCGTTGGTTGTTTGTTCTTTAACAAGTCCATGAATTGGCCACAGTTAGTTCTAACTCTCTTATACTCTTGCCACCACAAAGTCCTACATCTTCTCTAGCTACTATGAATACTTTGATTATTGATCGCTGCTGATGGTGGTCACTCTGGGAGAGAGAGAGAGAGAGAGAGAGAGAGAGAGAGAGAGTTTTGGTCAGTTGTTATTTGTAACAAGTAGTTATACCTATCTGCAGCATATCAAATACTCGTTGCCCAATCCTGACCCCTACCGTATTCAAAACCCTATTTTTAAGCATGTATTTAATGCTGAACGTTGTTTTTGCTTAGTTTGTTGTTTTGTTGGTGTTCTTGTTGCTGCTGCTGTTGTTTATGGAACATACCTCTAATGTGATAAATTCAGGGTCGAACATTCATTACTTAGCGTAAATTATTTTGCGAAGTGTCGAATTTTAATAAATAATAATTCTTAATAAACCAATAATGAATCAAGATAATCATTTATTTTATACCGTTTATAATTTTTGTAGGATTTTTGAGTAAGGGTTTGTATTAAGTAGGAGTGGTGAATAATAGTAAATAGATCGATTAATAAATTTCTAAGTAAACATTACGTGATCTGACTGCATGTCAAGTGATGATTTTTAAGCTTTCCTAATTTCTGATAAGCTAGTGATTAGAGGCCGACCAAAACTAAATTTCTGGTTTCGGCCGAAAACGAAACCAGACCGAAAGAAACCGAAGCCGAAACAGAAAGTTTAACTACACCTTCAGCCGAAACCGAAAGAAAAACCGAAGTTGCCGAACACAAAATTTATTAAATAGCATAGGCACTTGATTCTGAGTAAATTAATGTATACACTCACCATATGGTGAGTGTATACATGAATTTACTCAGAATCAAGTGCCTGTGTTAAATAGGCCTGGGTCATGATACAATGATACACTAATTAAAAAGTAATCACCCAGAGCCTGCAGTAAAATGACTTCGCTAAATGTCAAATTGCCTAGCGCCGACTGACCGGCCGTCAAGCAGAGTAATAGACGCAGCACTACTATAATACAGCAGCGTTGCATTCTGAAAGTTAAAATAGATCTTCGGCTGATGACCGAAAGTCAATATCAGTTTCGGCCGAAACCGAAAGCTAACTTTTTGGCTTCGGCCGAAACAGAAAATATGTCGAAAAAGGCCATTTGCCAACTTTCGGCGCCGAAACCGAAACCGAATTTCGGTCAGCCTCTACTAGTCATAATCAGCAGTGTAAATCACAGGCACTTGATTCTGAGTAAATTCATGTGTATACTCACCATATGGTGAGTGTATACATGAATTTACTCAGAATCAAGTGCCTGTGGTGTAAATGAGTTATTGAACGATATTCATGTTTTCGTAACTTTATAATATATAATAGCATTTATTACGTATTATGTATTCTTGGTAGTATTATTATGTCGGTAATACTTCTCCGTAAGCAAGGCATTTGCCATACTACTGCTATATTTGCCTTTTAAAGCAATATGAGCCTCACCTGGCAAACCTCGGGCTTCTTATTATATTATCGCATTTATATTCCGATATTTATATACTTTGAAATGCCCTCTCTCTCGGTGTTGCCGGTTCTCTGATATTCTCTGATTCACAGTTTGAAAAGATATATTATAGAACCCAACTAAAGAACGAGATGTGCGCGAGATTTCGCGAGATCTTTGAAACGTACTTTCAAAATATGGATCTGTTTCAATTGTGATAATTATTTTGCAAACTTTTTACAGCAAGTAAACATCAAATATGGGTGTTCCAAAGTTCTATCGATGGATAAGTGAAAGATACCCATGTCTGAGCGAGGTTGTCAAGGAATTTCAGGTAGATCATCGTCTTAGCAACCAAGAACCTTGCCCATTAATTTTATTAATACCTCTTGAATTTTTTTTTTTATCCCTTGCAGAACGTTGTGTAATCGCGCCATGGTCCAGAGACTTTCGTTTTATATCCACATTATTCTTATATATTTGTGTTGAGCAAATATGTAACAATCTCGAAAGATTTCATTGTATTAACTGTACTTAATTGACAACGGTTACATGAAGGGCTTTTGGCACCAGCTTCATATGTTGGTGTGAAAGTATATTGGTGCAAACAGCTTGAAAATTCATGCAAAATATTTTATACTCGGAGTTTTATTAGTTACTGATCCTTTTTCTGTCAATAACAGAATAATGCATATGTGTTACCCTCGCAAATTCACGGTTCTCATTGTAAAATTTGAGTAGTTTATCTTTAATAAGATACTGCTGTCACCAGCATTGTATTTTGTGATTATACATTTATATTAATAGCGCCTTTCGTAAATAAGATAATATTTTGTTATAAAATAAAATTTAATGTCTGAAACAAATTACTGCAAACAAATCAAAACCATTAGGGTTAATTAGTAGTGCTTCTGTTGTGTTTACTTAACACATTAACCCCTGGAGGTTTTTGCGTGGCGGCATGATTTACCCAAATACTGCTTAAATATACCTAAATAATGCCCAAATACTGTCCATAAACAAGCACGTGAGTTGTGATACATTTACAACTAAAGAGATTTTAAATTCATTGCAAAGTTATGTTCTGGGTCAAAATCAAATACGTTAAATTAAAGCACGTGAGTTGTGATACATTTACAACTAAAGAGATTTTAAATTCATTGCAAAGTTAAGTTCTGGGTCAAAATCAAATACGTTAAATTAAGAAAGCATTTAGAAATACTTTGTTTCATTCAATTCTATGCATCTCTGACTATTTAAATAATTCAACCTAATTATTGCGTGTTAAATTTTAATGTTGGCCCTATCTAATACACAAAATAAACTCGTTAACGTAACATTATATCTGTGTGTGTGCCGTCAGAGTCTATATTTTTAAGCAGAAATAAACATCAAGTAAATAAAAGAAAACATTTGACCACACAAAGGCAGTCCAGACAAAAGATGTCTATAGCAGACAAAACAGAAGAGCATATACATAGCGAAAATCATTGGCCATGATCACTGGAAATAAAGACTATCTTATTTAATTATTCACAGATAAATATATCACTGGGAGATAGTACAAAACATATAACAAGTTATCAATATTATAGAATATCATAATCAGGTATTGGGAAAAGGGTTAATAATGGGCCTATATATACAGGAATCTCAGAATGATTCATCCAAGAAAGTAGCAAATTAAGAGAAACCATCACAACTTTAAATGATCATATAAACACATTTTCTATTCAAAAACCTGTTTGATTTTTTTTTTACGAAAAAACAACACATAAATATTAGAGAATGGGAACAGGTACATGCAAGTCTTTTTTTAATGTTTCGAACACAGAGCCATGTTGTGGGGGACACTCGAGGCCAATAGCTAATTATATCTAAATGTTGAAGGTGTGTCCACAAAGAAAAATTAACATTATTGTAAAATATAGATATCTGCAATTAAGTATGCAAATTAAGGATATATATATATGTTGTCCCAGACTGTCGATAATTTCCGAGAAAATGGTAATTGGAGATATTTGAAATGTTTCGTACAATGAATTTCTAGTTGCTTTAGTCATTTAACATATTTAATTTGACCCAGAACTTAACTTGACAATGAATTAAACAAAATTATTTAGTAGTAAATGTATCACGTGCTTGTCTCTAAACAGTATTTGGGTAAATAGTGCCACCCGTTTTCACGTGAAAAGTAGGAAACACATTTTGGGAACTATTTCTGAATACATTCTAATACATCGGCTTCCAAGCAATTATCCATTAGACCAATGCCTAGTTGTGCTAATAACAAATGTGTTTTCAATTGGTTAGTTTGCTGGTGCATGAGCAGAAGTTGAAAAGGTGGAGGTTTTTTTTGTTGGTTTTTTTTTTGTTTTTTTTGGCTTAACACATTAACCTCTGAGCCAAACAGCTAGGTAGTCCCCGACAGAATACTTGCAGAGATCACCTAGAGCAGTGGTAGCCTTACCAGTGCCTGTATCCTTGAGACTTGCTGACAATACATGGCTTGCAGATTTTTTCAGAGAGTTACAAGTAATAAATGTTATTTTTTTAGATTTTTGTTCCTTTTATTAAGCTAAAATTTGGCACAGCTGTTCACAATAATATTATGTACAAAATGGTATAAAAATGTTGAACTACATGCAGAAATAAAACTGACACATAAAAATAAAATGAATTTCATCCCAATTTGTTTCTCTTGCCATGAATAATCCATAAATCCATGATGAATTCACACTGAATAATTAACACTATCAACACGTGAAATTCACTCCATTTGATGTACATACAAATTCCACTTGTAGTCTCTATTGTAAACTAAATCTCGTGTACGTGGTAAATACTTCTTCAGTCTGTCAAGTAAAACTCTACTTCCAGCTGTTGACTCTCGTAATTTTCTTCATTTTCTATACTAAATATTTCCACTAATTTTGTTGCTATCAGTTTTTTTCCCCTTTCTTCAGCAATGTATACTCTATAAGCTAACATTTTATTGGTTAAACTGCCTGAATAATTAGGAAATGGCTTCAAATCAATCAATGGTTTGCGCCGATTAAACTCGTCACTTGGGATACAGGCATAGTAAAATACTGCCACTCAAACTCAGCGATCAGAATACAAGCTACGCAAACTCAGCCCTGTTATCGAGGCACTCAGGAGATGAGGGAGATAAAGTATGATGAGTTATCGAGGCGGCAGGGGTTAATGTGTTAACAGGCTGATAATTTTCATATGGAGAAAACGCTTTATTCAAAATATCCACCTTATCCTACTTTTTGCACAGGTTCACCTGTCTGTGTGCTCTTCAGACCGGTCTGCCATAGCTCTGAGGCCAGAAAGTCTCAAATCTGGACACAAAATCAGATTCTGACCATTTGTGAATTTTGGTTGGAAAAAAAACGGGTCCCAAAATTATTTTTTCCCTCTGTATTTTGTAGTGCAACTGTAAAATGTCCAGATTATTTGGCATCATTGTAGAGCTAAATCTGTCGAACTTTCAATAATACCACCAATTTAGTATATTATGCATGACCTTGATGCTACAGACCTTGGAAGTAGGCTACTACCTCAAGCCCCATAAATTCGGCGCTTTGGGTTAATGTGTTAACACAGATACTCATGAGGGGATCACCATTTGATCATATACCACTCATGTCAGTCCAGTGAAATTAGTGAAAGGCACTTTATCAACATAAGGGTCTGTTGCCTTTATTATCTAAGTAAATGACAATAAAGTTTTATTTTCTTTCTTCATATTTGGTTGGAAATTCGTCCAGTTTACTTGCTAATAGAACTGACAGATTCAGGATTTAATGAAGCAGACAGTTTTGGACTTTCTAAACCCTGTGCAGTTTGGTATATGTGTAACACAAGTATAGAGGGAATTCCAAAAGTTAGACTTTTTGACTAATGACTAGGAAAGGCCTTTTTAAAATTAATGAGAATGAAATTAAAAAAATAATAAAATGATAAATCTCTTTAGCACTGCCTAACCTTATCAATGGGGTCTCAAACTCAAACCACCCTGAGGACTGCATGAGGGCATTTTCAGTGACCAAGGGTCTCACCAGACTAATTTTCTCTCATGACACCTTGTGACGTCAATCATTTTGTAGGCCACAGAATACGACTTGAATGGCTGCTAGTTTGAGTCCCCTGCCTTATCCCATGATGGAAAATGATTAACATAGGTAGGGAAATGGAAGCTTGTAGCAATTTAGTGCCTAGTTTGCACACATTTGTCAAAAGCATGCATAAGTTCCAGTTAATTATGTGTAATTAATGTGATTAGTTCATAGTATGACTTTTGTTGGCATTGTCTCCCAGTGGGGTAATGGAGAGCTGATTTTAATCAGATTAGGTGCCAAAATGCCTTGCTAAATTGTTTTGTTTTTGGTAGGGTTAATTGGTTTGAGTCTTTTGGGGATATTTGGCTTAAGTTTAATAACATTTTAAAAGACTAATGATGACAACAATTCCTATACCAAGAACAATAGGAATTTTGTTTTGCTCTTTTGAGCCTAGTCAGTAACATGTGTTTTATTTTAATGAAAGAAAGAAGATACAACAATCATAACATGATGGCCAACACTTTTAAGTACCAGCTATATTTTTTTCGCTCGTTAGGTCAAGGGTTTATGATACTTGTCTGTGCCATTGTGTTGGGAAAATCTTAGATTCTCCACATGCCAACATTTTTTAAATTAAATTTGATCATATTGGAACATAGTTACTTTATAATTACAGATTCGTTTTATCTCTTCTCACAGATTCCAGAATTTGACAATCTATACTTGGACATGAATGGTATTATTCATGTGTGCTCACATCCTGAAGATGACAACCCACATTTCAGAATCACAGAGGCAAAGATTTTCAGTGACATCATGTATTATCTGGAGGTATGTATTTTAGAGAGCCAGTGTTACATGGCCCTTACAGTTTTAGATGTATTTTTTTTCTTCATGCACCATTGTATGTGTTTGCATTTCAATACAAACTTGCAAAGTTGATTTATTTATATCACACTATATTTTATATGTGGATTCTTGGTAATATACAGCTGACATACATCTTTACACTTTTTACTTGAGTTTTATTTTGTGTTCAGGATAATCCTGCCATATCTGTGAATGGATAGAAAAGACCCAGGTTAAACTTGATTTTCACTTTTTTCTGGCAACGGTTGTAGAGTTATGGACAATGTTTTGACTTTGAACTTTGTTTCTCAATTTTGTTTCTATTCAGTAGCCTCTGAATGACTTTATGGACTAAAATTGAATTTGTAATGAGGTTTTCAGAATACCTTGATCAAGTTAGTTTTCACTTTTTTCACACGAAAGTTTATGGATTTGTGCCCACTGTTTGATCAAGAAATATGTTTGTCAATTTTCTTTCTGTTCATGTACATTTAAAGGACTTCATATATTGAAATCATATTTGATATAAGACTTTATATTAAGACCCATGACAATTTTCATTTTCAGCTTTTGCATAAAATATTACGGAGTTATGGCTTTAGTTTGATTTTGAACCTGCCCCTCAATATTCACTCATTAACATTTTTAAGGATTTATTTGTATGAGAAAAAAAATTGGTACATGTGTATGAGGCTTTATTAAGTTTGATTTTGTTCCTCTCTCCTATTCATTGACATTGCTACGGAAATATAGCCCCTTTATCTCCCTTTCCTTGCTTTGGAGTTATAGGCCCTATTTACTATTTTACCATTCATATTAGCATGGGCATCTGGGTCATGTGGATACTTTTCTGGTTTCTCTAATTTCATTCTTTTTAGAAAGTGGAGGAGAGCTCTTTTACTACTCTGAGCACCTGCACATGTAAATTCATATAGATACGGACATCGTCACAGTAACTTAACTGTTCTTACTTCCTAGATGCTTGGCAACGGATGGGAGTGGGTTTTATAGCACCTTTAACCAGTTTTAGGGGGCTAGGAGGGAGAATTTTTTCCATTCATGTAGATTCTTTGTATTGCTTTTGTACACACACACACACACACACATTAGCAGCCCCAGTTATTTTTCTGATATTAAAATAACTGCAAACACTTATTTACTTCATATAGATCGGTTTAACAGCATTTCAAAACAGCTTAATTGTTTTACATATCTCTTTTAGAAAAAATGTAGCTAAGTCTGATACTGAAATAAAATTGAATCGATAAAGAGATGGGCAAGCAAATCAGAAGTGGAAATATTCAGTATTCAAAGTCATTTGGCATTATATCAGTCTCTCATGATTTGCTATTTTGCTGTCTTGTTGTAAATCCTTGTTCTTGTCATTGTCATAAGATGGTAAATATTGCTGTGGTTTATGACTTGATTTACAATGGTTCTACCTCCTTCAAAGAAAGCAAAAGTGATGCAGAAATTCCACGTTAAAACTAGGAAATTTTGTAAACATGGCTTCAATCACTGATCAAGTTTTTTTTTTTTCTTCCAAATTATTTTCCTTTAGCATCTTGATTTTTATTCCACTTAAAATGGCAGCCCTGGTACTGCAGACTAATTATAAAAGTAGGTCACTGACCTATATTTCAAGCTTCTTAAAAACTTCAGATTTTGTTTTAAGTTGTTTTGACTGTGTTTTGTTAAATGCCTTTCTTAAGGACACACTCAACCCAATGTAGCCTGTGCATGCATTGAACCTGTGATCCTTGGACTGCAAGTCGGACAAATATATAAAATGAGCTACCATGGCTTCCCCTCAGTATCATAGTTGCATATTTGTCAGTGTGGTCAAATTTTGTTTAATTTTCATTTCAGAAGTACTTTGCATGCTTAAATTGTGAGATTGATGATGATTGGTTATAATCCTCACCATTGTCACATCATCACATTATCATGACCAACAGATAATCGGGTTTTGTCTTTGGTTACATGTTTGATTAATTTCATGGCTTCATGACATTTTCCACATGCATATTATATACTAGAATCATGAAACTTTGTTTTAATCAATACTACACAATTATTGTGACTGCTGTAGAAACAGGTTAATGTGATTACTGATTTATAAACTATGCTGCAAAGGCAGATCAAGGTAATTACTGATGTATAAACTATGAAGCAGAGACAGATCAAGGTAATTACTGATGCATGAACTGCTGTAGATACAGGTTAATGTGATTACTGATGTATAAACTATGCTGCAGAGTCAGATCAAGGTAATTACTGATGTATAAACTATGCTGAAGAGGCAGATCAAGGTAATTACTGATGCATGAACTGTTCTGCAGAGTCAGATCAAGGTAATTACTGATGTATAAACTATGCTGCAGTCAGATCAAGGTAATTACTGATGTATAAACTATGCTGCAAAGGCAGATCAAGGTAATTACTGATGCATGAACTGTTCTGTAGAGACAGATCAAGGTAATTACTGATGTATAAACTATGCTGAAGAGGCAGACCAAAATAATTACTGAAGCATGAACTGTGCTGTATATACCATGTGATTGCTGATGTATAAAATATGCTGCAGAGTCAGATCAAGGTAATTACTGATGTATAAACTATGCTGCAAAGGCAGATGAAGGTAATTACTGATGCATGAACTGTTCTGTAGAGACAGAGCAAGGTGATTGCTGATGTATAAACTATGCTGAAGAGGCAGATCAAAATAATTACTGAAGCATGAACTGTGCTGTATATACCATGTGATTACTGATCTATAAACTATGCTGCAGAGGCAGATCAAGGTAATTACTGATGCATGAACTGCACTGTAGGTCAGATCATCATAATTACTGTTAATTGAACTAATCTTTTATTTATATCACTTAAAGGTTGCTTAAGGTCTACGACTCTATACAGTAAAATCTGGCTTCATTGGTTGTACATTTCTTATAGCTTCAGAAGCAGATTTTAAGAAAAATTATTTCTTTGTAATAAAGAAAAACAGTCAGTCATTGGTTTTCTCAACACACTGTGGTAGTTCTTCTATGATATATAAGAGAATTTTCTTTTTTATTGTTTAATATCTTTTATGCTGGCCCAGAGGCCACCATTTTATTGTAAACATTGCTTTAGTCTACATTTATTTTTTGCATGAGAGTGAATATTTACACTGGCCACTGGAGACTACTAAAAGCCTTATAGAAGTGAGTTAGTACTTATTGATTACATTGTTGTATGTTCTGCCAAGACACGTAGGAATTGATTAAGAAGAGGGATGACATGTTCTTTGCTGCCTTTAAATTCATAACTTTTTGCATAAGGAAAGACTTCAAAAGAATAATTGCCTCCAAAATTAATCAGCACTTATTCCAAGTCATCATCAGTGAATAAAAAAAATTGACATGGTGGTAGAAGTTGCCTGTAAACCAAAACTGTCTTAATAATATTTATGGAAATCAACATTGAAAATATTATATAAATTAATTTCTTTGCTAATATCAAACATTTGTACCAGTTCCTGTTCCGGATGATCAAGCCCAGAAAGGTTTTCTTCATGGCAGTGGATGGGGTGGCACCAAGAGCAAAGATGAATCAGCAGAGAGGACGGCGATTCAGGTATGTTGATCAATGTAGCAAATAGGACTCAACCAAACTTGTTTCCATGCATAAAGTTATGTTTCCATACAAAAAGTTGTTTCCATACAAATGATTTTCTCATTTCAGCATAAATGGTTATCTAGTTTCTGTGCAAGAGGTATTCATATTTTAGTGCCAAAAGTTTCAAAGATAAACCTTGCCTGATGACCACTGAAATTTAAGTCCCTCAATCTTCTCATTATCAAATTTTCTTTTTAACAGATCTAAAGTAGTAGTTAGCATATACAGTAAAAAATACTTTTGCTACAATTTTGCATTGACCAAACCTTGTATTACTGAATTTGAAATGAAATGAAATGAAATTTAAAAAAGAAATGGATAAGTCCTGTTTTAGATCCTTTACATTTTGTGTAAATAGATGTAGGTCAAGTGAGTGGATGGCATGGCCCAGCATCCATCAATAACTGGAGGATATTTTTCCAATTTTGAACATCTTGATTATATCATCAAGATCTCTGTCATGGGTGATTTTGCATTTGATTGGGTGAGCTGGTCGCCATGGAAAGCTATATTTCAGATATGATTTTGATATTTGAATATGAATGCATGTTGTCAAGATCTCAAATAATTTTAATAATGAGAGAGATCAGTGCATATTAACATGGTGATCATTTCCAATATTGAGCGAGATCGATGCATAATCACATTATGTTTTGATCCAGTTTTAAATCAAATTGGTAAATAGAAACTGCTAATATTATAATGATGTTGCGTTATTTTTATTATGAGTGACAAACATGCATATTTATGAGGTGATTTTGCATCTGATTGGCTCAGCTGGGTTTGTATGCACCTTGAATAACCTTGAATGTTCTTCAGTCAGAAGAGATCAGTACCAATAATATATGACAGGTCAGCAGTCAGAAGAGATCAGGCCCAATAATACAGTGGTTCCTAGACTTACGAGTGTCCCAACTAACGAGTTTTTCTAGATATGAGACGTCTCTTGGCTGATTTTTAGTTGAGAGCTAAAATTCGAGTTATGAGCCAGCTTCAGATACCCCACCACTAGTTGGCACAGTGAAAGCCACAGTGAACGTCGCAACATCCACCCAGCATCCTGTGTCTCACTCGTTCACTTTAAGCAGTTAGCTCGCAGTGGAAGCATCAGTGTTGTGCTAGCATTTGTGCTTCCAGTTATTTTGCAAAACTTCATTTTTCCAACAATTGATCCTAAGAAAGTGAGTGCGAAGGACAGTCGATAAAGGCTATAACGCCAGCCATGATTGTTAAAATAATTTCTAAACAGCGAACATCTATCCATGAAAATATGGAGAAGCTGCTGATGGTGTGGTTGATGGAGAAGCAGCTCGCAGGAGATACCGTGACGGAGGCTATAACATGCGAGAAGGTATGAGCTATTTACGCTAATTTGCTGCAGCAGTCGCCAGGCATTTAAGACCCCAGATGAGGCATCGGGTGGCTGGTTCCAGAATTTTAAAAAGAGGACTGGCATTCACTCTGTTGTCAGGCATGGTGAAGCAGCGAGCGCTGATATGAAGGCAGCTGATGATTACCTCAAAAGTTTTGCTGGAAGACTTATATAACGGCTTAAGAGAAGCAGATGCCAGGCCACAAACCCATGAAGGATAGGAAAATCCTCACTCTGTGTGCCAATGCAAGCGGCTACAAACATTGTGATATGCCTCAGAATTATCGATATGGCCTGGCATGGTGTTACAAAGGATGTTTTTTGGGGAGGTCCGGAACGGATTAATGGGATTTCAGTTCATTTCAATGAGGAAAATTTTATTTGACATACGAGTAATTGGAGTTATGAACTCCATCACAGAACAAATTAAACTTGTAAGTCAAGGTACCACTGTATATGAGAGGTCAGCAGTCAGAAGAGATTAGTCCCAAGTTTTGAACCAATGTGATATGCAAGCCCTGATACAATAAATACAGATGTATGAGTTGGATCTAAAATAACATAGACCCTGTTCTACCATCAGACATTGTGACAGCAGATCATGGTCAGTTTTTTATTCTGCAGATTGGTTCAAACAAACTACATCGACCCAGAACTGTCAGCACATTATGTTAGGGATTTGTGGTTTACATTTGCGTCTAACTTGTTAGCAATTACATACTGTACCAGTGCATATCAGACATGTGGAATGGAACATGAGATTGCAAAGGCTCAATTTGATCATATTACTGCAGTTATAAATCTCATGTCTAAGTGGTTTTAGTGCCCACCTCAGATGCAGAGGTCATGGTTTCTAACCCCAGCTGAGTCATACTAAAAACTTAGTAGCACCTGCCTTGTTTGTTTCAGAGCATTAAGAGGTTAGTATTAGGACTTATCGGCCTGGTGTCAGGATAATGAGACTGGGTGGGACATCATGCTACATGTGTGCGGCATGATGCCCCAGTGTTAGACATTTAAATAAGCTCTCACACTGAAGACATCATAATGATATGACTGAAATTGTTAAAAATCCCACTCACACTTTAATAATTTACTTTGTTGATGACTATTTCAGATCTGCTAGGGAGGCAGAAGAATTGGAGAGAAAAGCACGAGAGAAAGGGGAAGTGCTCCCTACTGAAAAAAGATTTGACTCTAATTGTATTACTCCAGGTTTGTTGCTTATACGTTTCTTTTTCAATCCAGATTTCTCAAGTTAAAGACAACTCATCCTAAAACGTACAAGAAATAGAAATTGTTTTGATTTAGGAGGTGAACTATGGTGGTTCCCCTGTCTCATAGAGGTCACCCCTTTTATACATCAGGATGCATGCTATAAGGCAGTTTGGGTGAAACTGTCACCCTTGAGTATGTGGTCTGACCACAATATATCCAAAAAAGCAAAATTTACTTAACTGTACCTGGATTTCATGCCAAAGTAAAACTTCAACTTTTGTATCAATTTTCTATTAAGTGAAATAGGTGGAAAGATAGAAAAGAAGTCTTGTGCTCAGTATTCCATTTTTGGTGTTAAATTTGATGTTCATTTATGCCTTAATTTGCTATTGGCAGAATTCCAACAAAATATTCAAACATTTTCAGTGGTTGAAAAAATCCTAAAGGAATGTTTATAGCCCAGTTAGAAATGAGATAGGACTCAGTTCCAGCATCCCAGTATATAACTAATAAACCTAATCATTCGTTCTATTTTTTTACCCAATAAACCTATGACAAGAAGACTTGTACAGTGGAAAAACTAGTGCTGATCCTCATCTGTAATTCCTCTTTGGGATTATACTAGACAATAAAGATGCCAACAGGTACCCAGATACTTGGGCATCCTCCAGTTGTTAATAACCCGAGTAATAAAATGAACAACTGGGTACCGGTTTGAAAAACAAAGTATTCCATGTTATGGGGCTCGTATAGTTGCTTTTCAATTTACTTGTCATACATATACTATATAATTATTCAATGGAGGTCACTTCTCTCCTTTCTGTGTGACCTGTTTAAGAATCAATGCTGATATTTATAGCTACACCGTCCTAACTTTATGCCCGTCATGGTTTATGTGCCAGGTTTCTCGCGACTTAAAATCATGTTTTGAGATCCTGATGACATTTGCCAGGCCAGTACCTTTCTTTGACAGTGCCAGTAAGTACTGATTAAAAAATATTTGAAAAAATTTCATTTAAATACAGACTGTAATTCAGATAAAAGAAACCACAATATAAATGTTCGGTTTAATTAATGCCATTTTTTACTCAAGTTTGTTTCCCTGGAGCAAGTATTAGCTGTTCAAGTCAAGGCCACTGGTCACGTGTTGGTTTAGGAAACCCACGACAGATTTTATTGTCACAGCAAAGGCAACACAAAAACTTGGTTACCATAACATGCAATTCTTGTAAAAGTTTAACTGAAATATTTAAATATAAGGTAATTTTTGTTATTTAATAATACTGAAAAATCTTTTTAAAAAATTGACCATTTCTATAAATTTGGTAATTTTTGCATTAGTTTTTTATGGAACAGTCCAAGAAAACAGATGGAATTCTTGAATGGGAAACACTTGTCATAGATTCATTCTGTTTTGATACTACATACATAGTGGACCATTCTAAATTGAAAATATACAATGCAAGATAACATTTTAAAAAATCCCGACTGAATCATTATGACTGTTGGATGTTATTTGACTGAAAAATGTTTGAAGAGAGGGATTTTGTTAAACTTAAAAACATATTGCACCTGACCATTGTTAGAAGTCAAACCATGACATGCTGAAGATACAACAACTGTCATCATTTGTGGGACTGCTCAGAAAGCCTAGCGGTTAGAGCATCTGCCTTGGATGCGAGTGGTCACTGGTTCAATCTCTTGCCTAGTCATACCAAAGACTTAAAAAAATGATACTAACAGCTGCCTCGCTTGACGTTCCACATTAAGAGTTTAGTGTTAGCACTGGTCAGCCTGGTTTCAGGATAATGCGACTTGTGGGACATCATGTTTCATGGCTGCAGCATGATGCCCCAGTGATAAAGAAAACTACAAACAGCCACATTGCAGACATCGTAGTGATATGACTGAATTTTTAAAAAAAATATCAAAATCGCCTCAGATCACAACACATCATTTGTGGACTTTACAACTATTTGTGAAAGTTACTGTAGATATGTAGACTAGTGAAAGTTACTGTAGATATGTAGACTAGTGAAAGTGCCATGCATAAATAATTTATACTCTTGTATTAACTTATAATACACATGTATTTATCCGATTTGTGACAAAAAAATTAACTGCAGATCCAGGTAAGAAACAAAACCTAATAGATGTTAAAAAAATTGAATATGTAAATTTGTCTTACAGTTTTATTTAATTATGGCTTGTAATATATTGCTATTTTTATGCTCAGATTACACCTTGTTATTTTAGTAATAATTATGCTTATACCTCTCCTGGGGATTTGGCATGTGTGATCCTACAACAAAGTAGTTCAGGTTCACATTGAATACAAATTTTCTTTGATTGGATACCTGGGTAATCGATTGTTAGGATCGACAGGAATCCTGTAGAAATTTCCCAAAATCTTTACATCTCTACTACACAACTGTGGCTAAGCAAAATAAAAATGTTTTAATATTTTGATAATATTTTATCATTACTTCATCATTTGACATGAAACTCTGCAACACTAAAAATCAAAAGTGGCTGCTTTAAAAATTTTAAATTTGAACTGTTTTAACTGGCTTTTCACTATTTTGGCTATCATTTATCCTAGTCTGGCTGAAGGGCGAATCATTTTGCCTAAATATTAGAGTTCAGTATGGACCCTGTATGGCCACATTTTCATTGCAAAAATGGTTTTATAATATGAGATCAGGAACACCAGTCATACCCATGGTGATGTGATGAAAAGGAGCGTTATTTATGTTTTCTACAAATTTGTCTGACAAGTTTCTTTATATGGCCATATGCTGGCATCTAGACTACCTATAATAATGCTTGCAATTTACAGCATTTTTAGAATGTGATTGATTTTCTACAAATTATCAAATACAGGGTGATCACCCTCCATGGCTTTAAATCTGCCCCACCCTCCCAGCCAATTCCATGCTTTAAATCTGCCCCACCATCCCATGCCAATTATATGTTGATTATTTTGTCTCATAAGCATGCTAATAACATATCAGTGTAAAAAGAATGCATTCATTTGTCTGCTTGTGTTAAATATGAAGGCTAGATACACTTCCAGTGTGTCCCACATTGTAAAATGTTACATTTAGTTCTGATTGATGGTTATTGTTAGTGTTGTTACGATTATCAATTATAATTGATCATCAGCTGGTTGAGCAAACCAATTAAGATAATCGATTGTTAACTCCATAATCGATTGTGTGTAAAGGGAGACTACTTTTTATGTGTAAGCAAAGCACAAAGGTTACTAAAACTCCCAGCCACTAAAGTTGACCTGAAATTTATTAATTCCCTTCATAACTACAAATATGAAACCTTGTGATTCATAATTAGGAATATATAGTCATTATTACATGGTCAAGTTAAATTGTTAATAAATTTAAACACATTTTGTTAATTTGTTTCAGTTAAATTGCAACATCTTTTGTAGTATTTATAAACAATGACAAACAAGAAAAACATGTCCTTCTATACTTTAAATTAGAGACATCACATGTGAACAAAAGAATTTCAGGGATTGTAGCAGTATTTCAATTACGTATGACTGATCAGCCATAAAAAGTTGCGTTCATTTAACAAAGTTGTAGAACAAAAGTAACACACAATGTAATATTATTGTTAGGTTAAAGTATACTCCTGTACATTTATAAACATATTGAACTCTTGATCAAAGATATGGCTGTTTAACAAAAATTAAAATTTGTTCTTAGTAACCGATTATAATCGATGATCAGTTGGTTAAGTGGAACCGATTATCGATTATGAATTTCTGACTGATTTCCATCACTAGTTATTGTTTCTTCAAGACCAGAGTAAAATAATATCCACCATTCAGAACTAACTGTAGCTTATTTACTGTGTAACACACTAGATATATTGGCATTTAAATTCAGTCCAAGTAGGTACTAAGAAACAGAAAAATTGTGCAAAAATGGTTATGAAATTTTCTGTAAAATACTTAAGTCATTCATGGGGAAAATGTTTGGAATGTCTCCTTTAATTCTGATATATGTAATCATCAACTGAACACCTTTTTTTGTAAAAGTGCAATGTTGTCAAAATATTCATTTTACATTGAAATGAATGCCCATGGCAGGGATTTGGTTATTAGTTTTCTTTGCTGCCACACCTGGTTTTGTTCTAGACAGTTATTCCCTTGTATGAGGAAATTACGCTGTTTCTTCTGTTTTGAATATAACACTTTTGATTACTAGATATAGTGCAGACATGAAATTGGAGTTGTAAAAGCAATCATGCAATAAAAAAAAAACAAAGGGTATAGTGACCCAGATGATCAAGCATCTTATCAACAAGAGTAAACTGAAATGGCTGAAAAGGTTGAAAACAGTGGCAGAAATGCTGAACAAAGTTTTACATGATATGATTACATGACTTGAGTTACTTTAAAAACTTTGCAAACTATTGATGGAATTCCATCTTGGTTTTCTGGTTCTGATGATGTTTCTTTTGTCTCTATAGGTACAAAGTTCATGGCAGATCTTCAGGAACAGTTGAAGTACTTTGTTGTGAAGAAAGTCTCTACTGACCCACTCTGGCAGGGAGTCCGAGTCTACCTTTCAGGCCATCAAGTACATGTTTTTATAGCATTATGACTCATAGTAAAGAATAGATGACACATACAGCTGGTCTATGCACATCAAGTACATGTTTCTATAGCAATATGACTCATAGTAAAGAATAGATGACACATACAGCTGGTCTATGCACATGGCAAATAAAAGAATCGTAAAATAATTTCTCTATAGTACTGAGGACTGTTGCTATGTGACCATTCAATCTGATAATTAAAAAAATTATTATGTTGTCCCCCTTGATACAAATGATTAGTGAATACACTCATTCTGTAAGTTGTTGACAAATTATCCCATTTTAATTTACCATGCACAATTCATAACATTCCTATATATTTCATGATAGAGTGAACAAAATTTTATTACCATTGTGATGGTAGGTAACATCACCTATATATATTTCATTGTAGAGTGGTTTACATTTATTGCCACTGTTATGAGTCTTTTCATTTCTTTTATTTTCATTCAATCCAATTTTTGTGAGAATATATTGCATCAAAACAATTTTGACAATGAAATGTTATCCATCCAAGTCGAGTATTCTAAATTCATATATTGATGGCACGATTTATCTGCTTTGTTTTTAGGTCTGCTCTCATTGTGATAGATTATAATAACTTATGGGATGCTCTGTTGTCCAACATCCATGGTGCATCTGTCATTTTGTCAATCCATTAACACAAGTTTGTTATCTTCTATTCCTCTGAAACTACTTGGAAAATTGCATTGCAAATTCACACATGCATGCACACACCATACATGCCAAACATTATGCTTTTGGCATAATCATTAGGTGTTTTTTCACTAAATTATGCATAAACCTATATGGATTATACTATTTCTGTATATCCACCTTCCCAAAAAATTCAATTATTTGTTTTCTCGTTTTTATTAACATTGCATTAATCCCACAGACTGTATTTTAGAAAAGACAGCTTTTATGTAACTACAATATAAGAGTACACTTGTCCGTGGACTTGCGTGCACTGTCCTAACAGGATCATGTTCGATTTATGGCAAACTTTGTTCTGCTTTCAAACTTTCGACCTCGAATTCTATTTATAGCATCTGTATGGCTTGGTGAAGAGAGAACAGACTGGTTTTCTAATTTTCCTTTTTATGTGCAGATTTTATTTTAGTCGATGCATATATGAGAGCAAAAATATCTCCCTTCAAATTTTTTTAAGATATATTAGAAAAAGGCAAACAAAAAATAATCCTCTAAATATGAAGACACGATTGCAGCATCACGTGGCTTCTTTTTCAGGCCATATGGAAATAATTGTAATATTTGGCGCTAAATGTCTTAAGATGGCTTCTAGTTGATGTGTGTGTAAAGTTAAAAGTGCTACATATGAAAACTTTAAACAGTAAGGATGTTAAAAGACAAGGGGCAAATAAATCATTGTTTATTGAAAATTTAGCATGTTATATGTGGATTATGCTTTTTCTGCCTGGATTCCGCTTTTTGACCACTTGGATTATGCTTTTTCTTCATCAGGGGTTGGCATGTATATCACACACACACACACGCACATATGCTTTAGCTGGTGCTAAATGAAAAAGGTGATACTGAGATATCCAGTATGGCCACCACAGCAGCCATCTTTAAAATCTTATCACTGTTTGTCCTGAATGGATGGCCTTAATAATATTCCCTAAAGTACTTCTTATGATGTCTAACTTATCCTAACTGAAAATGATGCTGATATTACCTCCAATATGGTCACTAAGGCTGCCATATTGAAAACCTTGTTATCACTACTCCTCCTGAGTAAGATGGTCAACACGGGTTTTACTAAAAGACTTCTAATGATGTATAGTTGATTCTGAATGATATTGGTGCCACCTTTTTTCAAAATTGTGTTATGATTACTCCTCTCAAAAAGATATTTATATGACTAAAATACTTCTTAAGAGGTCTAGTTGGTTTTTAATGATGATGGTGCTGATCTGATGTCCAGTATGACCACCACAGCAGCCATCTTTCACATCATGAATGGGAAAGCAATATCTTGAACATTTTGTGGTTCCTACTCTCCAGATGGATGGTCAAGTCACCAGAATACTTACGAAACTTAGTTGGTTCTAAATGAAAATGGTGCCAGCCATGCAACCAATATGGCTGTCACAATCAGTGCTTTAAAATCTTGACACTATTCCCACTGAGCAGATGATCAATATGACATGGGGTTTTCACATAAAGAATTCCAATGTTGTCTACGTTGTCCTAATTGAAAATGGTGCCAAGCTGCCATCTAATATGTTGCTGTTGTAGGGTTTAACACCATTTTTCAGCACCTGATAGGCTATTCATGGCAGCCAGTATTAATGGTGGAGGATGAACCCGGGAAAACCTCTGGAAAGAATCACTGACCCACATGTAGCTACTTGCAAAGCTTTCTCACATACCCACATTGGCCAAATCTGAGACTCAAACCCACGCAGACAGAGGTGAGGTGGCAGTGATCCGTAATGGAGAGTGCTTTAAGCTACTCAGCCACTCAGGACACACACACACCCTCTATCTAATATGCTTACCAGAGCTGTTAATTTAAAATCGTGTTTTGCAACAACAACAACAAAACATCAGAGATGGTTTCAGGACTCCGCGGTTAATAGGAAGAAATGGTCTTATCTTGAATTCTTGAAAATTCTTTTAATCAGTCCACTCTTGAGACTTTTATTTTGATACATTGTTGTTTTTTGGAGTTAGTTTTCTCTTTGACACATTATTAATCTCGTTAATTTTAATTCATGGATACAAATGGCAAATAAAAGGCATTTTACTTCAGGCATATACCAAGGAGAAATTTTATTCTAATCAGTACTAAATTAATTAAAGTAAATCTGTCCTTCAATCAACTATGATATGTATATGGTGGTGGATGACTGCAAATATTTTTAAAAAATGACTTCATCAGCAAAGGTTCATCATTTTTCAGACCCCAGGGGAAGGGGAGCACAAAATCATGGACTTTATTCGATCGGAAAGGTGTAAGCCAGATTATGATCCTAACACCCGGCACTGTCTGTATGGTCTAGATGCAGACTTGGTAAGGCATATTTAACCTTTTGACTATCATCTAAATGTGGACTTGATAAAACAAATTTAACTTTTTGACTGTATCATCAAAATGTGGACTTGATAAGACAAATTTAACATTTTGACTGTATGGTCTAAATGTGGACTTGATAAGACAAATTTAACATTTTGACTGTATGGTCTAAATGTGGACTTGGTAAGGCATATTTAACCTACTGACTGGATCATCTAAATATGGACTTGATAAGACAAATTTAACATTTTGACTGTATGGTCTAAATGTGGACTTGGTAAGACATGTTTAACCTTTTGACTTCATCTAAATATGGACATGGTAAGACGTATTTAACCTTTTGACTGTTCATCTAAATGTGGACTTGGTAAGACATGTTTAACCTTTTGACTGTTCATCTAAATATGGACTTGGTAAGACATGTTTAACCTTTTGACTTCATCTAAATATGGACATGGTAAGACGTATTTAACCTTTTGACTGTTCATCTAAATGTGGACTTGGTAAGGCATGTTTAACCTTTTGACTGTTCATCTAAATGTGGACTTGGTAAGACATGTTTAACCTTTTGACTTCATCTAAATATGGACTTGGTAAGACATATTTAACCTTTTGACTGTTCATCTAAATGTGGACTTGGTAAGGCATGTTTAACCTTTTGACTGTTCATCTAAATGTGGACTTGGTAAGACATGTTTAACCTTTTGACTTCATCTAAATATGGACTTGGTAAGACGTATTTAACCTTTTGACTGTTCATCTAAATGTGGACTTGGTAAGGCATGTTTAACCTTTTGACTGTTCATCTAAATGTGGACTTGGTAAGGCATGTTTAACCTTTTGACTGTTCATCTAAATGTGGACTTGGTAAGACATGTTTAACCTTTTGACTGTTCATCTAAATGTGGACTTGGTAAGGCATGTTTAACCTTTTGACTGTTCATCTAAATGTGGACTTGGTAAGGCATGTTTAACCTTTTGACTGTTCATCTAAATGTGGACTTGGTAAGGCATGTTTAACCTTTTGACTGTTCATCTAAATGTGGACTTGGTAAGACATGTTTAACCTTTTGACTGTTCATCTAAATATGGACTTGGTAAGACATGTTTAACCTTTTGACTTCATCTAAATATGGACTTGGTAAGACATATTTAACCTTTTGACTGTTCATCTAAATATGGACTTGGTAAGACATGTTTAACCTTTTGACTTCATCTAAATATGGACTTGGTAAGACATGTTTAACCTTTTGACTGTTCATCTAAATGTGGACTTGGTAAGACATATTTAACCTTTTGACTGTTCATCTAAATATGGACTTGGTAAGACATGTTTAACCTTTTGACTGTATGGTCTAAATGTGGACTTGGTAAGGCATGTTTAACCTTTTGACTGTTCATCTAAATGTGGACTTGGTAAGGCATGTTTAACCTTTTGACTGTTCATCTAAATGTGGACTTGGTAAGACATATTTAACCTTTTGACTGTTCATCTAAATGTGGACTTGGTAAGGCATGTTTAACCTTTTGACTGTTCATCTAAATATGGACTTGGTAAGGCATGTTTAACCTTTTGACTGTTCATCTAAATATGGACTTGGTAAGACATATTTAACCTTTTGACTGTTCATCTAAATGTGGACTTGGTAAGACATATTTAACCTTTTGACTGTTCATCTAAATGTGGACTTAGTAAGACATGTTTAACCTTTTGACTGTTCATCTAAATGTGGACTTGGTAAGGCATATTTAACCTTTTGACTGTTCATCTAAATGTGGACTTGGTAAGACATGTTTAACCTTTTGACTGTTCATCTAAATGTGGACTTAGTAAGACATGTTTAACCTTTTGACTGTTCATCTAAATGTGGACTTAGTAAGACATGTTTAACCTTTTGACTGTTCATCTAAATGTGGACTTGGTAAGACATGTTTAACCTTTTGACTGTTCATCTAAATGTGGACTTGGTAAGACATGTTTAACCTTTTGACTGTTCATCTAAATATGGACTTGGTAAGACATATTTAACCTTTTGACTGTTCATCTAAATGTGGACTTGGTAAGGCATGTTTAACCTTTTGACTGTTCATCTAAATGTGGACTTGGTAAGGCATGTTTAACCTTTTGACTGTTCATCTAAATGTGGACTTGGTAAGACATATTTAACCTTTTGACTGTTCATCTAAATGTGGACTTGGTAAGACATATTTTACCTTTTGACTGTTCATCTAAATATGGACTTGGTAAGATATATTTAACCTTTTGACTGTTCATCTAAATGTGGACTTGGTAAGGCATGTTTAACCTTTTGACTGTTCATCTAAATGTGGACTTGGTAAGGCATATTTAACCTTTTGACTGTTCATCTAAATATGGACTTGGTAAGACATGTTTAACCTTTTGACTGTTCATCTAAATGTGGACTTGGTAAGACATGTTTAACCTTTTGACTGTTCATCTAAATGTGGACTTGGTAAGGCATGTTTAACCTTTTGACTGTTCATCTAAATGTGGACTTGGTAAGACATGTTTAACCTTTTGACTGTTCATCTAAATGTGGACTTGGTAAGACATGTTTAACCTTTTGACTGCTTTTCCTACACTTTATTTATAAATGTTTTCTGGTTAATTACACTGCAGAGTCACTACTGATGTTTTTGCTGAACTTGGAGAGCAAATGGCAAAAAGAGAGTACTAAGATTTGCATTGTTGAATACACTAATCACATGTTTGTTGTCTATGTCACGTCAATGTCATCTCAAGGATTACTGGGGTCTTTATGCATTCACCTAGAAACAATTCATTCTACCTGTGAACTTTAAATGTAATGCAGAATTAATGTAATTAGAGAACAAATAATGCAGACAAAATATATTGACGAATGAACACAAGTGAAATGATTAATGCTTTTGGAAGAAAACGGTGAAAATGCAAATAAGAAATGTAGATGGAAGAATGATAACAACAATGAAAAATACAAATGAATTTCATTTTGTGAGTGGGCTTAAAAAGATGTTAAATTTCCTGGATCAAAAGCTATTGTATAATAAACTGTGATCAGATTTTGGATGCTGAAAATATTTGACCCATTGCAAGCTGTGGCATTGTTGTATTGTCAAGGCAGACAAATAACTACAATTAATGTGATAACATCATTACCAAAATTATATCAGTAAAATTTTTATTTGAACAAAACAAAATAAATAATTTTAATTTCTGACAAATGCTTTACAAGAGTGGTTTCCAAAGTGGGTGGATTCACCACCTGTGGGGCAGTGGGTTTACCAATGGGGCATACTAATCCTGAATAATGCTTTTTATTATGGGGTAAGGTGGGGAGGCACTAAGGATAACCGGGGGCGGGGCATAACCTGAAAAAGTTTCGGAACGACTGCTTTACTATATTTCTAGTTATTATAGTTGTGATCATGTTTATCATAAACTTTATGCTGTCATATGTTTTTGTACATTTGTGTTTTCACTAAAGTACACTTTTTAATAAGACAAGTTATAAGTTATTCCTTTAAGAAGCTCAAAAACAGGGAACCAGACTTTGGTAAATGCATTTCTTTTAAGTTTAAAAACAGGAAACCAGACTTTGTTAAATTCATTTTAGTTTCATTTGAAACACAAGGAATCAAACTTTGTTAAATGTATTTCACTTTTATTCTGAAAAGAGGGAACTAAACTTTGGTAATTGCTTCAAATGATAGTATGGATGAAAATAATAACAAACTCTGAATGCATTTCTGAGATTATACATAAAAACAAGAGGATGTTTGCTGAAATGGGAATAGAATGCAGACAGAATAAAAATGGAACTCGGATGAAATACAAACAATATGCAGGTTTTGGTCAGTTTACCCATTTCAGGTTCTGTAACAAATGGCTTACAGTATGATTGGTAACCAACGCAAGAGATTGATGTATTGACAGTTCAAAATACACATTCAGGTAAAGCCATAGACACCAAAACATCATAAAGCCGGTTTACAGATATACTTGAAAAATTATTTTATGTCATTATATAAGTATCATATGTGTACTAATTTCAGGCTTAAAATATGTGTACTAATTTCAGGCTTAAAATATGTGTACTAATTTCAGGCTTAAAATATGTGTACTAATTTCAGGCTTAAAATACATTGCCTTCAGAATTTTGCTGGATCCTTTAGATTTTCTATAAGAGGTTATAGTAGATCAGTGATTTCCAATGTGGGCAGTGGAATTACCGTGAAGGGGGGGGGGGCACTGATGTGCTGAATAATGCTTTTTACAGGGTAATGTAGGTGACACAAGAGAACCAAGGGGGCAGTGACCCAAAAAAGTTTCTCAACCTTTGTAGTAGATAATCGGATTTGTCTGTTTCTTATGAACACATTATTAATTCCTCTTTTGCTCAAAATGGTTCAAATTTTTATGCATCTGTTTGCCAAGCTATGAAGTGGTAAATTTCATATTTGAACATGGAAACCAACTGCGGCAACTGGAGACAGATTGGAGTTAACCCCTCTGCCAATAAATTCAGGAAAAGGAAATTTCAAGACCTTCATGATTATGTTAATGTCCATTTTGTTTTGCAAATTACCAAAAGCAGTATATTTATTTTGTAACAAAGTAGAGGTCCACTGACTTTTCACAAGTTGTTTGTCAAGGGAGGCAACTCAGATTATTAGACCTGATAGTTATTTCCTTTGGATATTATTTTGCTATTAATAATGCTTGAAGCAATCGTAGGTAATTTTTCTGCAAAGAAATGACAATAATTTCTCTACTAGTCTTTCAGATGTTAACAGCATTTCTCATGTAACATAAAAATAAGAATATCTTTTACAAAATTATGAAGATCTTTGACAGCGGTATGTTTTCAAGAGTAAAGAGACCCTAAGAACCAGTATCTCTTTTTGTTGTATTCCTGCACTTTATCTTTTGTGAATTAGTATCACTTCAACCCTCCAAGTCATTGGTATGCTAAATATGTTGGGGGTTTTTTTTGTTGCTAACTTGAATACTACAAAGTCTCCAAGCTAACTTATTTATTCTTGATAGTCCTGTAATTTTTATTGTTGGGAATCAGCATAATCATTGCTTTTATTTCAGATGATGCTTGGTCTAGCTACACATGAGCCACATTTCTCTTTACTGCGAGAGGAAGTAAGATTTGGTGGCAGGAAAGATGCAAACAAAAGGTAAAAAATCAAATGTCCATCTTGATTACCGTATATACTCGCGTATAAGCCCGTTCGCGTATAAGCCGACCCCCCAAAACTGAATTGGTAAAAGTGGTACAAAGTGCATGACCCGCGTATAAGCCGACTCGTACTTTTTTTTACAAACGGTACATCACAAGATGCACAAAGTGAGTTCTGAATACGTTTATTTAGGTAAATCACATTATTAAATAAAATAAAAGAAAGAGATCTAGTTTACATGTTGAAATAAAAACAATTCTGAAGTGTTAAGTCTTAATGGAAATTTAATTAATCCTCATTCTAAAATCATGAATTATAAAAGTTCGATCACGTTTAGAATCCTTCAAAATCGGGCTCTGTATCAGACTCGCCAAACAGTTCACGAAACTCGGCTTCTGTTACGGGCGTGCTTTCATCATATACGTCGTCGCCCTCCCCCCCCCCCCCCCCCCGTACTTGCTTCTCGTTCACAACAAATTCGCGTGCTGCAGCACAGTTGTTATTTGCTTCTGCATATTCAATAACTTTAAGTTTGAGTGCTGCATCATAAGCAGACCGCTTTCTTTTACTTCCAACACTATTCATTTTATCCGATTGAATTGAACATAAACTTCTACAGAGATTAAACTGAAATAATTTCTTTCAGTAGTAGTATACTATTTATATACCTTATCCTGTAATTATTTCTATGTGTGGTTGGTTTTCAATTTGTATTTGATAATTATTTATCGTTGTTATTTGTTTTGTGTTTTTTAAACTACGGGTAGTGTGATTCAATCGATCAAACTATGATTGGTTTCAGCGTGGACATTATTCAAGTATTGTGACAGTTTATAACTTTGAGCAGAAACCATATCCACTACCATATCTCATTAAACAATACATCTGAGAGTTGGCATCTATTAGTTAAGTCATTGGCATTGTGCAACAAAACAAACCTATTATCCCCGAGGCATTTACCGCAGATTAAGCATATGGTAGCTATTGTACAACAATCTTCCGCTAACAAACCACTTTGCTTTACAAACAACTAAATAATAGTTGTATATAAACTGTGGCTCCCGATTACTTCTAAAACACCTGTCAAAGAAATCCAACAAATTATATTGTTTTACAATTATTCACGCTGACTCGTATATTGCACTGTTATTTACCGTTCCTAAGCGTGCGCGCAACAAAACCCTATGGAGCCTCTCGCTATTGTTTCTTGGAGACTGTCATACATGTATTTCTACTCTCTATCAAAATGTTTGTCGTATATACCTTCAGTATCGTAATTCTTTTATTTCTTTTTACGTAGATTCTTTTCATATTTACACTGAAATAGGCTAGCGTGCATTTCTACGAAACCGTAGAGTTTAATTATTACTGATTAGCTGAGGGATAAATACTTGACCAGAGATTATTAATATGGCGGTTCTTATGGAAAATACACGTATTTCCGTATTTCAGATAACACGTATGGCTGTATACCTTCAGTATCGTAATTCTTTTATCTTTTTTCACGTAGATTCTTTTCATATTTACAATGAAATAAACTAGCGTGCATTTCTACGAAACCGTAGAGTTTAATGATTACTGCTTAGCTGAGGGTTAAATACTTGAATAGAGATTACTAATATGGCGGTTCTTTTGGAAAATACACGTATTTGCGTGGTTCAAATAACACGTATGGCTGTATTTTCTGGTCGATGGACATCTGTCAAATAGACGTCAAGTACGTTAAAACCATGTTTTTCATTCATTATCCTACCACTTATGTTAGAAAAAAAATATTTGTTTTACTTCACGTCAGAACAAATCTTATCAGCCACGTGGCATCATTAGGCATGTGATCTCATATTCGGCGATCGACAGAAACAATAAATATTGGAAATCGAGGGGAAAAAGCATTATAAATTTCAGGTTTGGAACTTGACCCGCAGATAAGCCGACCCCTCTTCTTTCAGGCCTTATTTTTGTCCTAAATTTCTCGGCTTATACGCGAGTATATATGGTAATCTTCTTCTGATATTCTAAATGAGTGAACAAGCAATTCTGTATCAGATGGCATGGTATTACAAACTTAATTTATTTCAGTTTTTGTTTCCCTTATTTTTATTGTTTGATATTTTCTTGAAATTTGGAAGTCGTTACTTTTGAATGACACCGAACATTAAATAGACATAATGATTTTGTGTTGAAAGAAAAAAAAATGTTTTGTTTTAGGAAAATTTTAAGATTTTATTGACTTTAAAGAATACTTCATCTTTTACAAAATGAACATTTACCCAAAAAAATTTGAATTTACTATTTAAGTTGAGAATTTTATTTTCGTCTACCATACTGTCGTTACCATTATTGCTCGATAATAGTGACTAATAAATTAGTAGCTATGGCCCTTGTCTCACTTAAAAATGTGTCCTTGCATTTTGATAATGTTTTAAAGAACTGCATGGAATGAAACCAAACTAAGTTGCGATGTTGCCCATCAATGTTTCATGTTATTACATGTCTGCATATTAACTTGAGTTGCCCATCATCTACAGTTACCAGACTTTATGGATGGATTGCACTTATAGTAAATAAAAACCCAATCAGTTGTGGATTCAAAAGGCAAATGAGACTAAAAGTGGAAATTGGTTTCTCATAAAAACTTAAATTCACCGTCTACCTGAACATAACTTTATTGATGAATTGAATGTAAGGTAAAGAAGAAGCCTGTTAATTTAAGGGTGAAAAGTTCAGCGGTTAAGGTCACTTTTACTGAATGAAAAAAATGGTTTCTGCATAATAGCTTTAATTTTATATCACAACCAGGATCCAACTTTATGGATGGTATGCATTCAGGTTAAGAAGAAGCTTATTAGTTTGGTGAGAAAAATATTTATTTCTAATGGCTAAAATGTCATGGTCACAGGTTGAATTAAGCAAAATGTTTTTTTTTTTTTTCTTCAAAATAACTGTAGTTCTAGAAAACATACCTTGACCAAAAATGTTAGAGGGCTTAAACTTATGGCATCAAAGGTGCTTGTTAATTTGGTGGTCCAAAGGTCAAAGTATTGTTTATCAAATTAATGGAATTTGCAGAATAACATTTGTTCTGGAGTATATTTCTTGGCCAAACATTGTGGATGACTTGCATTTAAGGTAATAAAATAACAGTAACTCTGGGTCTTAAAGGCCAGAGTTCAGAGTTCTTATAAGTCTGAAAATGAAATAATGGTTTCTTCATATTAGGCTAAGTGTGTTAAATGTATGTATAGAAGACTGTTTAACATTTAGCATATAGTGTGCCATTCATGGTATTCATTTTGCCATCAAAAATTGTACTGAGTTACGACCTCTGCTTGACTTAAATATTTACTGTCATACTTGAATCAATGTATTCTGTGTTTGCCTGGATATCCTTGTACTTAGGACACATTTCTAGTATCTTTTGTTCTTTCTTTATATTTACACAGGCCAGCTACACCTGAAGAAACTACCTTTCATCTTCTCCATCTATCCTTGTTCAGGGAGTACCTCGACTTTGAATTTTCACCACTTAAGGTTGGTCAGCAAAACTTGTAGTCAAAAGAGTATACAACTAAAACTGAATTAAACCTGTCAAACTTTTATCTATTGCAAATTTTGTTTGCACTCATGTTTTTAAAGGCCAGTGCTGATAACAGCCTAGCTGAAGTGAAAATCCTAACACTAGATACAAAACAAAAGCTAATGGAAATCAAGACATGGAATACAAAAACTTTAGAGTCAGAAACAGAATCTGAACTTAAATGTCTCAAAATTTATTACAGAAAGTTTTTATGTTTTATTAATTGATAATTTCTTATGATCAGACTCAACACACATTTACGTTTATAGTAATCTTGTATGATCAAACTGAGTATACCCAGTAATCTCCATTTAGGTTTATAGTAATCTTGGACATTAAAGTACCAGATACATTTTTATCTAATTATTGTTTTACCTTGTAGGCAATTGTTAATTCAGTTCATTCTGGAAACTGACTAAATTCGGAGGTTGTTTTAACATTTTAATTTCCCTTGTATCATTGTGAAAAGAAGGTTAATTTTATCACAGAAGTATTGAAAATGGAATTGAAGGAAAAGTTACAAAACATTTATTAAAACACCATTTTGACAAAAATTGTGTGATTTGAAAAGACAATATGTATAAAATTTAGATGGTGCACAGAAGAGTGGTGTAATTATAGGAAATACAGCTGGATGCAACTTTTAGCTCTTGGGGTGATGGACCTGATGGGCATCTAAGCCATTTGACCATCATCTGTTGGGCATCTAAGCCATTTGACCATCATCTGTTGGGCATCTAAGCCATTTGACCATCTTCGTTTGGGCATCTAAGCCATTTGACCATCATCTGTTGCACATCCATCTTTCAGCATGTAATTGCCACTCCTCCTTAACTGCTCAGAGGATTTCCATGAAACTTAAATACATGTTTTTATTCCAAGGTATAGCTGGTCTTAAATAAAAATGATGCTCCACAAACAACCATCTTGAAACTTTTGTCATTACTACCCATTCTGAATGGATGGCTTAAGAACAAGGTTCCTCTAGAAGACTCTCTGTGATTGTGAATAAAGCTGGTTGTGAATAAAAAATACTGCCAACAGTACAGCAGCTATCTTGAAAATCAGACTGTCACTTCTCCTGAGTGAAAAGTCGTATCAGGATGGGGTCTTCACCATAAGATTTCTTATGACCATAACCGTCAAGATGGGGATTTAACTGAAAGACTTTCCACGATATCTAGTTGATCGTATGCAAAGGCAGTGCTGATTTGATGTCCAATATGGCCACCATGGCAACGATTTTGAAAACTGTTACTCTTCAGTGGATGGCCATTTCAACAGGGAGTGTTCACCAAAAGATATATAATGTCATATTGGTCCTAAATAAAAAAAAAATTGTAGATCAGACACATTTCAAAATTTTCCTATTGCTACTACTCCTGAATGGAAAACCATATCATAATGGTGTCTAGTTTTTCATGATTGAAAATGATACTGGTCTGATATCCAACATAGCACCATGGAGGCCATCTTTAAATCTTATCACTACTCCTTGAGAATTGATCCTCATATCAACATAAATTTTTCACCAACAGACTTTTAATGATATATATTATTGGTTCTAAATGATAAATGGTACCCCAGAAACTGCCACAATGCACATATTGAAAATCTTGAGTGGATGGCCATATTGGCATGTAGTGTTTAGCCAAAAGTATTCAAAACAATGACTAACTTGTCCTAGATGTAAATAGTCTTGCATCCAATATGACTACCATATTAGCTTATTTAAAACCCTTAGCAGGAATGGTTTCAACTCTCAGCAGTTAAAAATTAGATGGTCTTAACTTGACTTCCAAGGTATTCTTTAGTAGAGCATCAGTCCCTGCAAGGGACTCTTTTTTTTTTTTCTGACATGTTGTTCTGTCTTGAAAGATTCTGATATATACACTAGGCATGCATTTGATACAAGAACATCTAAGAATTGAGATGTAATTTTTAGTGGTCATGAATAATTGTTTGCATTTAAAATGAGAATTTTGTTTGATACAGGATGCAGAAGCCCTTTACTGATTATTTAATAACCACATTATGCCAAGTTTCTCAGGTGCTTCACATCTTGTTTACTTGCATCTAATTTGAAAACTACACTACCATTGTGTCACAGATATACGTGTCCCATTTATTGGTTGTTTTTTTTTTTCAAGTCCAGAGTAAAACAGTAACCCCTGATCTGAACTGACTGACATATTCACTGCATGACACACTGCATGAAGTACTATATTAGTATCCAAAACTAGGTCATTTACATACAATGGAACAGAAATATTGCACAAAAGTGACTATTAAATGATTCGTTGTTGTTGTTTTGGGGGCCTTGTTTCAGTGCAAGACAGGCTTTGTATGGCAACCAGTGTAACAGCTGGTTGAGGAAGAACACAAGAAAATGCAGGTAAAATCCATCAATCCATGGGAAGGGACTGGCAGCTTTCTCACATACCCACATTGGCCAAGTCTGAGACTTGAACCCATGAGGACAGAGGTGAGATGGCAGTGGTTGGTAATTTCAAGCACTTTAGATTACTTTGCCACTGTGACACCATACATGTGTAACATGTTTGTAGTGTTTCCTATGACTCTGATGTATATGTATGTAATCAGTGACGGAATGTTTCAACTGGATTTTAAGAAAAGAAACAAAAGAGTCAACAAGAATCCAGATTTCAAATTGCATAAGTTATTGTCATGTTGTTTATTTATATAAGGGGAATGTGTGTTACATAAAGGTTTGTTTTTCACTGGCAGAAATAAGAAACGTCTGGCAACAGGAGTTGTTTTTGCATCTGTGGAAATACATTTTGAAGGATTCGGTTGTTAATCATCTTCACTCCCAACCAAACCAGAATCTGGTGTGTCCCCAGAACTTATCATCGAACTCATCAAGTCATGGATTTCATTGGGAGAGTTCTTGCAACTCCTCAGCAATTATACAGCAGCTGTCTCATTATGTGGGCCTTGCCTGCATATTGATGCCCCATTTTACATCCTCTCAATCAAACAGTCTGGATTCACACACCGAAATTCAATCATTCCCACATCATTGGGGCAATGCAGGCTGGATTACCATTGGAATCTCACTAAAACCCCAGGCATAAATTGTTGTTGTTGTAGAGTTTAATGCCATTTTCAGCACAAGCCTATGATAGGCTATACATGGCGGCCAGTATTAATGGTGGAGGAAGAACCCGGGAAAACCCCGGAAAGAACCACCAACCCAAGAGAAGCTACTGGCAAGCATTCTCACATACCCACATTGGCCGAATCTGAGGCCTGAACCCACACAGACAGGTGAGATAGCGGTGATCTGTAACAGAGAACACTTTAGACCACTCAGTCACTCAGGGCCCCTCCAGGCAGAAATACCCACCTGTTACTGACTTCACTACCATTAACAACACCTGTGAAATGGTCTCTACACATCAATATCCCAAAAAGAAAGGCTGTCATCAATACCTTTCATTTCTGTAAAGATCGATCCTTGGGGTAAAAATGGTTACCTTTTAATCTGACAACACTGATGTAGCTTTTTAAAAAAATTTCAGTCATATTGCTATGATGTCTGCAGTGTGACACTTTACAGTGATGTCTAGCACTGGGTCAACATGCCACAGACATAGCATGATATCCCACCCAGTCACATTATCCTGACACCAGGCCAACCAGTTCCAACACTAGCTTCTTAAAGCTGTCAAATGAGACAGCTGTTAGTACCATTTTTGTAAGACTTTGGTATGACTTGGCTGGGGATCAAACCCACGACCTCCCACATTTGAGGGTGATATGCTTGATGTATTCTGATTTCTTATGATCAGAGTCACCTTGCTTATGAATGCATTGTTTTGATAAGAGTGAATGCATTGTTTTGATCTGAGGCATTATAGAAGATGTAGGCTGGCATACCGAGTCAAATTTCTTGAGTTTTTACCTCAGAGATTTAGCATTGCAGAGACAAAAGTTGGATCTGGTAGGGTCGGTGGCAGCAGCACAGATGACTCCAGACCTAACTAGACCAGTCAACAGAACCCATTAGTTTCGCTGAATTTGCCAATGATAATTTTGTAGGTGAGAAGATCTCAACTTCTTCTTCTCAGCCAGTTGTGTGGATCAAAAGATCTCAGTCTGTGTCTGTCATTAGGACAACAGATTATCTTAAATTCGGGAATTCAGCCACTCATCTCAGAAGGATATCCAAGGTAGTGGCCAGATGCTCAGCATCCCCTTCTATAACTTATTCTCCTAATGTAATGTGATTGGGGAACGTATTCAAAAGAGAAAGATTACAGGGTGGCCAAGTGGTCTAAAGCACTTTCCGTTACGGATCACTGCCATCTCACCTGTCTGCGTGGATTCGAGTCTAAGATTCAGCTAATGTAGTTATGTGAGAAAGCTTGCCAGTAGCTTCTCATGGGTCAGTGGTTCTTTCCAGGGGTTTTCCCGGATTCTTCCTCCACCAATAATACTGTCCGCCATGTATAGCCTATTGTGTGATGAAAAATAGCGTTAAACTCTACAACAACGAAAGAGAAAGCAAATTTTTTAAGTAAATTATGTTTTTCCAAGAATGCCCAATCACATTACTTCATAACCCTCCCAACCACCCCACAATGCAAGTATCCGCGCTAATGTCTCGCTCAACTAAAAACTGTCGATGCCTGGTTGTATCAAGGGAAGGTAATGGACAAAAGAAGTTACTGCCCTTAGTGTCTATAAAAATCGACATTAAGATGATTTTTACCTTTTAGTAGGGCTGATTTTGCATGGTAGCAGGCTGATGTTCCCAATATAATGTAATTGGATAAGTATTCTCAGAGAAATATATAATGTATTATATATATATATATATATATATATATATATATATATATATATATATATATATATATATATATATATATATATATATATATATATATGGTGAAATTTGCCATATTTTATGAAAACTTTTTATTTATTTTTCCTCAGGATAAAATCCCATTTGATTATGACCTGGAGAAAATTATTGATGACTGGGTAATGATGGGATTCCTTGTAGGAAATGACTTCATCCCTCACCTACCTCATCTCCACATTCACCATGATGCCCTGCCAATGTTATGGAAAACATACATGGAGGTTTTGCCGTCTTGTGGAGGTCAGTAAAACATTTAGAAATGTTCTTGATCAAAAAGGTAAGGGTGGCCAAAGATGGCCTATTTGGTACAGCATTGGATTTGAAATCCAAAGGTGGCCTATTTGGTACAGCATGGGATTTTTGAAATCCAAAGGTGGCATATTTGGTACCTTCCCATGGTCAACCAAGTTGGCAGCCTCTATGCTGTTGGAAAAAGCACTAAGTTTCAGTTTGATGTTTTATAAGTTCAATTGAAATATACGAAGCACAACCTCATATTTAAACAAAATTTACACCCCAAAATAAGTGATGTTACATGTGGGAGTCATTAGCTGGCATAAGTTTACATCATTGAGATACAACTCAGTATAAATGAGTTACTTATTTAACCTGTTTAATATTTCAGTGCCTCTTTTTTGAAAATGAAAAGAATTTCCATTGAAAATTAGAAATGGATGAGAATTTTTGTATTTTAATTCATTTTCACCTCTACATTTTTAACTGTACATGAAAAAGTAAAGATATTTCTACTCTCACAGTAAATGTAAAAGTTCAATCTGTATTTCAATATTCACACTCTCACAGTAAATGTAAAAGTTCAATCTGTATTTCAATATTCAGTATGCTCATGCATTTCAAAATCTTAACAAACACTTCTGTATGATGTAATGAAGTTGCACTATTTGTTGTCTTTAGGTTACATCAATGAGGGAGGTCACTTGAATTTACCAAGGTTTGAAAAGTACCTTAATGCTTTGTCACAGGTAAGGACTGTTTAGACACTGTGTTTATCTATCTTTGTAACAGATATTCTAATACCTATGGTTCTTCCACAGCGGTTGTATATGTCTGCAATAATTAGTTAAAGTGTTTAAAGATGTTACAGTCACTGAGATAGGAAATCCATCTAAGTACGTTTCTTTCATTAAAGCATACATTTTGTAAGCATGACTTTACTTCAGATCCGATGATGAAAGACATTTATTTTAAGGTAAAGTTTCTCATCAAATTATTCCACATAAAATTAACATTATCACTTGGATTTCAACTTGGTCGTGCAAATGTGTTGGCTTTTTATGTAATTATTTTCTGTTGTTAGTTGCTTGTTATGCCACACACTGACTTTCATCCTGATTATTGGATTGCATTCAGATGTTGTGATTTATACTGATGAAATCTGTCATGCTTCAACCATATTTCAAATCATTCAAATGGACAAACAATTGTAACTGTGTAGCAATAATAACTTGGTGAAATGCAGATTTTGTGGGCATGTTCAAAAGAACTTGGACCTAATATTTAATGCATTTTGAACAGCAGACAGATTTTTTCTATGATTTACTGTATATTTGATTTATTTTTTTTTTTTAATTTTGTATTTTGTTTAAAGTTTGACATTGAGACGTTTCAAGAGCAAGCAGGGGACTTGAAATGGCTAGAGGGTAAAAAACTGGAGAAAGAAGAGTTCCTGACACAATTAGCCAAGAAATTTAGAACAAATCAGGTATGTTGCATGAACCAGTCTAGACTGTGCCCTTTGGTTATCACCCACAATATATTTAGAACAAATCAGGTATGTTGCATGAACCAGTCTAGACTGTGCCCTTTGGTTATCACCTACAAGATATTTGCATTTTTATGTGGGAATAAATATTTGAATGAATCTATGTCTGGCCTTGAGTTTGTGAAATCTTTTCGTGTAATATGGCCTTCAAGCTAAATTTCAGAAATCATAGACCCCATTTAAAAAAGGCCTTTTAACTGGCAAGAATATTTTAAAAGATCTGGCAAAAAGTTGTCTTTCATTTATAGTTTTAGAGATGTTTGTTCCCAAAACTGTTTGTGTAGTCTCAGGTGTGAAAGCCAAATCAAGTTAAGGACTTCATTCTGAAGTTATATGTAAGATATCACAGGTTCATGCAGATAGCTTCCATAAATGCAAATAAACTGTCATATAAGCAGAACAATGAATCTGACATATTTCAGCCTTTCACAATTATATTATTTCTTTAAATATGTTACCCAATCAGAATAATTCAGAACTACTACTACCTCGCAAATCCAGCCCTCCAAGGTTATAACTTTTAGCTGTAAAGCTAAGTTATCTGCCCACCTATAGGGACACTTGGGTAGAGTGATCTCCACTTGGTAAAGGGATTGGTGCCAAATCCCAAGAATTCTTACTTATTGCTTCATACTAAAAAGCACACTGTTGTCTCAAGAGTCTTTGCAAAAGCCAGAATCTACTTGGAAGATATGCCATTGGAGTTTTTCACTAGGTTTTTTATAGATTATCACCACTATTTCTATTGCTGTACAGCGAGGGAAAGAGCTAAAAAAAAAAAAAAAAGCACACAGTTCAAGTTTCATCTCATACAGCAGATGCATGGACTGATTACGTAGATCAATCATTCCATAACCCTTCCCAACATAATGAATTGAATGCCATTCTCCCAACACATGAACTACTTCCATTTCAACCAGACTAAGCGATATACAAGGTATCATTGGGACCTCAACCACAGCATATCCTTGATAAGTCACAATATTAATTCAAGGTGCCCTATGAGTTTCATCAGTGAAACAATTGCATATTCATAGGATGGTCAACTTCATGGCAGAGACAAACAGACAACAACCATGTTGATGTACAGGCAGGTACAGCAAAGAGATTTCCAAACCAACCAGCAAGGTTGCTGAGATGTTCCCAGAGCACATGCCACTGAGAAACAATTCTACAACTAAGCGAAAGAGATGGAGGTTGATCATTTTCACCAGCATACGACAAGACCAGTCTCAATGACTTGCATTCAAGCTCCCTTTTCCACCCTTATATCAGATCCTGGTGGTGAAAAGGCTCGACCCTTTCATGGCTGAATGGGGGGAAGATTTCATATGATTTCATGAGAACCAAACTATAGTTCCTAAGGATTCAGCTTTTTCGGCTAAAATGCAGCACATATCAGTTGATCCTCAGGCTAAGCAATGGTTTGCAGTGGAATGCAACAATGGATCCAGTGCTATCCAGTGTGAAGCCTACCCCACTCAGCTTTCAGAACTGTGATTTGCCTGCAACAGGCTATAAATAACCAATTAGTTATATTTTGGAGCAAGACATGATTTTATGTGTTACTCTTCTTTCATTCTTAATTTCTTGTCAACATTTTAGACCTCGTCTCCTTTCAAGATTCAGTTGACTAGATCAGGAATCTTAGGTTCAGGTAAAAAGAGTTTTCCCTTGGAATGAAATTTGAATTTACGCAATGTTCAGTTGTATAACTTTTTGGACCAATCCATCTGTTAGAGTTTTCATTTACCAGCAAAAGATGTCTTTGTTTTTAGTTGCTCGCATAACATTGATTACATGGTCCACATGGAGACTAAACCTTGACAGGTTGCATCATGATGGCACTTTTGACTTGCATCAGTGATACCTTTGCAAGCACATCACTGGCAATCACAATTACAGCAGATACAAACACAGAGGGTTGGACAGAGCAAGTCTCCTTCCTTTTCGGACTGACCTAGGAGTGTGACCCTCTCAAGATGATTATTTACATCATTGTAATGGATACCATTGAAATAGATGCCATTTTTGAAGCCTGTCATTGATAGTTGGTGAACCTACATATTAATCGAGTTATGATTCTTTATATAACTTCATTTTGTTGACTGATCTCAAATTGCAAAGCAAAACAAATACCTGGACCTTGGTATTATTGGTTTGGGTTTCCTACAGTGGCGTCCTCAACAACAATCCAGGTTTCATTTCAAAGTCTCATAGGCTGACTGTTGTATTGGCATACTCATTTTCCTGCAATCAGGATCTCATAAAATGGAATACCTTTTCATCGCTCAGTTTTATACAATACATGCTTGATGGGATCAATTTATGAGGGATATGCATGACAAGGTCGATTGCTAACAGTCACAACCTTTGTCACACCTATATTGGGCACAGAGTCCTGGCTCATTGCAGCATATTGAATTCTTGAATTGATTACTGTATAGGGAATATAAGACTAACTGGGTAAGCAGAGAAAGGCAATGGAATATAATATATGTGGTTGTACACTTGTATACTTTATTCCAATGGAGGACACCCATACCACAATAGCTAACTTGCTGGACTCTTTGATGAGCAATGGTTAGCACACATCACAGTTAATCTTACCATTCCATGATCACATGCAGACTGTGCTGTCATAGAAGAGAGGATATTGCACAAACCAAATACCTATTTGTTTGGGTTTCACCTTGGTCAGAGGCACTGGACACTTGCTCTAGTGGACTTTTCATGGGGATTAACCTGGCTGAATAAGACACAAACTGAGCTGTTCTCAAGAGCTTAATTACTTCACCTATCATACAAGTCCTGCCTTCTCAATACTTTGGCAGTTGGCAGGCAAAATCAACAATACATATCTTAGTGGACTCGTCTACGTACAATTCCAACATGAGCGATCAATATTGCTCATGAATCCCCCATTTGCATCATTGACTCACCTTGCCAAGAACAGGCCCCATATATTGGTAACCAGATATTTATAATGAAATCACTGGACACTGCAACTCTAGATCACCAACAAGATCCAGTATAAGTTTTGAAGTGGCATCCCTAAAGAGCCCTTGCATTGAGGGAAATCGCACTCATTTTTACCTCTCAAACAGAACTAGAATGTAAATCAACACAGACCATTCATCCTGAATTAAGTGGGTTATTCAATCTGCATATTGAGAAATAACCGCAGCACAATTGAATCTGTTATGCATTTTACTAGAACTGTTACATTATTGAGACTAGGATGAAAATTGGATTCAACATTCTAAAGTGTAATCTAAGACATCTATCATCCCAAAGATCTTACCTTGATCTGATAGGACCTATAGCCATGGTGCAGCAGGTCATCTTTTCGGGTCACTTGACAGCTTGATCTGATAGTACCTATAGCCATGATGCAACAGGTCATCTTTTTGGGTCGTTTGACAGCTTGATTTGATAGGACCTATACCCATGGTGCAGCAGGTCATCTTTTCGGGTCACTTGACAGCTTGATCTGATAGGACCTATAGCCATGATGCAACAGGTCCCCTTTTTGGGTCGCTTGACAGCTTGATCTGATAGTACCTATAGCCATGATGCAACAGGTCATCTTTTTGGGTCGCTTGACAGCTTGATCTGATAGGACCTATAGCCATGATGGAACAGGTCCCCTTTTTGGGTCGCTTGACAGCTTCATATGATGCAGCTTCACAACTTATGCTGGATTTTCAGGAAGGAAAAAGTGCCCTTTTTGAACCCACTCCCCAACAGATATATTCTTCTCCAGTCTCGTTATCTAGAAGCAGTGTCACATACCTTAGGGATCACCGCTCTGATGGTCTAGTGGTTAGAGCGTCTGCTGTGGAAGCGAGAGGTTGTGGGTTCGATCCCTGGCAGAGTCATACTAAAGACTTATACAATAGGTACTAACAGCTGCCTTGCTTGGCACTCAGCATTAAGAGGTTAGTGTTAGGATTGGTTAGCCTAGTGTCAGGATAATGTGACTGGGTGGGACATCATGCTACATGTCTGCTGAATAATGCCCCAGTGCTAGACATCACTATAAATTGCCCCACTGCAGACATCGTAGCAATATGACTGAAAAATTGTTAAAGCTATGTTAATAATCCGAATCACACAAGCACCTTAGGGAATTGGAGATGGCATCTCCCATGTAAGAGGATGTACCTCCCTCCACCTCTTACCTATTTATGCTGAGGGTATTATTATTGGATAACATGAATAAAGAAGAAACCATTTTTTATTCTAGTAAAATGTTTCTTTGATAATACTTACACAGTAAGAATACATATACACCGTACTAGCCACCCCACAGTTACAGCATGTAGAGAGTGTGCCTTCCACTCCTGTAGTAACAGGTATTCTTGGGATTTGGTGCCAATCACTGTTCCAAGTGGAGATCACTCTGTCCATTAGGTGGGCCGATAACTTTAAAGTTATTTTCAGATAAAATTTTTAGCCTGGGAAGACAGGATTTGCAGTAATAGTTCTCCTAAGGTATTATGATTGGGTAAGTATTCTTGAAAAAACCCTTATTTACAATAAACATTTGGTTTCTGCAATAACCATTGTAAATATGATATACTCTTGCTACCAGCCATGCAAAGGATGAATACATTTGGATGTTGGAGAGAGTGGGCTTCTTATTGAGGGAATCTTTTTTCGCAAAAAAGGCAAAATAGAGAAAAAACATCAAACTAGCTTCTATGGAAGTATGGAAGTTTTTGATGAAAGGTTTTACTCTATATTAGTTATTTTCTGGTAACGTGCAAATACCAGATTTTTTATTTTAATAAGTTGAAATGTCAGATTAGCATTTACTATGAATATCATATCAATACATGAACATGCTGAAATGTCAAGAGTAACATCTGAAATAAATCTCGTATCAATACATTAACATGCTAAAATGTCAGATTAGCATCTGACATAAAACTCATCAATACACTAACATGCTGATATGTCAGTAACATCTGACATAAATCTCATATCAATACATTAACATGATGAAATGACAGAGGAACATCTGACAAAAATCTCATATTAATAGATTAATGTGCTGAAATGTCATTAGAATTAACCATGAATCTTATGTCAACACATTATCATGCTGAAATGTCAGATTGACATCTAATATAAATCTCATATCAACATATTACACACTGAAATGCCAGGTTAACATCTGACATAAATCTCATATCAACAGATTAATGCTGAAATGTCAGATTGACATCTAAATATGTCTCATATGCACATTCTGAAATGTCAAATTAATATCTAATATAAATCTCGTATCATCACATTGACATGCTGAAATGTCAGATTAACATCTAATATAAATCTCATATGAACATACTGAAATGTCAGAGTTATGTCTAATACAAATCTCATATCAACACATTAACATGCTGAAATGTCAGATTAACATCTAATATAAATCTCATATCAACACATTAATGTGCTGAAATGTCAGATTAACATTAACTATGAATCTCATCCCATCAAGTTATCACTGGACAGTTTCTCCTTTGAATTCGTTCCCCGATCACATTACTTTAGGGATATAAGCCTGCGAATCCAGCCCTACCAAAAGACGAAAATTCGTCTTTTCTGTCTATGTCATATAGACAAAGGGCAATAACTCTTGCCCCTTACCTCCCCTTGCCACCCACTAGGTGTCGCCAGTTTTTAAGCTTCGCTGTACGGTGAAAACACGTACAATTAGACCTCCAATGAATCCAAGCCATCTTAGTGTAAATTTGAACCATCCGAAGTTAATTTTGGAATTACTGTGTTGGATAATCATTCCTCTACAGGTTGTATACATTATTTTACAATATTTTCCAAATATGAGTGACTTTGTCACCTTTCTAGACTTCGGACCAGGTCGCAACGTGGTCGGAGCACGTATGGCGGTACTAGCATGTAATGCACGTGGCACTATATAATTTCGCTTATTCCGTATGTAATGGTTATGATATTAGCGAATTAATAACTTGCTGCATTGATATTTTGTGCTTGTTTTATCTTCTTTGTCGTTTCAGTAGACTTCGTCTTTGAACGACCAAGTTGCAACTATTTAATGGCGGACTTCGTGTTGTCGTTACGAGTTCACGCGACACTAAATTATTTCGCTTCCTCCGTTAGTAACGGTTACGGTAATAGTGAATTAATAGCATGCTAAATTGCTAATTTGGGCTTTGTTTTAGCTTCTTTGTCGTTTCAGTAGACTTCGTCTTGAACGACCCGTTGCAACATGCTCATGGCGGTAACTAGTGTTGTCGTTACGAGTTAACATAGAATGGAATAATTTGCCTACTCCGTTAGTAACGGTTATAGTATTATCGATTTAATAATATGCTGAATTGTTAATTTGTGTTTTGTTCTCTTCTTTTGTCGTTTCAGTAGCAAAGTCGACAACGAAGGCATGAACGGAAAAAATGGGTGTTGGCAATGTGGCAATGGAGGAAAATTATGTTGACATGGTACAACAGTCCGCCTTTGAACAGATGCGTAGTTGGGTATATTTGGGGAGTGTTTCCCCAATTTTAGGCTGCCCAGTGGGCATAAGTCCCCTCGCAAGTCCGTGCATGGCTTTCGGGCCTGTAAGTCAGGACGCAAGGGCGTTTTTACAGGCTTTATCGCATCCATTTCATTATGCAGTCTCGCCGTCACCGCACCGACCAGCCGGCCGTCCAGCCGTCCCTTTGTATTGTAACACGGTCCGACCAGCTATGATTTACGGAGATTTTAGTGCCAAATCTGCCCGTCAAGCTGTACCGCAGGCAACATGCCAATATTATGACGGAGATTTTCATGAGAAATCTATCCGTCCAGTCAAGCCATGACAGCGGCTGGTACCGGTGATAGCCGGACCGTCACCGACATTCCGGGGGACCACATAACAGGCAAACCAGCCGGCCGTCCAGCTGGCATCAACTGGCTCCGGCCGTCCAGCATGCTTCGGCCGTTCAGCCGACCTTCCAACCGGCACCAGCAGTCACCGGACGTCCATTCGGCTCCGGCAGTACAGCCCAGCCGGCACCGGACGTCCAGCTGACCCTCCAGCCAGCACCGGCCGCCCAGCCCAGCCCAGCCGGCTCCCGCCATCCAGCCGACCTTCCAGTCGGCACCGGACATTCATTCGGCTTCGGCTGTCTAGCCCAGCCGGCACCAGCCGTCCAGCCGAGCAGGCACCGGACGTCCATCCGGCTCCGGCAGTACAGCCCAGACAGCACCGGACGTCCAGCTGACCTTCCAGCCGGCACCGGACGTTCATCCGGCTCCGGCTGTCCAGCCCAGACGGCACCGGCCATCCAGCCCAGCAGGCACCGGCCATACAACTGGCACCAGCCGTACAACCGTCCAGAGATTCTTAGTGACATATCTGTCCATCCCGCTGTACCAGCATGGGAACTTTTATCATACCGCAATCCGACCAGATCGGATTTACGGAGATTATAGTGTATCCGTCCATCAATCTGTACTACCGGTTACATATCACTACCATGACAGAGATGTTATAGATGAATCTCTCCGTCCAACCAGACCATTCAAGACGCAGGTATCGGTCATAGCCGGAACGTTGCCGATGCCAGTCAAATCAGTCGGCATTGCCGGCCGTTCATCGGTTCACGGCTTATCCACAAGGGAGAGTTTGTGACCTTATCAGAGATGACTGAATTGAGTTAACTAAGCCACCTGGTATGCACTACCCAGATATGGCAGCTTTACTAGAACAGGACTTTCAGGCCGTCCATTCGCCAGACAAATCAGCTGGCAGTGCTGGTCGTCCTTATGTTCACGGCTTCTCCACAAGGGAGATTTAGTGAAAGTGTCAATTATGACGGAATTGCGTCATCTATGTCACCTGGTATGCTATACAGATATGCAAGCTGTACCAGAACAAACGTCCCCTCTGAGCGAATGGTAGATGTGCGCGCAGTGCTCGCTACACTACACAAGCATTATGCAGAAGATTTATATAAGAAAAATTTATAGGTTGTTGGGAACTTCAGAATGCCCACCACCTCCTACTGCCATTCAGGACTACACAGTTCAGGCATCTGTAGATCTTGAATGGGAGGAAGAGACGATGTCCTTCCTGCTTCTTCCCCAGTCGGTAAAAATTCAGGAAGCTAACTTCCAGCGACGTTCAAGTGTAGCTGGTATGAAAACTCCATCAGACGCCTTCAGTACTGATCTCCAATGCCACGTCAAAGCTAGTCCAAAACGTAGTCGATATGTCTTCATTGTTAGACTTGGCTTCACGTCATTTTTTTTCCCCAACTCCCTAGGCAAATCCGGCCATGACCACGCTTGTGAAGTGATGGCCTGGCTTGCTAGAGTTGTTAGCAGGGCAGCTCACCATTCCATAAGACCAATGCGTTGACTGCTTCTGCCAACTTCGCCCTGATATGACGTGACGCCCGTAGGTGGTCCACGTCGCTCAGGCCCCATCCTACTCGGATTTTTTCGGATGTCTCCATTTGGGTCACCTTTATACTTTGGGGGAAAATTGAAAAAGTTTGGAGGCAAGCAGCTCAAGAACTGTCCCTCCAACTCGTCGCCCAGCTTTTGCAGGCGTTTCGAAACAATCATCCCCTGACACAGCGGAGGGATGATGGGCGAACCAGGGAAAAGGGATCCTTACAATCAAATGTATAATATAGATCCCAACCCAATGCTGGGAGCCAACAGTCTAATCAAGCTAGGCGGCAACCATACAGAGGCGGCAAGAACCTAAGTTTCTCCGCCTTCACGCCTCCTAACTCTAGACGTTGACATACCCTGTCCACCACCAGCGGACTGCCTACCTGTGGGCAGCTGCCTCCTGCAATTTCAGGACCACTGGACCACTTTATTACCTCAGAACATTTGGGTGATTCAGGTCATCTCGGAGTGACTTTGGACTTCATTTCTCCATCCCTGTCCTCTCCCTTCTTCACGGATGTATCGTCAGTTAGGGAGAAGGATGCCTTTATATATTTATATATATGTATATCTTAATAAACCTGCAGTAGCTGGGATTTTATTCATGGCTGTTTCTTATCCAGAGGCCGTTCATCGACCTGAGCTGCCTCAACCACCCTAAAATTCAATGTGGTGATGGCGTGATCAGGCCATCCGACGGGTATGCTCTCAGTCTAGTTATGACCGACGCACACTTTCACGTCCCTATCCCACAAGTCGCAGACATTTATCCGTTTTCCTTGTCGGGACTCGATTTATCAGTTCCAGGTCATACCTTTTGGCCTAAACTTCAGCCCCTGGGCTTGTACCCAGGTTATGGATTGCGTCGTCACCCTGTTCCGCTCGACTTCATCTATAGCGTCGGCAGTATACTTGGACGACATCCTCCAGAAACATGTTAAGGTCTACTCTGCTTAAAGGCAGAAACGATCTTATATCACTTTGCATCATATAGGCTTTCTCGTGAACTGGATACAGTATTATCTCTGTCCAGACAGAGTTTTGGTCCATCTGGGTGTGGAGTTTCTCCCTGATCTGAATCTGGTAAGGCTTCCTCGAGTTTGCGATCATCCAGATAATCTCACTCGTAGAGTCCGTTTCCCTCAGGATGCGCATTTCAGCGAGAGTTCTTGCAACTCCTCGGATTATTCAGTGCGGTAGCGGACTTGATCCCACTCAGCCATCTTTTTTTTTTAATGCGCCCTTTACAAAGGACGTTGCTATCGTAATGGTGCCCTTTTTAAGTCCCTTCGATCACACCCTCATGCTCACGCCAGAGATATGATCATTCTTGAATCAGTGGCACAACCCCTGCGGGCTGTCCACAGGGATTACTCTGGAGATACCCCAGACAGAGATAACTGTATGTTCCGCCGCTAGTACCAGGGGCAAACCATCTCCACATCAACCTTTCAGAAATAAAGGCTGCCATCAATGCCTTTCATTTCTGGCAGGATCAGCTCTTATTGCAATCTGTCCTCCTGATGTCAGACAACTTTGTGGTGGTGACTTGCCTCCTCAAAACAAGGGGGCACCTATCACCAGACATGTGCAATCTGATCGGGCAGTTTCTACATTGGTGCGACAATCTCCACCTCAATATACAAATCAGACACATTCCTGGCAGACTCAATGTCTTGGCTGACACTCTATCTAGTCATTCACACGGAATGGTCACTCCATCAATCGGGCTTTCTTCCAATCGACACACTTTGGGGACGTCCGATGATCGATCTTTTGCAACAAGGTGGAATCGCAAGTTGTCCACCTTCGTCTCACAGGTTCCAGACCCAGAGCTTGGGCCGTAGATGCTCGGTCAATCAGCTGGGAAGGGTTGTGGTCATTCTCCTACCTTCCCACAGTCTTGGTACTGAAAATAATCCAGAAGTTAAGGGATCAGAACTGTCAGATGGTTCTGATTGCCCCTCTCAGATGGAACAACTCTCGGATCTCCAGTCTACTCGATCTGGCGATAGATCTACCCACGAAGATTACAGTCAGCCCAAGTCTTCTCAAGCAACCGCGGCCAGGGGTCGGACCGTCTTTATCTTCATGCTTGGCTCTTGTCCAGAATGCCTTGCAAGACAATTTAAATCTTCGATTATGGAGAGAATCTCGAGAGCAAGAAGGCCCTCTACTCTGAAGGCTTACGAGTGCAAGTGGCATGTTTTCAGGGACTGGTACCAAATCATTCAGATTGTTCCTCTGAGTGTCACAATCCCTCAACTGGCCGACTTTTCTCTGGCTTTTCGAGGAGAAACAGCTGGCCCCAATTATTATCAAATTCTACTGCTCCATGATATCAGACACATTCCGCCATTAGGGTACATGTGCTATCAGCTATGACAAAGATCTGTCAGATCTTTTAGCCGCTTTAGAGTTCAATCGACTAATATCCCTCACCCTGTTTCCAAATGGAATCTGTCCTGGAATATTCAGACAGTATTGAGTCTTTAACCCACAATGCGTTAAAGCTACTATCATACAATTGGGTTTCTTGATAGTCTTAGCTTCAGCATGCAGAGTGAGTGAGTTATACAGGTCCTTTCTAGTGACCCGAACTATCTTCTGTTCAGATCAGACGGTTCGGTGGTCATCGTGACGCAGCCATGCTTCGTAACAAAAAAAAAAAAAAAAAAAAAAAAATAGGTTACCATCCATTGGCAATCAACGAGTCGTCACTAGCTCGCTTTCTTTTATAGATCATGATCAGCAGACATGCAAGATCCTGTTTGTGCACTCTAGCACCATTTAAATGCATAGAGGTGAGTCAGGTCACACACAAGCACCTTTATTCTTCTGGTGATAGCTGGGACATGAGATATCACCATTCAAGCCATTGCTTCATGGCTGAAGTGGGTTATACACTCTGTGTACTCTGAGGATCCACAAGATCAGAGTCATCTCATAGAAGCTGTTGGCTGGCATGCAGAGTCAACCTTCTCCAGTTTATCTTAAAGATTTGTCCTCGCAGAGGCAAACCTTGATTCTAGTAGGTCAGGTGTTGGCAGCCCAGATAACCACCAGACCCATGTGCAACAATCAGCACAGCCTATTAGCTTCGCTGGATTCGCCAGATAATTTTTTGTAGGTAAGAAGATTTCACTAACTATCTTCTTAACCGTATAAAGGGGTCACATATCACGTGACCCTGGGCTGTGTTGCTGATTAAAATTAGGAGACCGGGTTATCATTCAAATGGGGAATCCAGCCATCATTCCCTAGAGGATACCCAGGGTGGAGGTCGGATGCTCCGCATGCCCTCCTCCAATTACTTATTCTCCTAAAGTAATGTGATCGGGGAACGTATTCAAAGGAGAAAGCAAATTTTTTAGTAAATTATGTTTCTCCGAGAATACTTACCCGATCACATTACTAAGAAACCCTCCCAACCACCCCACCATGCGAGCATCCTCATATTTTTTATACTGCTCAGCTTAAAACTGGCGACACCTAGTGGGTGGCAAGGGGAGGTAAGGGGCAAGAGTTATTGCCCTTTGTCTATATGACATAGACAGAAAAGACAAATTTTCGTCTTTTGGTAGGGCTGGATTCGCGAGGTAGCAGGCTTATATCCCTAAAGTAATGTGATCGGGTAAGTATTCTCGGAGAAACATAATTTACTAAAAAATTTGCTTTTTCTGGTGAATTTTCATTTTGTCAATGACCTATTGCAGAAAAATGAGAATAATTTTAGACTGAAGTTACAAATAAATACAAACTAAATGGTTTTTGTACAAAACATGCATGTGAGAGTTTGACTGTGGCAATCAGGTTAAGTCCTTATACAACTCCTGGCTTTTTTACTGAATCAACACTGCCACCAACCTTTCTGTATTAGATTCATATTTTACAGGAAAGAGTTATTTTAAATATTTACCTGTGACAAGGCAGCTTAAATAATCAGTATGTGCCATATGCATGTACATGTATAAGGTTCACTAGTACTGTAACAAATTAGCATGCTTTCATCACCCCTCACACATCTTGATTTTTGGATATTTATCTCTATAGGTGACATACATAAATGTGTAAGCCAAGTTGGCTGTTCATTTGCAGTCCAAGTTATGCATTTGATCGCCAATGCTAGTCCTCACTGTGACAGACAGGCAGTCACCTAAAAAGCCAACCCATTTTCAAGCCTAAGTCAAAGTAAATATAAACCCCATTACAGATTTAGCTTCTGTGTGAATTTATAATGCTAGGTGTATAATAATTAGATTCATGCCTTGTACATTAAAAATTAGTGAGGTGTCAAAATACAAAATTATCCAGTGAAACCTAACTTTCTGAAATGTCCGATTACCATTAACTATTAATCTCAGTACATTAACACGCTGAAATGCAAGATTACCATTAACTGTTAATCTTAGTATATTAATATTCTGAAGTGTCAGATTACCATTAACTATTAATCTCAGTACATTAACATTCTGAAGTGTCAGATTACCATTAACTATTAATCTCACTACATTAACAGGCACAGATTACCATTAACTTTTAATCTCACTACATTAATATTCCGAAATGTAAGATGAACATTTACTATGAATAGAACAATACTTGCAAAAAGAATGCCAGATAATGTCAATTTATTGATATCCGTAAATGAAGGAGAAAATTTTTAACTTTTAGTATGTAAATGTAATAGCAAGAAATGAAGTTATTAGAGTTTCATAGAGTTGAGTTTAGATTGTGTTTCACCAGAGTGTGTATTTCCACTTAAATGTCTTCCATCAGAGTGTTTATTTACACTTAAATGTCTTCCATCAGAGTGTGCATTTACACTTAAATGTCTTCCATCAAAGTGTGTATTTACACTTAGATGTCTTCCATCAAAGTGTGTATTTACACTTAAATGTCTTCCATCAGAGTGTGTATTTACACTTAAATGTCTTCCATCAAAGTGTGTATTTACACTTAGATGTCTTCCATCAAAGTGTGTATTTACACTTAAATGTCTTCCATCAAAGTGTGTATTTACACTTAGATGTCTTCCATCAAAGTGTGTATTTACACTTAAATGTCTTCCATCAAAGTGTGTATTTACACTTAGATGTCTTCCATCAGCATGTGTATTTACACTTAAATGTCTTCCGTCAAAGTGTGTATTTACACTTAAATGTCTTCCATCAGAGTGTGCATTTACACTTAAATGTCTTCCATCAGCATGTGTATTTACACTTAAATGTCTTCCATCAAAGTGTGTATTTACTCTTAAATGTCTTCCATCAGAGCGTGTATTTACACTTAAATGTCTTCCATCAAAGTGTATATTTACACTTAGATGTCTTCCATCAAAGTGTGTATTTACACTTAAATGTCTTCCATCAAAGTGTGTATTTACACTTAAATGTCTTCCATCAAAGTGTGTATTTACACTTAGATGTCTTCCATCAGCGTGTGTATTTACACTTAGATGTCTTCCATCAGCGTGTGTATTTACACTTAGATGTCTTCCATCAAAGTGTGTATTTACACTTAGATGTCTTCCATCAAAGTGTGCATTTACACTTAAATGTCTTCCATCAAAGTGTGTATTTACACTTAAATGTCTTCCATCAAAGTGTGTATTTACACTTAAATGTCTTCCATCAAAGTGTATATTTACACATAGATGTCTTCCATCAGCGTGTGTATTTACACTTAGATGTCTTCCATCAGCGTGTGTATTTACACTTAGATGTCTTCCATCAAAGTGTGTATTTACACTTAGATATCTTCCATCAAAGTGTGTATTTACACTTAAATGTCTTCCATCAACGTGTGTATTTACACTTAAATGTCTTCCATCAACGTGTGTATTTACACTTAAATGTCTTCCATCAGAGAGTTTATTGACACTTAAATGTCTTCCATTAGAGTGTGTATTAACACTTAAATGTCTTCCGTCAAAGTGTGTATTTACACTTAAATGTCTTCCATCAAAGTGTGTATTTACACTTAAATGTCTTCCATCAGCGTGTGTATTTACACTTAAATGTCTTCCGTCAAAGTGTGTATTTACTCACATACATCTTAGATTGTCTTCCACATAAGTTTGTAATGATACTGAGATCATCTTCCACCAGCATGTATTTACATTCACATACATTTTCAACTATTTTCCACATGTCTTAGTTTATCTTCCACCAGAGTGTGTATTTACACCTAGATTGTCTTCCACTAGTGTGTATTGACATCAATCTTAGATTCTTTTCCACCAGAGTGTGTGACATTTAGGTTGTCTTCCACACTGTGTATATACAATTACATCTGAGATTGTTTTCTACCATAGTGTTTAATTGCATTTACATAAAATGTATATTCAGTCTTCCACCAAAATGTGTATTTACACCTACATACATATTAGATTACCTTTCAACCGAGTGTGTACTTTACACTTACAGTCTATGACAAAGGGAGACAGCAGATTTGCCACTTATAGGGATCTAGAAGATATGAACACAGAGATGGAAACACCAGACTCAGAGAAACCTAGTGGTAAGTATTGTTATGGGTATTACAATACTAATCCAGCAAATTACATTGTTTTATATCTACACTTTGTTAAGTGTATTGTGCTTGGTCAAGATTATGTGTATTATGCTACTGACTGACTTTAGAGTGAAAAAATTTGATAAAAGTTTATCTTAGAGCAGCCACATGTAGATATGTCAATGCAGTAATAATTAAAATACCTCCAACATGCACACAAATTTTTTGCATCCATCGATAAGAGCAAAATAATAATAATAAAAATTGGGCTATTTTCATGCCGCCATTTTGTTATATCATTGTCATTACTTTCCATGAAGCAGCTGTATGTAATTTTAGCAGTTAGGAGTAACAACATACAATATTATGAACTTAATGACTTAATGACAGAATAACATATCACCAAAGGCCAGAAAACATATCTTTAAAATTTTGCAAACTGTAGGACCCGGAAATATTAGTGACCCATATAACTCGTCATGTCCACCAAACCATGTACTAATTATTTTTCTGTATAATTACAACAAATACACCAGAAAGAAGATAATATCCCACAGATAATAAAACATGCTAAAACCTTTTTGTTACACAGATGCAGCCCTTAATAAAGGATCATATTTGGAAATTAAAAGTCATAATGTCAACATACATAATTTTATATCCGCAATGTTATATGCGGAATCCATCAGTTCACATAGTTAAATACAGTGAATTCACTTTTATGCATGAAACAACTAATCTCAGATTTCTTTTTTGCAACAAAACAATGAATTTAAAAGTGTGAAAAGTTAATAAAGCAGCACCTATTCAAATGTCAAAATAAAAATGAATTTGCTGTAGTAAAATGTCACATGCTGCTATTAGAACAAACATCTATTATTTTAGTTGTGAGTAGATCTGAGGGAATTATGATTTGTTTTTCTATTCCATATTCCATATTATATTGACAACATTCTGATAAAAAATAAGTTTCTGGAGGAGATTTCCATATAGAAACAGGTTGGGAAAAAAACACCTGTTACTGACAAATGTCGCATTTCTGGTTTAGATGAGACCACAGGTAGCTATTATTGTCAATCTTTGTAAAAGATCTAGAATCTCCATACTTTTGCACAGCAGCAGTGTGAATCTATCATCCAGTCAGTCTGAGTTTTCAGACTGGCCATTTTAGGAATTGCATCACTATTGCGCAAATGACATCACTGGCTATCTATTAGGAGACAGATTTACTAATTGTATGCCCTATTATATTGGTTTGCCTATGTAGGCTTGGTACTAGTGTAAAAGTACTAGAATTATATTCCTAACTTTAAAAAAAAAGAAACAATGTACATAACAGGAAGCAGTCATTAAACTAAATATGTTAACAAAGAAGGCAGAGGAAAAGAAGAAAAGCAGATCTTTTACACTTGTTTATATTTGTACTTATACACGCTGATTTTGGGGGAGATCTTTTATACTTGGCTATATTTGTACTTACACAGCTGATTTTGAGATCTTTTTCACTTGTTTATATTTGTACTTATACAGCTGATTTTGAGATCATTTTCACTTGTTTATATTTGTACTTGTACAGCTGATTTTTGGGAGATCTTTTTCACTTGTTTATATTTGTACTTATACAGCTGATTTTGGGGAGATCTTTTTCACTTGGTTATATTTGTACTTATACAGCTGACTTTGGGGACTCCTCAGATGAAGATTCTGGTGACACTTTTGAAGATGAGTTTCGGCATCACAAGCGTAATTATTACATGACAAAGATGGAATATGAGAAAGTAACACCGTAAGTTTCTAAAATGCTTTATCTCTGTACTTGTTAAAACTTTTGCTGTGGTCAACTGTCTTCAAGAAATAAAATTGTATTTTACAAGAAACATTAGGCAGTCTTTTTTTTCTGTGGCAAAAAGATGAATATATTCAGAAACCAGTTTGATTATTTTTATGGACCTTTACTCCTGGAAAGCAAAATTGGCATGGTAGCAGTATAGGGGTTTTGTTCCTGTCATTAGGAAGATTTAAATTTCCAGGAAAGCTTCACTAATTGAAAATGATATAATACTTCTACAATGCACATTCATTCTTTTACACTTTTTCAGTTTTTATTAAGATTCTGTTTATGTTGTTAAGTATACAGACAACATAAATAATCATGTCAGGTGTCAGATTTTATGATTAAGATGTAAAGTTTCAAATTGGTTTTATGTAATTTGTTTTATTTAAAATATTATATAATAATATTATTTGATATAATATGGTGTTATTTAAATATTTTGATATAAAAAGCATAACAATTCCTTCATTACTTCATAGTGATATCCAATATTCACATAATTGCTAGTTCAGTGCGACATGTTATGTATAACATTATATGACTGGTCGTTGTCTTGAGTTACACAGTAAGCATACATTTTTTAAATAAATATTCATAAATAATGACATACAGAATCCAAGTGGCAGATCAGTTAAGCATGGTAATTTGTCACTGATGTGTACAAATTTCTTTCTTCTTTCTTCTTGTCAGTGAGGTGTTGCGAGACCAGGCAGAGGGCTATGTCAGGGCAATACAGTGGATTTTATTGTATTACTTTGAAGGGGTTCCATCTTGGGGATGGTATGTTTACAATATCTATTGTTGTCTGACGTGTGGTAGTTGATAGGAAATCACTTTTACATATTCTTGAAATATTTGAAGCATGCATCTCAAGCTTGAGCTCGAAAGACAAAATTTAAATATTCGTATTTTAAGTAAATTTGTTAAATTTTATTTTCACAAGTGAAAGTTTCTTTTAAAAAATCATGTAAGTTCTATGACTATCTTATATCTAATTGAAGTTATATAGTTTTTAAATTTTCTGACTTTGAGCTTAAGTAAAAGAATACAGGCTTGAGTTTTGTTATAAAATATAAGTCATTTCAATTCTTACTCTAAAATACCCTGTTCGATGTTTAGCTTATTTTCTTCATCATGGGGGATTGCATTCCATATGTCTAGTTGTGGGTAGTGGTGGACATATGATATTTCATCAAAAAAATGATTACAATCCAATGATATACTCATGTTTCAAGATTATTGTTACATTTTGGGCTTAAGACTTGTATTGAAGTATAAAACAGTTATATTCATTGATCTTAACACTTTGCAAGAGAAACAATTCATGCTCTACATCCATTTTTGGCTTAAATGGATTTCAATCCCTGCCATGCCCATGGCATAATGTCTACTTTAATAACTAAAATTTGGGACACTGCCAGTCTTGGTTCACCATTAATTATTTTCAAAAGTAATGTTTTTTACAAGTCGTAGACACCTTCAACGTTTTTACTAATTGTTAATAATGACATATAGAAGTTATAGTTCCTAAGGGACTATGATGTTGAATTATTACATGGTAATGTGATAAGAAAATATATTTTGTTTAAAAAATCAATAAATTTATAAAATTTTCCTGTTTTCTTACTTTTTTTACTTACATAAAACTATATATAATTTGATTAGACGATGATAAGAATTGAACATTATTGGATTGCTGTATGCATTTGTAACAGTAACATCTACCTTTTACCCTAGTTCGTTATTGTTTGTTTATGCATTATTGCATTAGAATTTTGTATCAGTGTAATTATAATTTCATTCTTATTTTGTCTTGAAAGTGTAAATCTAACTCATTAAAAAAAATTAACCCTATGACAGCAACAAACAATAAAAGTATTTGGTTCAGTGCTTGTGTTTTGTGAGATTATTTACATACATAATGGCATTGCCATATGTGCTTTGAAAATCATAACTTTCATGAAATGAAGTACATCTCATGGATTTAAATCACAGACATGACAGCACTAATCTTAAATAAATAATATCTCAAGATACAATAATGAAGTGTGAGAAATAATGCTTTGAAAATAAATATAATTCCATAAAAGCTCAGTTTGCTTTGATTTAGGCGACCTTAAGTACCCATTTACATGACTATAGTAATCATTTACATGACTATAGTAATCATTTACATGATTTTAGTAATCATTTACATGACTATAGTAATCATTTACATGACTATAGTAATCATTTACATGACTAGTAATCATTTACATGATTTTAGTAATCATTTACATGACTATAGTAATCATTTACATGACTATAGTAATAATTACATGACTTTACTAATCATTTACATGATTGTAGTAATTTCCATGACTTTACTAATCATTTACATGATTTTAGTAATCATTGTATGACTATAGTAATCATTTACATGACTATAGTAATCATTTATATGACTATAGTAATTATTTACATGACTATAGTAATCATTTACCTGATTTTATTAATCATTACATGACTGTAGTAATCATTTACATGACTATAGTAATCATTACATGACTATAGTAATCATTTACATGACTATAGTAATCATTTACATGACTTTAGTAATCATTTACCTGATTTTAATAATCATTACATGACTGTAGTAATCATTTACATGACTATAGTAATCATTACATGACTATAGTAATCATTTACATGACTATAGTAATCATTTACATGACTATAGTAATCATTTGCATGATTTTAATAATCATGCTGATATTGTGGAGTAAATGGCAATTATATATCAAAATACTGGCATAGCTGCCAGACAAAAGTCTCATTAACCAAACTAGATCCAGGATTTAATCAATTAACTGATCTGGATTACTGTCAGAAAACAAAGGATATATTCTCAAATTATAAACAATAGAGATGCCAACACAACCAGCATGCCAATTTGTGGGAAAATATGACTTTGTTCACAGTGAAAATTATGCCCTTTCCTTCATGCATCAGTGACTAGTTTGCTTTTGAATGTGCTTTACCACATTCTGTAAGGAACAGCCAGACTCTCTCACTGTTTTTGTCTGTAAGTCTTAAAGCAGTTATACTTAGAGCAGTTTACTTAAGCCTTTTGCAGTTTTAACTATTTTCTTACATGTATACATTTTCCGTTTGTAATGTATACATAACATTGGTTGAAACTTTGCAGGTATTATCCACACCATTATGCGCCATACATCAGTGATGTGAAGGATTTTAAAGATATGAATATTGAATTTGAATATGGCCAGCCCTTTCTGCCCTTCCAACAGTTGATGGCTGTCCTTCCAGCAGCCAGTAAAGACCACCTGCCTAAAGCCTTCCAGGTAATATTGATGGCTTTGACATATTCCTCCACCATTTGAAACTCATTTTTAGCACAAGTTTGAGTCACTTATTCATATTTCCAGTTTGAAACACTGGTAATATGAATGATCCTTCAACCAGTTTTTAAAAAAAAAAAATTAAAAATATAAAACATTTATTCTTACCACCAGTTTGAGTCACCTATTTATTTTACCAGTTTAAAACTTGATTTTTATGAGTTTTTAAACACTGATTATTACCATCAGCTAGTAAATTTCCACCTGCCTGCAGCCTTCCAGGTAATAATGATGGCTGTGGTGTATCTCTCTACCATCTGAAACTCATTCTTACCACCAAATTGAGTCACTTATTAATGTTACCAGTTTGAAACACTCATTCCTTTCACCAGTTTGAAAATCTTGATTCTTACCACAAGTTTTAAACACTCATTCTTACAATCATTGCCATTGTTAATTACACATGAACCGGACTGTTTTTAAGTTTTGAACATTGACAGTATACTTTGAACCTGCCATTTGTGTATGTGGTACATTTTAAACATTTTGTTTTCACTGTCTGTTCATCCACAGACATGTTACAATCCTTCCATCTACATCCTAGATTAAGACCAAGCCATACATGTTACAATTCTTCCATTCACATCCTAGATTAAGACCAAGCCAGACATGTTACAATCCTTCCATCCACATCCTAGATTAAGACCAAGCCAGACATGTTACAATTCTTCCAAGCCAGATATATTTAATAATCCACAACTCCACCTCCTATATTAAGGCCAAGCCAGATATATTTAATAATCCACAAGTCCACCTCCTATATTAAGGCCAAGCCAGATATATTTAATAATTCACAACTCCACTTCCTATATTAAGGCCAAGCCAGAAATATTGATTTTACTAGCCATCCATCCACATCCTAAAGTAAAACCAGACACCTAGATTTTTCTGCCCTTCCATTAAAACCCTATTTTAAATCCAAGTCAGACCTTGATTTTATTGTCTGTCCATCCAAACCCTTGATAAAAACCAGGTAAGGTATTGTGATTTTACTGTTTGTCTATCCACACCCTTGATTAAAGCCAGGTAAGATATTGTGAGTTTACTGTTTGTCTGTCCACACCCTTAATTACAGTCAAACCAGACGTATTGATTTTATCATTTATTGTTAGCCATGTCCATTTTTTTGTCTATTGTTAGCTTTGTTCATTTTATTATTTGTTCATTCACTCCCTAAAATAAGGTCAGTCTGAAAATTTAAGAAAATATGACTCACTTATTCCAACAAAGGACATAATAACGTCCATTAGAATGTCTACCTCAGATGTGGGAAATCATGGGTTTGATCCCGGGTCAAGTCATACCAAAGACTTATAAAAATGGTACTAACAGCTTGACTTGCTTGACGCTCAGCATTAAGAGGTTAGTGTAAGGACTGATCAGCCTGGTGTCAGGATAATGTGACTGGGTGTGACATGATACTACATGTCAATGGCATGATGCCCCAGTGCTAGACATCACTATAAACTGTCACACTGCAGACATCATAGCGATATGACTGAATTTTGTTAAAGCTATGTTATAAATCCAAATCACATACACACACTACAATGATATCATGATTTCCACAATACCATGAATTTTCATACCCGAAAATATAAGTGAGGTCATAGTAAGTTACTATAAATATTTATGCGTAATAATTATTTTTTCAAGTCCCTGATGATAATGGACAACTCTCCTGTGATTGACTTCTACCCTGCCAACTTTGCGACAGATCTGAATGGGAAACAGCAGGATTGGGAGGCTGTTGTCTTGATACCATTTATAATGGAGGTAAGATGAACGCTTTTTCTCTTTTAGATTATTTTCCCTTTGTAGTGTAAAGTTTCTCTCGAGGTAAGATCAACTCTTTTTCTCTCTTGGGTTATTTTCCCTTTGTAAATTTTCTTTGATTTAGGATGTTTATTAGTTTACATTTTTACATTTTTTGCAAATTTTGTCTTGCCTACTTTAGCACAAGTGTGATGTGGTAGTCACTCATTCAGACTAGCAGAAATATAAACACTAATTATGGTTTTGGTTTTGTATGGTCACAAGTCTCACACCCTTTGAGGGATTTCATACAAGTCTCACACCCTTTGAGGGATTTCTTACAAGTCTCGCTACCTTTGAGAGATTTCATACAAGTCTCACACCCTTTGAAGGATTTCTTACAAGTCTCACACCCTTTGAGAGATTTCATTCCTACTTAGATTATGGTTTTGGTCTTGTATGGTCACAAGTCTCACACCCTTTGAGGGATTTCTTACAAGTCTCACACCCTTTGAGAGATTTCATTCCTACTTAAATTATGATTTTGGTTTTGTATGGTCATAAGTCTCACACCCTTTGAGGGATTTCTTACAAGTCTCACACCCTTTGAGGGATTTCTTTCATACTGAGATCCTAGCATCACGTAGCATTGGTCTTTCATTGATAAACATACAAAACACACCCACCCTCATGTACCTTAGACAAGTTTATGGTCATTTGTAAATCTAGTGGTTAGAATTATTTTTTTTGTTAAGTATAATACTGTATGGACACAAGTCACATACTATTAAAAGGATTGCAGCCATACATGGAAAGCAGAATCAATAAGCATTAAGCAGCAGAGGAGGCGAATCAGACAACGTTTTTAAACAAGTTTTCAATGGATTAGGGCTTAAAACAATGAAACAGGCAAAAAAGGACGCAAATCAGACAACGTTTTTAAACAAGTTTTCAATGGATTAGGGCTTAAAACCCGATCAAAACGGCTACAAATCAATGAAACAGTCAAAAAATCAATGAAATCAGTCCAAAAAAAATCAATGAAATCAAAAAAAAGAAAGCCTCCATTTGCCAAATGGAGACTTAGTCATTTTTGTCCGAAAACATGATCTTGCAGGAGTAAAAACTCTTCAACCGAATATTTTATCAAGTCCGATACGATATCGTGTCCTAGGGGGCGAAAATCCTTTCAGGATGAAAATCCTTTCAGGATGAAAGTCCTTAGGACTTTACAAACAGACTAATTTGTAAAACTTCGTCTTGTAAATCAATCATATTATTAGACTGGTCAGTGAGTTTGAAATTAATTCTTGTTAATGAATTATTATGACATCGCATATAGACTGGATTCACCGGGGATTCAATAATTAGAAACCCTGGAGGGGCTGTTGGTGCAAATGAATACAAAATATATCCTTGCTGAGCTTGATTTGATCGTTCTAAATTTATTTGATAGCTTCCTTCGATAACATCACATACTAAATTGAGTGCTATCACCGATGAAATATTCACATTTTGAGGAGCGATATACCTGCCGCCACCGTCAGGGTCATTATTATGTGTCAGGAGAGTTGTTTGTTGTTTTGTTGTTTTTTTCCACGTATCATGAATTATTTTAAAACCAATATCGATGGCATCACTGAGAAGTTTTTTTAGTTCTGGTACGTTATATCCTGGTAGTTTGAATGCTGGAATATCTTCTATGCGGATTTTATAGTCTGCTGCAAATATTGCTCTCGATAAGAGATTATCGTCACCTAATACCTCTTGAATGATTTGTGAATGAAATGTTTCCATGTCATTGATGATTTTGTTACATGTTTCTACGACGCTGATAAATTCATCTCGGGTGAGAGTGCCGGATTTAAGGGATATTAACAACAGTGAAATATCGTTATTGAACGCTGTGAAATTTTCAGTGATTTTATGCTTTGAGTTCCGTAGCCTTTCTCTATTAGTTTCATGATCTTCATATTCACTAAAAAAATTCCATCTGATGTAATCGCTATAGCTTTTTACTGGATTATCAGATTTTATCCTGTCGGTGATATAATCAGATTTTTTTGGTTCTGGTAAATCAACGGTTTTTCCCCCGGGTGGTAATTCAGGCCATCCTAGTATTGTCCTTATAGAACTCTGATAGATATCTACGACATAACCATCTGTGCTTATTTCAATGGCAGATGATAGTGTCGGCTCATGAACCGTTATAGCTATTTTTGATTCTTTTCCAGTAATCGATTTTATTCTATGTTGCAATTCATTATTGATTTGTTCAATTTGGTATGATCCGGTTGGTATGGAAACATCGTTCCAGTCTGGAGTCCCGTCTTCGCGATTCTTATTTGCAAATACCAGTGAATTATTGGGTTGTTGACCACCAAATGGTGTTGACCTAATATTAGGCCAACTGTGATACACTCGTAGTTTTGCTAGTGCTATCTCCTTCACGGGGACTGGGATAGGGAAATTCACACTGAATTCTGGATTCGTTGATGTTATTGAGATCATGCTTGTTTGTACTGGGTTTGTGTTCTCCACTATTTGTTGAAGTAATTCCATCTGTGTTGTCATTGTTATTATACTGTTGTTGTCGCTCTAATTTTGACATCGCAGAATCGTAAATACCTACCATCGCTGAGAACTCACTCTCTGATATAATTGTATCATCGAGAGATGACGATATCAATGAGGATAATTGCGAGTATGCAGTGGACACAACATGAAATTGAATTATGTAGTCTTGTAGTTTCCATTGGCTGCATGATGATATTTTTTTTGTTATTATTGAAATTATTCCCGCGATTGTAGTTGCCGCAGAAATTGCATACTCCTCAGACAGGGTTTTGAGTCTATTTTGATATTCTCTGACCTGATCATAGCGATATTGCAATGATGAAATCATCGGTGACGTCGTTGATGTCATCGTTATTGGAAATGTCATCGTTGAATTAATCTTCTTCAGGTATATTTGTTACAAATTCTATAACCCACTGTATTTTTTTTCTAACTGTGCTATCACTAACCGCACTTAGTAAAATCGTTATGTGACGTGAATTGACTTTAAATGTTAATGTATCAATACCAAATCTTTCCTCCCCAGGAATTTTTAATTTAAATTGTTCGTCGGATATCATTGTAATCCGATAAATTCCATTAACATACGTCTGACCCAGAATAAGATAAGAAAACTCAGTTTGAAAGTCTTTTATCCAATCGAAAATCCCCCTGGCCATCGTGTAGACAACATTATGGATATCCGCTACGGGATGTGGAATTTTTATTTTATTGAGTTTTTCGGGGATTTTAGATAAATCATCTTTGATAACATCGATTGATGTCTTTTGATCATCCATAAACGTTTTAATATCAGCAATAGATGGTGTAACTACAATCGGGAACCCAAAGAACTTATGCATGACATTTTTGCGAAAATTATTATAATTTCTCAAATGATCGTCAAATTCTTTATCGGCTTTGGCAAATTTATCTGTAATCGTCGAAAAAAGTACACCCGGTTTGAGTTTACCCTGATTGGAAAATAACGCGATAGTATCCTCTATTGCGTTTTGTTGTTTAACTAAAATATCATCCAATGACACATCACTGGTTTTCAATTTACCCTGATCGGAAAATAACGCGATAGTATCCTCGATTGCGTTTCGTTGTTTAACTAAAATATCATCCAACGACACATCACTGGTTTTCAATTTACCCTGATCGGAAAATAACGCGATAGTATCCTCGTTTGCGTTTCGTTGTTTAACTAAAATATCATCCAACGACACATCACTGGTTTTCAATTTACTCTGTTTGTCTTGAAATACAACTATTTCATTAGGATCAACACTTGCAAGATTCAACGTTTCAGCTATTTCATCCTCGATTATTTTTTTTATATCACCTGTTGCAGTGCCATCGGGTTTGGGTTTCAAAGATCTCCCCCAAATATCAATCATTGTTATTGTAAAACTCTTTCTCTCTCTAAAATCTCTTTGATTTCCAGCGATTACTAGTGTATTCATTTACGACAATGTGTGGTGGTTTTCTAGATGCTGAAATAGCGTTAAGGACATTTAATACTTCACTGCCGCATATTGGTGGATCATTCATTTGTTGTGTTGGTAGCGTAGAATACCAAGTCTTCATTAGAAATTTTTTTATGTAACGCATAAACTCTTTTGGCGGTGCTAATCCATATGAATCAAAATAGACGATTGCACGTGGATCAATAGCGTATGCAACCCAGTGAGTTCCGGGTCCGGTGCTGTTATCTAAATTAATAATACCTGTTTCAGTGTTGTTTGGTTGATGTGGTAATTGATCTTTCATAAAGACACCTCTGAAATTTTTAATCGCAAGTTTTTTAGCAGCATCCATTAAATCAAAATTGGACATAGGAACCATCGGTTCCTCAATTAATAAACCGTTCCTGGGATTCTCAGGCCTGATCCGTGAACGGATCTCCCGCTGTACCATGAATACGGGGTTCCTGGTAGTCTTAGACCCTTTCCCTTTTTTTTGTGTCTGGATCCACGAATGGATCCACCAGTTTTCTTTTTTAGTATCCCCTTAAGAATTTCTAACGCTTCCGCGCTAGATGCCGTTTTAGCTAACCCTGGGGCAGCGATTCTTAACGCTTTCTTGTAGTCACCGATTCCTAACTCTGCCGCTTTAGCTATCAATGGGGTAATGGCTCTTAACACTACCTCTGAACTCCTTTGAATGGATCCACCGGTTGCTTTATTAAACAACTTCCCTGCCGCGGCACCAACGGTTCCTAATGCTGCCGCTTTAGCCACCGCTGGGGCTGCTGCGGCTATCATCGCTGGAATAGCAGCTAACAACGGGAATATACCACCTGATTTTTTTTTTATAGCAGCTGCAGAAAGAGTAATCTGAACACCTTTTTTTGCTACAAGTGCATCATTGAAGTGTTTTACTTGACGAGTTGTCAGTGATAATTTATTCGCCCTGCCAGTCATTTGATTGGGTTTCAGCGTGATTGTGGTTCCACATTTTTTAGCCGATTCTGATTGCAATTTTTTGATTTGACCAGGTCTCAACGACACATTGATATTACTATACGACATTATACATAATAGATTGATTCTAAATCGTTTACAATTCTAATGGAAAATTTATAGAATTTTCAAAGATTTTCTACTGGCGCATCTACCACTCTCATTCTTCCACCAACACCTTCGAGTAGCATTGATTTGTCGCTGAGAATGACAGCAACCGCTCTATAATCAGCAATAGCACCACGAAGCACATTAGCTCTAAAGTGTATATCAACGACGGATTGTCTTGTTAAATCAAGATGTTCCAGTGAAAAGTAATAGATTGGATATAGATTTTTAAAATCCAATTGTGATATTTGCAAACCAGTATCAACATTTTGATCACGTGCCATAAACGACAACAGACGATGATACACGCGAGCAATATGATTTTCTGTGTAATTAAGTTGTACATCTTCAGATGGTTCCTGCTGGCCGTTTATTCTCAGTGAGACGTCTTTAACACCTAACTGATCAAATATCATATGGCTGGAGAGTTGATTGCCAACTCGTGTGTTATCCTGTAACGCAATAAATATATGACGTGGCGCAGCAACACCTTGTTTTGATGCTAGGTTCCACGTGAATAACCCGTTAGTATTTGATTGCTTCACATCTGTACTTACCATTAGCCAACTTATCAGTGATTTTCCTCCTTGGTCCATAAATGATAATAATCGTTCTTCTGCAGTAATTGATGGAGTCAACACTGGCATCCACAATGATATTTTTGTTAAATTGACTTTACCGGCATCATCATTTACATGATCTGCAGCTGGGTTTGCTGGAATCCTCCAAATTGCGTCACTATCATCACTCTTTCGTACAAGCGATACTGTATGCTTCGCCCCGTAGATAACTTTTCTGACGTTTCTACAGAATCCAAATATGTGATGCAGTGGAATCGCGCATGAAAATGATTTACGCCGCCCTTCCAACATTGAAATACGTGTTGCAGCTCCTAGATTGAAATTAGGATCGTTGTTTATAATCATATCCTCGGCATCAATATTAGCGGTACCAGTATTATTCTTTGGTCGTCTTACAACAAATTGATTTCCTCCAGCGGTATTTTTAACATCTTTTGCAAACATCATAGATGGTCCTGCTGATCTTGTATAATCATCAGAATATCTTGCTAGCCCGATTATTGTTGTAGCCACATCAACATCACGATCTATCGACTCAATTTCTTTTCCATCAATGAGATATCTAGCACTCTCAAATAGCGCCATGATACCATTATTGACAAACCCGACTTGAGTACCAACTGGATACGGTGCTGGTACAGCAGTAGTATCAGCAGCTGTTACAAGTTCTCCTTCTACTTCAATAAACGCTTCAGCGGGTAGAAAGTATTTACTGGTATCATGGACTTGAAGTTCAATTCTTGATCGACTATTTGAGTCTATGGCATGATAGGCGTAATATTGATAATCGCGTACAGAATCATCTTTGCGAACTGGGGCGTCTATATCAAACGCTGGATCACGTGACTGTTTGAACATTTTATTCTATTTATCAAAGTCTAAATCGCGATTTTCCATTTCATCGTCGTAGTTTTTTAAAGCCACTTCCTGCTATCATATTTGCAATATTGCTTTGGTCGGAGGTTATCAATGATGGCAAAGCCATCGACGCTAATTTTTCATCTACTGCGTTATTTATAATTTTACTAACACTTGCAGGCATTTCCGCTGTAGACGGTAACGGTTTCTTTTTTCGTCTAACTAATGATGTTATTTTCTTCTTCGCAGCTGAAAACGCTTTTCTGGCAAGATCTCCAACAGTACTAATACCCTTATCATGAATAACATCAATGGCTTTCATTCCTAATTGTTTAGCTAACGGCATCACTTTTGGAGCCATTCTTGAAAATAATCCTAAAATGGTATCACGGAAACCATCTCCGTAATATGCGCTATAAACTGGAAACCATGAATTAACTACATAGACACTGGCTGGTTTATCATGATTGTAGTGTATGATCATCTTATTATAAAAACACTAGTGTTTTCAATTGCTAGCAATTTTTCAATTGTAAAACAATTTTTCAATTAATCACTAGTGATTTCAGTCACTATGATACCCATTTTCCGCTAACTCGTCAATGAAATCTTGATTTGTTTTGATATCCATGATACCACCTTGAAATAACCGTCTACAGATATCAGCTGCTTCATTAATTATTTCCGGTGAATTATTTCCAGCTCGGAACCCTCCGATTAGAACATCTAATCGTGATATATCATTGATAACACTATCAGGACATACCCTACTTGGGGTTCCTAATCCCTTCCCGCAATAACCAGTTGCTTCATCCAGTTTTTCTAAATCCGTGGTTTGTAAATAATCATCATCATCATCAGGTGGTAGTTTTTTAGGAGAGAAAGATATTTTCTTTGCAGGTTGCTGTCGCTTTCTTTGCAATCTTGGCGTTTTTTGTTGTTGTTTAAACTCTTAATATTGATTATACACGTTATCCACCATCTTGATATATTCATTGTATGATGCACTTGTGTGTCAATTTGACTTGTTTTAGTTTTGATTTTATAAAATATATCAGCCCAATGGGTTATATTTCTAACATATTTATGATGTTCTGGTTTCAACATTTTTTTTTCTGTTTTCATAAGTCGTAACAACAAGCGCAGGAATTTCTGCTGGATCAGTCTTATCAATTGCTGCTAATCCTTCCTTGGTAAATCTCTCGCTTAAATCATCTACTGTTCTTTTTTATTCCATTTTTTGTACAGCCTGTTTTGTTTGTTCAGTTTTCGCTGCTATTTTTTCAAGTTCACCAATAACAGATTTCCCCGTCTCGGGAATCTCCCCGTATAGCATGCTCTACCCCCTTCGTTGCTGTGGTTACTGGTTTAAATAATTCTTCAGACCCCACAGCAAAATCAGTTTGTAAACTCTGTCGTTGTTGCAGTTTATTCCTGACAGAGTCACGAATTAGTATAAATCTTTTAATTGCATCTAATCGTTCACGAGCCAATTGGGTTGTTAATGCTTCATTGACCATTATTTGAAATCAGAAACAAGTTTTCAATTGTAAAACAATTTTTCAATCCGACCTAACACCATCGGATGATTTTTGATACGGTCATGGAAGTGTTTAAGCGGCATTATCATTGATGTTGAAAGTGTGGAAATCCTTATAAAAATAATTAATACCACACTTTCAACATTTTTTTGACATGTGGGATGATTTTAACACGGTCATGGAAGTGTTATTTTATCATAAAACAGCTTCTATCAGTGATGAGGAAAGTGTGGAAATCCTTATAAAAATAATTAATACCACACTTTCCTCACTTTTTTTACATCAATGACATGTCGGATGATTTTTAACACAGTCATGGAAGTGTTATTTCATCATAAAACACCTTCTATCAGTGATGAAGGAAGTGTGGAAATCCTTATAAAAAAAAATAATACCACACTTCCTTCATTCTTTTGACATGTCGGATGATTTTTAACACGGTCATGGAAGTGTTATTTCATCATAAAACACCTTCGTCCATTGATGTTGAAAGTGTGGAAATCCTTATAAAAATAATTAATACCACACTTTCAACATTCTTTTTTTGATCAATCTGACATATCGTCCATCGATTTATTCACTGATTTTTGACACCTCCCCTTGAGGGTCGGCTAAAAAAATGAAAATCTCTTGAGGGTCGGTCACAATCAAAAAATGATAAAGGGGTCAGGCAATCAAAAAATGATAAATGGTCGGTCAATCAAAATTGTTCATTTTCTTGAATTAACGCCCGTAGGTTTCTAATTTTAGAGTTGACTTCTTTTTTCAATTCGTATTCGTTACCTAATTCTTTTCGTATCCCCTCTACGATAGTATATAACGGAACAAACACACTGATGTCACTGGAAAATGCAAGAGAGTCTCTAACAGAATTCTGAATTCTTTTGATGAGTGCATATTTCTTTGGTAGCATGTATTTATTGTTGTTAACCCCGTATTCTATATCCTGAAAATCTGACTTGATTTGATCAGGATTTAACCCATCTGATAGTTCAATATTATGACTCTTCAATTTTTAAATTTCAACTATGATGCTACTCATGTTTTCGGAATTCATTATTCTATAACAATGACATATTACTAATTGAAAAATATGACGCATTAGACATAACTAAATTGAATTTTCTGTCCGGTCTTTTTTGAAATAGCCGATCGATAAATCCCCCCTGCAACTTTTTGTACAGAAGGGGAACAAATATTGAAATATTTTCCGGCTTCATTCATTGATTGAAATATTTTCTCTTCGTTAGTTGTTGTATTCAAAGATGTCACAGGTCTCTTCCCAACTGTTTTGCAAGTGCCAGTCCTTCCTCGTTTCAAATTCTCACTCTGTGTGATAGCTTCTAAATTATCCAATTCGTTATTCTTTGGATTAGAATCCTTGTGATCAATAACAAGACCATCCTCGATCAATCCATTGAAACATTCAAATATGAAACGATGATTGAAATATTTCTTCTTTCCAACAGTAAACAACAAATACCCTTGATTAGTCACAAAACCGACCGGTTTCTTCAGTCTATGGTTTCTTACAACACCATCACTGGATGCTTCATAATTTGTAATCAAGGGATGCTGTCTGAATTCTTGGTTCATTCGTATACTAATACTATTTGTCTAATTCAGTGTTTGGTCTAATGATTACATCACTGGAGAATCTTTCGATGTAGTCTTGGGGAGTTCTTATGATTTTATCCTTGACGTTGTCAGGGTCAAGGACTTTTTCAGGGTCATAATTTCTGATTGATTTTCCATTTTTGATTCTGTTATCATAATAACGCTTCAATTCCCTGTTTCGCTTTCCACCACAAGCAATACATAACTGCGATTTCCCCCTGACCCCAACCCCACATCGAATACAGGGTAACGGACCAAGGCTTCCACGTCGAAAACTTTGCATATGATACCTACAGAACTCATTTCTGCATGATTTGTTACACGGTGTCGTCAATCCAATCATAAGCCATTTGCAGTGATTCATTATACATAAATCTTTCATTTAAATACTTGTTTTTAGTATAGCATGAGGGAGTTGAAAATAACACCCTTGAAAAATGCTCAATTCAATACTGATAAGGAGTTTAAGAGATTATTGAAAATTAATCCTAAATTTAATCTCGATAAACCCAAAAAACATCCAAGAGACGGAAACATGAAGGAGTTTAAGAGATTATTGAAAATTAATCCTAAATTTAATCTCGATAAACTCAAAAAACGTAACAAGAGATTATTGAAAATTAATCTCGATAAACCAAAAAAACGTCCAAGAGACGGAAACATGAAGGAGTTTAAGAGATTATTGAAAATTAATCCTAAATTTAATCTCGATAGACCAAAAAAATATCCAAGAGACGGAAACATGAAGGAGTTTAAGAGATTATTGAAAATTAATCCTAAATTTAATCTCAATAAACCAAAAAAACATTTAATAGACAGAAACATGAAGGAGTTTAAGAGATTATTGAAAATTAATCCTAAATTTAATCTCGATAAACCCAAAAAACGTAACAAGAGATTACCCTGGAAAAATGCTCAATTCAATCTTGATATTGTTTCTAATACACCAAAGAATAAAATTCTTGATAAAGCCATGATTAGTAAAATCAGAGACTGTTTTAATGAATTCAAGCGTGATGGAGCATCTTATTGTTGGTCAACATTTCGAATTGATGGTGTTGTTGACCCTACCATGAATGATGAAAAAGCAGCAGTGATAATCTCACGTCTTGGGAAAAAAAAGTCATTTTTTTCGAATAAAATTCCTTATCCGCGATACTGGAAAATGGATCATTAGGGATAAATTTGAACCCATTCTCAGGGACAAAAAAACTGTCACTGTGAATCAGGATTCCAAACCAGGAATTTTGACTGGAATTGATAAACCATACTACGAAAGATCTTATCCTGTAACAGCAGTTGTTTACGGGATATATCCGCTCAATGAAAAACCTGATATTGCAAAACTAGCACCCATGAAATATTCGACAGGGCTCAATTGTGTAGCAGAACGAATAATGGAACACTTCACAAATGCGTCGCGGGGAAATAAATTGACTGATCTAAGACGAAAAAAAATAACCGAATGGGAATTAACGGTAAAAGAGAATGGGGCAACAATTCAGGATATAATTAAATTAGAAAAATCATTAAGATTTCCAATATCAGTAACGACAATAACCAGAGAAGTATTATACGAATCGAAATATAAATCACAGGGAGCTCCAATTGAAATTATTGATCATAACGAACACGCATGGTCATCTGCAGTAACAATTTTCCCATGGGATAGAACTGTAAAATATATCCCCCAAACTCTGTTTGGAACCGAAGAGTTTTTTTCAGAGCAGAAATTATTTGATGCTATTTACCATTTGAGTAAAGAAGACCCTGTGTCAATGTGGTTATTTCACAGTACTGCAGACGAAGAATGTAGATTTGATCAGTTTGTAAGGCCCAACGGAGAATTGTACCGTACTGAAGAACTGCATAATTAAATGAAAAAACTAGCTAGTGAGTTTTCACTGGAGGGGGGAGACAAAGATCAATTATTAGCAAACTGTTTTACACTACCATCAATTGCAGCACATTTTGCTAGAAAGAAAAACGCGTGGAAACCAACAAGAAGTCAGTTTTTATCAGATGTCAGATTGTCCTGTCTTGAATACAGCCATGGTGGGTTATGGAATATAAAATACGACCCTGAAACCATTATTTCCGTTGATATGATTGCGTGTTATCCAGGAAGTTTTCTCGGGTATGGAGAATGTGAGAAATATTTCAAACGATTTGGACACCCTACACACGAAATGACCCGTGTTGCTATTAATGGACCACTGCCTGATTTTGATTTAACCGGATTCGCTCGTCTAGTATCATTTGAAATGGCTACAGGACTTCATCCGTGTAGTTATCTTTGGATTGGTAAACACATGTCTGAAAAACACTGGATGCCAATAGTGTTATTACAGTATATGCTTGATTGTAAGATGTTAAAATCATTAATTGTCAGTGAAGCAATTATATCCTATCGAGCACAGAAATCAGTCTGGTTACCACAACCTGATCTAGAAAAAATAATTAGCGAACAGCGAAAACTGTTTCCTGATTTTAATGAATAACAAATCATGGATTGGTCCAAACAGTTATTTGAAATCAGAAACAATGAAGCAAAAGATCTTGGACGAAGAATAATCGGTAAATTCACTCAGGGTGGCAAATATGACAATACAAGATATTCTTCACGGTTAATTATAGACAATGCTGAATACGATTTGTAATCGCGGATTTAACAAATAAGGGCCTATATGTTAATCGTAAGGACGCATTTATGTCCGATGGAACCAAATTGGGTACAATTGTTACTTACAATGATGGATACAATCCGCAGTACACACATCTGAGAGCTTCTATGCTTGGTTATGCTTCTATTAATCTGTTTTCGATGATCAATAAATTTCCTAACACCGCAGTTAGAGTTGCCACTGATTCATTTTACATAAATAGCAAAATGGCTGATTTTATAAACGGTAGCAAGGCTACTGGCAATGAGAATTGGGGGTCATGGAGAATTAAGAAGGAAATGCTTCATGATTATATTCAATCAGCAGATGTTACAATTGAAAATAATTATTTAGAAAGCAATCAGTGTTCAGAATTTTCTAATGCACCACCGATTTCTGATCCAATATGCCGGTATAAAACAATTTATTTAAACGGTTGTGGTGGGTCAGGAAAAACAACCCGGGCAATTGAGTTATTCCGTGGGAAATCAAATATGATTGTACTAACACCAACACATAGACTTGCAAGAGAAATGATACAGAGAGGGGTAAATGCCTGTACCTATCACAGTTTTTTCCGATGGAAAGGGGATAAATGGACTCCTGAGCGTATGGGAGAGAAATTTATTCCTGAAATTATCATTTGGGATGAAATAGACACAGTGTCAGAAGATGTATTAAAAATATTTCTTGAGTGGTTGTTATTGAAAAATACAAAAGTCGTCATGTGCGGTGATCACGGACAACCACCACCATTTGTAGGTGCATCCCCACATGAATGGCTAAAGGGTTTTGTAGACTATTATGAAGAAATTGATACCGATCATAGATCACTTGATAATGAATTAAAAGAATTTTAGAAATTAATTAGATTACAACCGGATAAAATCCAGTGTGAAATAGCACGTGAAATAATTTCAGAAACTCCAATGAATGAGTTTTGGGAAGCATGGAGACCAAATGATTTGATAATTGCAAGTAGAAAAATAGTCAGGGATACACTTCAGATGAAGTTATTTGAATTGCATAAACAAAAATTTGCAACACTTCCAGTGCCTCTTTGTTATAGGCCATCGGATACACGAAAACAGAACATTGAAGTTGATATTCCAGGACAAAGTGAAAAACAAATTCTGGTATTAAATGATATTGTGCTGGTTGATATTAATGTCGTTGAAGATGCATTGCGTGCTAATAAATCCCTGTGGACGCTAGGATACGCAGCAACAATACATTCTTCGCAAGGATTGACTATATCCGATACAATTGTTTGGATGGTAGATAATCGCATCGAATGGTCAAATTTAGTCTATCTTGCAGTATCCAGAGTACGAAAAATAAATCAACTTCGAAGTATTGTTTTAGATGATGACACCACAATGGATGATATTGATGTTAAAATTATTGATAAAAAACTTTCTGGTTACAAACAACAAGACAAAAAAAAAACAACGAGAATTTGATATTGATTCTGAATTAATAATCACTTTGAAGAAACAACAGAATAATCACTGCGCAAGTTGCAATTGTGTAATGCGTTGGCAGTATTCGGATAAGGATCCTCGCCAATTTACCGTTGACAGAAAAAATAACAATCTCGGTCATGTCAGAAACAATGTGATGTTGACTTGTCTTGAGTGCAATAGACGCAACGGCGCTAGTTAAGACCCCGTGGTGGTAATTGAGTATCCTCGGGTATAACTTGTAATTGTTGTCTAGTAAATCCTCGTTGAGGGGCAGTTGAATCCAGTTTATAGATTGGAGGTCTACCCGTAGATCGTGTTACACTAGATATCTTGTGTGCAGTAACACTCCAAATAGGATCAGTAGCCCTTTTTCTGCCACCCTCAAGCTCTCCTGGTTCGTATAAATACCTCACAGTGATATTACTACCAAGAATTGGTTCTTTGAAATCTTTTTGTGGTTTTTCAGGTATTGACTTCTTTTTAATCGCTTTGATAGGTTTCAAATTAATTGTTCTAGTAATCTCATTATTCAGTGCGGTAATCACAGCTGGTAATCTTTTAACCCATTCACGGGATCTTTTTTCTTGGATGAATTCTTTTGCATATTGATATCCAAATAACCGCTCAGCAATCGTCCTATTAAACCGTTCAACAATTGCCTGATCACGATGTAGCGCAGTATGTCCTCGTCGTATTGTGACATTGTGATATTTCATTGTAGATAACACTGCACCCTGAAATTCCTTGCCAGGATCAATTTGTAATAGATTTGGCCAGTGCAGAGGACCCCTTCGATAAATCCTTTCAAATGCAGAAGCAACTTCAGTGGCCGATTTTGTTTTTAATGGTTCTGCTTCTTTGTATCGACTTGCAATATCAATTATGGTGGGAGCGTATTTGTAACCGTTGTCATGTGGCAAAAATAATATATCAGCCTGATGAACTTCATTGGGTCCGGTCACATCAAAATGCGAGAAATTAATTTGTTTAGGCGGTGGTAGATAAATCTGCCATAGTGCCTGTTTAGATAACCAATGAGCCGCAGTTGTTTTTTTTCACTTTTGCAGCGCTAGCGAGTTTATGGATTGCTGATTTACCCCTCCAGTATCCTCTTGGGGAATAATAAATAGATTCCATGTTGTTATTAATTACCAGCACCTAACATCAATTTACTTTTCATAGCCGATTTTATCAAAAATGAAGCCAATTTTTCTTTGAATGATTTATCAGGAATGGCATTAAACGCATGAATTAATTTCACATCTGCTAGATGCCTGTGTTGCAGATTGCTGCTTTTATAAGCGACATCATGAAGGTGACAGGCCTTATCAATGGCGTTTATTGGTTCTTCACCGGGGTTGGGTTGGTTATGATTATTGAGTCTGATATCTAATCGTGTTCCGGGGCCACAGTAGCTATATCCTGGAAGGTGTTTTTCTCCAGGGTATTTTGCCCATGGGGTTCCAGGGAATTTTGCCAATTTGGCAGCGATATCACCTCCTCGTTTTTTTTTAAAGGTCCCTTGGGTTTAGAAATAAATCTAAATTTCTTTGTACTACATTGTACGCATTTACCAGAAAGCGCTGATCGGTTATTTTTAGTTGTAATCGTCGTCAAGTCATCTGTGCCAGTACGTTTTTTACACTTCACACAATATAGATCCATAATTTATATATAACAGCATGAATGTAATTGATTATTCAGCTACCCGACGACGGGAACCTATTAAACACCATGAAATGTTACCGAATTCAATTAGAATGATTATAATCGGACCATCTGGAAGCAGAAAGACACACAACTGTTACTTAATTTGATAACGAGATGGATGAAATGGGACAAATTGTATTTAATAGCCCCGAGTGTAGACGATCAGTGATGCTATGAAGTGCTAAAGGATTTTAACGAGAAAGCAAAAGAATTTCAAATCGATGATGATATTATTGAATTTATTACTGATATTGATGAAGCCCCTTCCGTGGAAGACATCGATGGAAGTATTAACAATTTAGTCGTATATGACGATATCATGTTAGACAATCAAAAAAATCCAGCTAGGATTTTTTCCCGAGGCAGACATAAAAACACAGACGTGATATATGTCACTCAACGGTACACACAAATACCAAAAGTGATTCGCGATAATTGCAATGTGTTGTGTGTATTTAACGGAGTTGATACTCATACACTACGAAATATTCATCAGACTTGGTGCAGCGGTGATATGAATCATAATTAATTTAGAAATTTCTTTAGTCACGCTCAGTCAAAACCACACGGATTTGTGACAATAAATTTAGCAGACCCTAGGACACGATATTGTATCGGACTTGATAAAATATTCGGTTGAAGAGTTTTTACTCCTGCAGGATCATGTTTTTCGGACAAAAATGACTAAGTCTCCGTTTGGCAAATGGAGGCTTTCTTTTTTTTTTGATTTCATTGATTTTTTTTTTTGACTGATTTCATTGATTTTTTGCCTGTTTCATTGATTTGTAGCCGTTTTGATCAGGTTTTAAGCCCTAATGCATTGAAAACTTGTTTAAAAACGTCTGATTCACCTCCTTTTTTGCCTGTTTCATTGTTTTAAGCCCTAATCCATTGAAAACTTGTTTAAAAACGTTGTCTGATTCGCCTCCTCTGCTGCTCATTATGATATCTTCTTCATGCCCCACCATCACCATTCTTCAGCCCCTGAGACAAGGTCAAGGTTATTTAAAAAGTTATGATTAAAGTTGTTCCATTCAGCCATACATTTGGAGTTACGCAGTTGAAAAAAAAAACCTGTAATGTCATTGACTGCACCCTACATCTTTCAGTTTAGTGACTTAAAGACTTGCATTGGAATTTGTGGTGGTCTGCAGATGTTGGAATTAGGATCCATATCTTGTGAGAATGGTACATGTAGCACAGTTAGTACACACTTTGCATATCTGAGAATATCCTTGGGTTTTGAAATCCCTTTTTATGTCTTTAAATATGCTTGAATTGTGACCCAACATTGACCATGTCCTTGGATATACATGAATTTGTGAAAATGATAACAAAATAATTCAACCATATGTTTATGCATATCATTTGCTTGATTGTTAATATTTATTAAATAAAGTGGCAGTTAAAGGATTTAGTAGACAGTTTATGAACATGCCATATGATAATTGCTTGTGATTGATCTTATACAACATAATGGAACATATATACTCTGGGAGTAAAGGTTTTTACATCGTGAAGGGTTTAACTTGTGTTCATTTATTGACAAACAGTTGTTTTGTAAAAGGGCCAGCAACTAAAATTAAGTGACCGATCAATCATGATCCATCACTATAAATGCACAGATGCTGCCAGGGTTTGCCATTTTGTGAATCAAAGTTGCACATATGAAAACATTTTCTTGCATTATACAATTTTATTGAACTGTTCACTCTTAAAGTGTTTGTTGCGACATCTGTCTTTCTCTATGTAGGCAACTATTTACAATTCTTTGTTCTTCAGACCGATTTGAATAGTTGTTGAAATAACTGATTGGCACATTGGGCCATTGAACAGGCATTTAGTTGTGGTTTTAACCTTGCATCGAGAGAGCAATCTGGCTACCCAGAAAACCAAAAAGCGTTGATTGCCAGTGTGGTTCATCTTCATGAAAAACCCTAATACTGCATCATAGAACAGATAAGAGATCTAGCATAATGATAAAGCACTGATTCAGAAAAGTGAAACTTTGCCAGAGCTGATGTTATTGAAATATTTCGGAGTAGAAGGATCCAATAACCAATACTAGTGAGCTGTGGAAAATCACACACAACAGGCAAAGGCAACAGTTTGCCAAGTTATTTATGCTGGCTAAACTAGCATTGTATATGCTCCTTCAGACAACAGAATGTGAAAGGAGGGTTCTTGGCACAGAACAATATTCATATACCAATAAGGAACAGGTTAAGTTCAGAAACAACTGACAGATAATGCTAATACATCTATAGGCAACATCTTTTAAAGCTTTGGATTTCAATAGAGTTCTAACAAAGTGGAACAGGAAGAAAGATAGATTAGTATGGAAGTGTTTGATAGATACTAAACTTGAACCATTCCCTCCCCTCTATTTGTTTCTACTCTCTCTTTATTTCATTGGCAAACAAAATCCTGGTGCTTTCACAAATGATGACTTGAAAGGAAGGAATATTGAGAATGGCTTTGAAAAGTGACAAAGGTGCTAACAAAGCATACTACTCTCCATTTAAGATGTTTCATTTCCTCGCCTTCTTTTTTTATTTTGGTTTATCTATGGTGCCATGTTTGTCAGATACCATATCAGTTTGGATTGCAGTACTTGTAATGTTTTTGGACTTGTACTTCCTCAGAATTTAATTGCCGATACAGCTCACTTTCAAGTACAGTTATTTTCTCTTTATTCTTTTAACTTTAACTTCATTAGAAGCATATCAAATTAAATCTTGATTCTGTTACTCTTCGAGAACCTGGGTTCTGTCTTTTGAATTGTTCTTGAATTATTTTTCCTGACGTAAACTTGTATCAACCAGGTGTATGCATATATGCTTAATGGTAGTGATAGCCTAGGAGAGGATGCGACTACTTTCCTGCAAACTTGTAGTTTAATGGATGCATTCTTTTAAACAGGATAGACTCTTGGAGGCAATGAAACCATTGGAAAGAATGCTGACAGAAGAAGAGAGACGTAGGAATGCACATGGACCCTGTCTGATGTACCAATATACAACAGACTGTCTTGGAGAATATCCATCTAGTTGTCCAGCTGCCTTTCCAGATATTGCCTTTAACCATGCCAAGTAAGTTAGGGTCATTCGCAGCATAAGGAATGCCTCATAAATAAACCATTTTTAAACTAGACTAAGTAAGGGTCTTTCGCTGCGTAAAGAACGCCTCATAAAATCAGCCAGTTTTAAACCATGCTACAAAAGGGATGCTTCATAAATCAATCAGTTTTAAACCAATGATACAAAAGTGTCACTTGCAACATAAGGGATGCTTCATAAATCAACCAGTTTTAAACCAGCATTCACCATAGACTGTCACAAATTGTTGAATCAAGTAATTTTTGTACAAATGAGAAATGTTTTAACTGGCTACCTCTATAAATGGCCACAATGTGTGGGAAGTTTTAATGAAGTCTTTAGTTATGATAGCACCACTACTAGGATGGTCATTACTGAACAAAATCTCTAGCTGCTTGTTTTCATTATTGATACAGATTTCCTGCACCCCTATAATTCTTTATAACATCAGTATCCTTGCTGTTAATACAGGTTTCCTGCACCCCTAGAAACCTTTGAAACATCAATATCACTGCTGTTAATACAGATTTCCTGCACCCCTAGAATTCTTTGAAACATCAATATCGTTGCTATTAATACCGGTTTCCTGCACCCCTAGAATTCTTTGAAACATCAATATCCTTGCTGTTAATACCGGTTTCCTGCACCCCTAGAATTCTTTGAACATCAATATCACTGCTGTTAATACAGGTTACCTGCACCCCTAGAATTCTTTAAAACATTAATATCCATGCTGTTAATGAACATCCTAGTAAAGTTTGAAAAATGAAGCTCAATCCAGGATTGCAAATAAAAGCCAGTCCGATAACATGGAATTAAAAGACCAGATCTTTGTCACATTTTTATATGGTTGAAAGAACGTTTGATTCATGTGTAGACATAAACATATATATTGCTGAAGATGAGACCAAAGACACTTTTCAGTTGATAAATGTAGTTATATACAAAGAAAAAAGGACAAATCTAATCACTTCTTCTACCAGATTTGTTTTGGATTTTTACAAATTGCATAGGAACTGCTCCAGACAAATCTAAAGATGTTTCTTATACATATTTCAAGTGAATTAATTATCAGATTCTTTCTTTTTATTTTCACTCACTGTCTGGGTTTACAGGTGATGGACAGCATGGTCAGTTTGTGGGAATAATCAATCAAGTTTTTATTTCAGAATGACTGAGATTGATATGTTTACATTCCGTTTTAATGAAACTGAGGGGATAAAAGGACTTCTCAATAATGTTCGTCAGGATGTGTTTTACCCAGGATTCCCTACCTTCAAACATATAACCCACACGGTGAGTCATATATTCTTGAATACTTTCACCGCATTTGTTTGTTACATTGGTAGCTAACAGTGAGCTAGCTTTTTTCCTTGGTCACAACATTTTTAGTCAGACAATTTCACTGATTTAAGTTTGAAGATCTATAACTGTTCAATTATCTTGTTTCACCCCTCTTGTAGCCTAAGTAGTTAGAGCTTCTGCCTCAGATGTGTGAGGTCATGGGTTTGAACCCCTGCCAAGTCAATCCAAAAACATTTTTAAACAAATGGTATTAGCAGCTGCCTCTCTCGACATTTGGCATTAACAGAGTTAGGACTGGTTGACCTGGTGTCAGGATAATGTCTGGATGGGACATGATGCTACATGTCTGCAGAATGATACCCCAGTGCTAGACATCACTATAAACTGCTACAATGTCTGCATTAAAAATTCTTAAGCCTTAAAAACACAAAACATACCAACAGATCTTATTTCCATTCATTGCTATATAAGTTTCCGGTTGCCATCCTTCAACAATCTCCATGGAAAGGAAATAACACACACATACACATACACACACACACACACACACACATACACACACACACACACACATACATACACATACATACACACACTCGGTATTGTCACAATTCCTCCCAATTGCAAACTGTTCTGCAAATAAACATCCATGCATGACAATAACACTCTATCCCAGCACCCCCTCCACCCCCATTGCAAAAACACAAGATCCCAAGAGGCATATTTAACAGTAGGACATCTCTTTCACATATTCTCACTTTACCCATTGGTCATAGGCGGGATATCTTGACCTGACACAATGCAAGGGTTGATCCAAACTGTATATTATCCTCCCATTTTCCAACAGCCAGTAACAAACTACCATCACCTGCCTTTATTGGGGTCATAATTTGTACTAGTTACAAATTAATTGCATTTTTTTTATAGCTCCCACACTCTCTGTCATATTCATTGGTTGGGCATGGTTACTCATGTCCATTCATCTGGTCATGTCAATTCTGCTCATTTTACTTTTAAAGGACTTGGTTTGAAACTGAATTCAATAAGAAGTTTTACATTGAAAGCCATGTATCAACTTCATCTTCACCTAAATTGTACAGAGCTAGCTATCGGCCTTACTTTTCCCTTTATTTGAATCGTATCCATGGAAACATCCTTGTGATATGAATTTTCCTAAATACAAGGTTAAAAGTAAATAATCTTTCAAATTCTTTACTGGGGTCTGCCTGTTCTTTAGATAAAATTTGAAAGATATAAACAGCAAAACATTAGAATTTAAGAGTAATTATCAGGTTTTCCTATGTATAATATATGTGATCTTAGGTGATTATGAAATTGAGCAAATTTAAATTGTGGGTTTTTTTCTTCAGATTTGAGTTTCTTTTTTTATATTCTTATTCTCATTTACTGCAGATAAAATTTGTTCCATCACAAATTTTTTTATTGCTACTACCCCCACACTGCCATGAAACTTTACACACATGCTCGTTCCATGGTCTAGTTGGTCCTAAATGCAAATCATCAGTGCCACCTCAAAAAGCCATCTTGAAGAACTTGTTTAGATGGTCATATATCATCATGTTTGTTTTGTTAAAGACTATTTATGATGTCTAGTTGGTCATATATCATCATTAGGTTTTTGCTATAAGACTATTTTTGATGTCTAGTTGGTCATATATCATCATTAGGTTTTTGCTATATAACTATTTATGATGTCTAGTTGGTCGGATATCATCATTAGGTTTTTGTTATAAGACTATTTATGATGCCTAGTTGATCATATATCATCATTAGGTTTTTGCTATCAGACTATTTTTGATGTCTAGTTGGTCATATATCATCATTAGGTTTTTGCTAAAAGGATATTTATGATGTCTGGTTGGTCCTGAATGAAAATGTTGCTTACATTCAGTAAGGCTGCCATATCAACCATCTTGACATTTTTTAAACCAGTACTCTTCATGAAAGGAAAGTCCCATTATAATGGGGTGTTTACCAGAGACTTCTTGTGTCTGGTTTTCCTTAATGAAATTTGCAATTTAAACATCTGATTAAAAAATCTGATTGTGAAATCTGATTGCTATTCAGCATTATTAGATGTTCATAGCAGCATTGGGTTTTCACTGGAAGACTTCTTTTGAGGTCTAGTTGGTCCTTCTTTGCATTTACATTCTGGACACCAGATTAATCATCACTTCTCATCCTGAATGGATGGTCAAATCAAAATGGGGTTTCATTAAAAGACTTCTTTTTAGGTCTGGTTGGTCGTAAATGAAAATGGGACCTTAAGCATTTACATGATGGTCACTATATTAATCATCTTAAAAATCATGGCATCACTTCTCATCCTGAATGGATTGTCAAATTAACATGGGATTTTTTACAAATTACTTTTTATGGTGCTTAGTTGGCCCAAAATGAAGTGGTGCTGCACCGTCATTTAATATGGCCACTACAATGACCTTCTTAAAACAATTTTTATCACCACTGCTGAATGAATGGCTGTATCAGCATGGGTTTTTCACTGAAAGTACAGTATTATGATGCCTTTTTTGTACAGTAAAGTACATTATTATGATGCCTTTTTTTGTACAGTAAAGTACAGTATTATGATGCCTTTTTGGTCTTAAACAAAACTGGTGCCACTCTGACTTCCATATGGTCAGAAACATGGCTATCTTGAAAATCTTGTTATCAGTAGTTAAATCAGTAATGTTCTTTATTAAAAGATTTTTTCTTGTTGGTCCACAAAAAAAATGCTGCAGGTATTGTATCCAGTATGGCCACCATGGCAGCCATTCTGTAAATCTTGTTAGCATTGTTCCTCCAAAATGGAGTGTCACTTTATCATGGGGTTTCCACCTTTTGTGCAAATCTGAAATCCAGTATATCCACTACAGTAGCTGATTTGAAAATCTTATTATTGAAAGAATATCATTATTGGAGATGTTTTCAGCACTATACAAGAATTGGTCAAATCTTGAATTCCTAAAAATTCTTTTCAGGCTGTAGAGCTTTAGTTCCTTCAAGATATTTTGTTACAAGTAGATTATTTAGTGCAATTAGAGTGACTTGCCTTGACCAAAGACACTCCATGATTTGCTAACCCAACCTGATCTGATGTTAGGATTTGAATCTGAACCCTTTGAGTCTGGTTTGCTAACCTCTGAGCCAACAGAGCCTTTTCTTTTAGGGGAAATCAAGATTGAATAAATAGGGTGATAAAATTGATGTTAGTAAAAATTATATATTCATATCCTTATTTATTATCAGCAACAAAAAAAGTAACAAAGTTCACATGCCATACTGTCTCATAACATTAAATTAATGTCACCTTGCAACATCAATTAGCAATGTAGTATATGTGCATATGTTTAACAGATTTCCAGTTCTAGTTTATCAGGAATGAAATTTCTGAAACTTTTTAAAGAATACGGTTTGCCGTAAGCTGCAAGCGGGTTGTGACTGATTTCATTAGTTTGCCTGTTTATTGAATTTCTCTAACAACTATAAATGCTCAATGAAGAGACCGGGTCTTCTTTGTAGGCCGAGTTGAAAAAGGAAGGAGTCAAAGTCTTCCAAATGAACAGTCGTGGTTTCAACATGATGATTCAGATTCACGACGAGACAGAAATGGTAAGACCATCCTTGTTTATTATTTATTTATTCCTGCTTTCTCATATTAGCAAATAGCAAGTCACATATTAGCAAATGGCATGTCATATTAGCAAGTACCAAGTCACACATAAGCAAAAAGCAAGTCACATATTAGCAAGTACCAAGTCAGCTGTGAGATATTTGTGAAAACGTTTTCTTCAGTTCCCTGTAGATGTTGTGGAAACAAAGCAACACAGCACAGATTGTTATGGCAATAAGGCATCCACACACACACACACACACACACACACATATCAGGGTTAACATTATATATTTTCTACCATTATATAAAGTGCCAGCAGATCTTATATTCTATACTGTTTTGTTGATAATTTGAATGAAGTTGAACACATTAATAGTAATGTTGATAGTGTGTTAAACACATTAATAGTAATGTTGATAGTGTTAAACACATTGATATTAATGTTGATAGTATGTTAAACACATTGATAGTAATGTTGATAGTGTTAAACACATTGATATTAATGTTGATAGTGTGTTAAACGCATTGATAGTAATGTTGATAGTGTTAAACACATTGATAGTAATGTTGATAGTGTTAAACACATTGATAATAATGTTGATAGTGTGTTAAACACATTGATAGTAATGTTGATAGTGTGTTATACGTTTAAAGAAGTGTGATTGTGGAGAGTCTTCAGTTCCTTTGTAATTTCTTGTGACAGCTAAGTTCAAACATTCGTTGCTGTTTATAAATGTATTAATGGACGCATGAGTGATTGTTAGGGAGACATGCAGCTAGTTAGATTTTCAAACCCAACAAATTTTAAATATGAGCTAATGAAACAGAAAATGGATTTTCATTGGAATATTTTGTCATGTGCATAAAAAGGGATAATTAAAACAGTCAGCTTCAATTTGAATAATTTGTTTGATGCCTTATTGACAGGCCTCAATCATGACTGGATTGGTCTTCCTTTTTTCAACTTCTGGGGATTGTGCCTTATAAGCATCTGTGTCATAAACTTCTTATTAATTGGTACATCAGAAGTCAATATTTATAAAACCTCATAGTCACAGAAACAGAAGTCAATAATTGTTGTATTAAATGCAGAATTTTTAAATCTAACTTGTTTTTAAAAAAATTAAAATGTCATTTCACATGTATAATGCCACAGAAAATGTGATAAATTATTTAAAGGTCATTTTTGTTATTAAAGCGCAATGTAATGAAATAATTAAATCACCTGTCATGAGTCAGTGACAAAAAAGCATCTTAAAGATGCATGTAATAGACTATGTAATTTTACTAAAATAAACAATATGGAAAATGATTTGTAATGAATTGTTAAATTCATTCAGCCTATAACTGGACAGTGATCTGGTTTATTATGGTACGTTATGAGCCATGAAAGTACAACAAGATTATTGATACAACCAATTGGCATACTAGACATTGTCATATTCAAGATTATTGATACAACCAATTGGCATACTAGACATTGTCATATTCAAGATTATTGATACAACCAATTGGCATACTAGACATTGTCATATTCAAGATTATTGATATAACCAATTAGCATACTCTATATTGTCATATTCAGCATTATTGATACAACCAATTGGCATAATCTAATTTGTCATATTCAATATTATTGATACAACCAATTGGCATACTAGACATGGTCATATTCAAGATTATTGATACAACCAATTAGCATACTCTATATTGTCATATTCAACATTATTTATACAACCAATTGGCATAATCTAATTTGTCATATTCAACATTATTGATACAACCAATTGGCATAATCTTTTTTGTCATATTCATAATTATTGATGCAACCAATTGACATACTATACATTGTCATATTCAAGATTATTGATACAACCAATTATCATACTCTATATTGTCATATTCAACATTATTGATTCAACCAATTGGCATACTAGACATTGTCATATTCAAGATTATTGATACAACCAATTGGCATACTAGACATTGTCATATTCAAGATTATTGATGCAACCAATTGGCATACTAGACATTGTCTTATTCAATATTATTTATACAACCAATTGGCATACACTACATTTTTATATTCAACATTATTGATACAACCATTACACATACTCTATCTACATTGTCATATTCAAGATTAATTATACATCCATTTGGCAAACTTTACATTTTCAGTCAATAATGTTGAATATAGTGGCATATTTACATTGTCATATTTAACATTATTACAATTATTGATGCATCCATTTGGCAAACTTTACATTTTCATATTCAACATTATTGATACAGACAATTGGCATGCTCTACATTGTCATATTCAACATTATTGATATAGACAATTGGCATACTCTACATTGTCATATTCAACATTATTGATACAGACAATTGGCAATCTCTACATTGTCATATTCAACATTATTGATACAACCAAGTGGCATATTCTGCATGGTTGTTATCAATAATTGCCATATTCAGCATTATTGATACAACCAATTGGCATATTCTACATTGTTATATTCAAGATTATTGATACAACCAATTGGCAATCTTTACATTGTCATATTCAGCATAATTGATACAACCAAGTGGAATACTTTGCATTTTTATATTCAAGATTATTGATACAACCAGTTTCCATAATTTATGTTTTCATATTCAACATTGATACAACCAATTGGCATGGATTACATTTTCATAGTCAAGATTATTGATACAACCAAGTTGCATACTTTTCATTGTCATATTCAAACAATCATGTCATGGTTCAGTCATGATCATTTGCCATTCATGGATGATACAATAGAATCATTCACTAGACATGGTTTAGCATATGTTTGTTTATTTCAGGTCTTGAAACAAAAAGCCAATTTCATTTTATTCAGTTTTTCATAGTTATTTGAATTGGTCTTGAAACTGCAGAATATCTCATCCTTCTGTCACATCCTTTTGTATGTCATATTTTTCAGGCATTCTTTTTCAGTTTGTTTACTCATTATTTTAGGAAATTTTATTTTCTACCTTTTTTCTTTTATTTACATTTACAGAAATTTAACATCTTTACTTTGTTTCTTTTTTTTCTCTTGTTATACTTTATGTTGACATTTATTTGGAAAGGTTTTTAAGATTCTTGTACAGTTCTTTATTGTTATGTTTTTAGAAGTTTATCTTTAAAATGTATTCATCTTTAAAATGTATTTATCTTTAAAATGTATTCATCTTTAAAATGTATTCATCTTTAAAATGTATTTATCTTTAAAATGTATTTATCTTTAAAATGTATTCATCTTTAAAATGTATTCATCTTTAAAATGTATTCATCTTTAAAATGTATTCATCTTATCTGCTTCAACAGGAGCTTAATCTGATAGCCAAGGAATATCTTGGGAAGGTTATCTTTGTCGGCTGGCCACATCTGTACGAAGCCAAAGTTGTTGCCATCTCAGATGATCTCGTTAAGTAAGTTTGTTTAAAATTTCTAACAGTTCTACTGCAGATTCATTTATTATCCAGGCTGTTTACATATTGGGAATATGCATGAGTTTTCTAGTGCTAGCAGTAATGATGGAATCACTGTTCAGATTTTTAAGTCAATATGCAGGAAATCCATTAACATAGATGCAGGTTTTCTAGTGCTAGCAGTAATGATGGAATCACTGTTCAGATTTTTAAGTCAATATGCAGGAAATCCATTAACATAGATGCAGGTTTTCTAGTGCTAGCAATAATGATGGAATCACATTCAGATTTTTAAGTCAATACGCAGGAAATCCATTAACATGGTATCTACTGGTTATGACAGACAACAGTTTCCTTTTATTATTATTTATTAAATCTCACTTTTAAACACTGACCCTTTTTGCAATTTCAGCTAGTTTCAGTCATTTTCATAGACTAATTCAAATACGATCAGAGAATATTATTATTGGGGTGTCCTCATTTATTGCAGTAAAATACATTTTGGATATTTCATAAACTATTTTATACAAACTGATGACAGTGCAAACTGAGAAGTGCAGTACACAGGATTTTTGAATGCGTTTGACAAGGTAGTACAAGGGACATTATTCTGGGGGTTTTAACATTGTTGACAAGGTAGTATAGGGTACATTATTATGGTTTTTTTTAACATTGTTGACAAGGTAGTACAAGGGACATTATTCTGGCGTTTTAACATTGTTGACAAGGTATTACAAGGGACATTATTCTGGGGGTTTTAACATTGTTGACAAGGTATTACAAGGGACATTATTCTGGGGGTTTTAACATTGTTGACAAGGTAGTACAAGGGACATTATTCTGGGGTTTTAACTTTGTTGACAAGTTATTACAAGGGACATTATTCTGGTGGTTTTAACATTGTTGACAAGGTAGTATAGGGGACATTATTATGTTTTTTTTTAACATTGTTGACAAGGTAGTACAAGGGACATTATTCTGGCATTTTAACATTGTTGACAAGGTATTACAAGGGACATTATTATGGGGGTTTTAACATTGTTGACAAGGTAGTATAGGGGACATTATTATGTTTTTTTTTAACATTGTTGACAAGGTAGTACAAGGGACATTATTCTGGGGATTTTAACATTGTTGCCAAGGTATTACAAGGGACATTATTCTGGGGGTTTTAACATTGTTGACAAGGTAGTATAGGGGACATTATTCTGGGGGTTTTAACATTGTTGACAAGGTATTACAAGGGACATTATTCTGGGGGTTTTAACATTGTTGCCAAGGTATTACAAGGGACATTATTCTGGGGGTTTTAACTAGGGCATAACCGACTTTTGATCCGGAAATCGGATTCCACCGGATAGTATGAACTTCCGATTAATCGGAGTCGGACAAGGCAGGAACGACCGATTCGGATAATAAAAATAATAAAGTTGAATTTCTATAGCACCGTGTCTAACACTGCGTGTCATTCGATAGTGCGTTAATAAAGTTAAATAAGAAGTCCGAAAAGTCCAATATGGTCAACACAACCACGCTGTGAGACAACCTTTTTGAACTGGCGGATAAAAACCGGAAATGAAGCCGGATATGGTAAAGTACTAAGTAACATGCTAGACATGGCAAAACCAGATACCAGAAACCCGGAAACGGAAGATGAAATTTTTTGGAAAAAAAATACGGATTTAGCATTTCCGATTAATTTTCATGCCCAAAATCCGGAATCGGAAATCGGTAGAAAAATGCTAATCGGTTATGCCCTAGTTTTAACATTGTTGACAAGGTAGTGTAGGGGACATTATTCTGGGGGTTTTAACATTGTTGACAAGGTATTACAAGGGACATTATTCTGGTGGTTTTAACATTGTTGACAAGGTATTACAAGGGACATTATTCTGGGGGTTTTAACATTGTTGACAAAGTAGTATAGGGGACATTATTCTGGGGGTTTTAACATTGTTGACAAGGTATTACAAGGGACATTATTCTGGGGGTTTTAACATTGTTGACAAGGTAGTATAGGGGACATTATTATGGATTTTTTTAACATTGTTGACAAGGTAGTATAGGGGACATTATTCTGGGGGTTTTAACATTGTTGACAAGGTATTACAAGGGACATTATTCTGGGGGTTTTAACATTGTTGACAAGGTAGTATAGGGGACATTATTATGGTTTTTTTAACATTGTTGACAAGGTATTACAAGGGACATTATTCTGGGGGTTTAACATTGTTGACACGGTAGTATAGGGGACATTATAATGGGGGTTTTAACATTGTTGACAAGGTATTACAAGGGACATTATTCTGGGGGTTTTAACATTGTTGACAAGGTATTACAAGGGACATTATTCTGGGGGTTTTAACATTGTTTTCAAGGTAGTATAGGGGACATTATTCTGGGGTTTTAACATTATTGACAAGGTAGTACAAGGGACATTATTCTGGGGGTTTTAACATTGTTGACAAGGTATTACAAGAGACACTATTCTGGTGTTTTAACATTGTTGACAAAGTAGTATAGGGGACATTATTCTGGGGGTTTTAACATTGTTGACAAGGTATTACAAGGGACATTATTCTGGGGGTTTTAACATTGTTGACAAGGTAGTATAGGGGACATTATTCTGGGGGTTTTAACATTGTTGACAAGGTAGTACAAGGGACATTATTCTGGGGTTTTAACATTGTTGACAATGTAGTATAGGGGACATTATTCTGGAGTTTTTAACTATGTTGACAAGGTATTACAAGGGACATTATTCTGGGGTTTTAACATTGTTGACAAGGTAGTACGTGTATAAGAGACATTATTCTGGGGTTTTAAAATTGTGACAAGATAGTATAGGAGACATTAATCCTTAGAGAAGCATAGGGTGGTGAGTAAAAATACATTTTGCCTAAATTAATTTCCAAAGATGAAAAATATACATGCATTGCATACATGCCAACCATTACGCTTTTGGCGTGATCATTACATGTTTTTTTCGCTCAGTTGCACCTTATGCATAATCGTATATGGATTACGCTTTTTAGGTATATCCACCTTCTAAAAAAATCAATTATTTGTTTGTACCTTTTTATTAACATTCCATTAATTCCACAGGCCATATTTTAGAAAAGATGGCTTCTATGCAACTAAAATATAACAGAATGCTTGTCCGTGGACATGGGTGCACATTCCTAACAGTATCATGTTCTATTTATAGCAACTATCCTATTACCAAGAATCATCCAGGTTCTACTTTCAAACTTTCGACCTCAAAATCTATTTTTAGCATCTGGATGTCTTAGTGAGAAGAGAACAGACTGGTTTTCTAATTTTAGTCTTTACACGCAGATTTTATGTTCTAATTCATATATAGTGCAGAACCAATCTTAAGGTATTCAGTGCTAAAGTATAATTTATTTTAGTCAATGCATATATGAGAGCAAAAATATCTCGTTTCAAATAATTTTACAGATGGATTAGAAAAAGGCAGATAATAAACAAAACAAAAAAATAACAGGTTTGTCATGACACTGAAACAAAGACAAAATAATCACTGTGCCTGCTGTAACAGAAATGTTGGGGCAGTATTTTAATAATAATCCAAGACCATTTACCGTGGATAGAATTAATAGTAGTTTTGCCATCCACATGAAAATATAATGCTGACCTGTCTTGAGTGTAATCAGTGTCAAAGAGCTAGTGCCTTATTGCTAACAAATCATCCTTCACAAAAGTAAAGGCGGTAATTGTGTATCTTCAGGTATTACTAGTAATTGTCTGTGTTGGTAATGTTGAATACCAGATTGGAATGCTATGCATTCTGATACATTGTAAAAATGGGTGGGGCCAGTGCATACAAATCAAAATAAACATCTCCAGGTGGATCAACTGATTATGCAACCCAGTGAGTGCCCCTACCACCATTTTGAGTCCACGAAGGAGATCAACCGTTGTTCTTTAGTCATCCATGGAATCATTGTTTGCATCCACAATGAAAGTTTTTTTATTTTGCTATCATCAAACATGAAAACCACATCCTGCTATTAGACTTAGAGTTATATTTTTTTCTTTTTTCTGATCCAACAAAGTGGTAGGGGTACACCAGCTATCTCCACTGGTCTTTCATTTGGAGTTTGATTTAATATTTTACTAACACCTGCTGGCATCACTTTGGTACCGGGCTTTACTAGCAACATCACCAACAATACCAATATCCTCAATCACTGCGGTAATAACCATCGATGATTTCATCTAAAAGGAAGCAATAAGATTTGCAGCTGCTTCATTGATGATTTCTGAGGAATTATTGCTTGCTCTTTTTCTGCCAATAAAATTTTTTAATCTGTCAGCATCAGCAAGAACGTTATTGGGACACAGTGTAATAAGACCGCCCCCTTGAGTGAGCCAATCGCTGGTGTTGGATTTTTTTCATCTACTTTTTTCTTCCCTGCTATTAAGGTTGATTTCCTTTCTGCTTTTGCTTTATTAAGTTGCTGTTTTATTTCTTTGTGTTTTCGTTCCCCTTCTTGCTTTGCTCGTTCAATATACTCAAGTACTGTGCTGCAAAAAAGTTCAAAATCTTCATTGCTGCGTCAGACTTGCTTAGCATCGAAAGCAGTATGATGAATATATTTACGTCAATCAGCAGGGTTTTTGAAATCTTTAACATACTCAAAGTTGACATTGTTTTCTTTTTTGTCAAATTCAAATGCATAAATATCAAGTAATTGTGCTTTATTCCTGATAGCTGCAAGACCCTCCTCGGTAAATTTATCTGCTAGATCAACTTTAAATGTTACCCGCTCTTCTTCTTTATCCAGCACTGGAATACTATCCTTAAGTGTACCAATGTCAGCCTCAGTATTGGAGAGATTATCCATTACCTGCTGTGGTTGAGCAGCCTTCTCCTGGAGGTTCTCTTCTGTTTTCTCAGTTCATCTCATGGTTTTAGGTCATGGATCTAGCTGTGTCTATTAATGGAAGCAAGAACTTTTCAGTGGATTTTGCTTAAACAATTCCACGGTATATTCAGCAAATACCACTAAAGCTTCCTGGCACTGTTGTAGTTGTTGCTTGACAGAATCACGGACAGGGAGAAATTTTTTAATTGCCTCAAGTTGCTGTCGAGCTAGTTTCGCTGCACAAGATTCCATGGTTAGTGCAGGATCACTCCTCATTATTGATATATACTGATTTAATTGTCCCACATAACACATACAACGCGGCAGTGGACTGAATCCAAAAATCAGACATTTGGTTAAATTTGGAGGATTTGCCTCCCCATGTCTAAATGTTTGTTTAAGATATTTGTCATCCGACAGCTACTTTCTTTTTCACCACACAAAACACACACACAGCAGCTGGGACAGTGAAGACCAACAATGATGTCTCAGGTCATGAACAAGGACACATAAATAATTGACTCAGTCATCAAGGGTTAAGAGCAAAAATACACCAACCCAGTTAGAGCCTCAGTTTATTGGTTTTTTTTTTGTCTTGGTGTCATTTTCGTAGAAGGGGTCGATATAAACAATGGGACGCTCATAGCCTTGGTCAGTTTACCATATGCTGCAAGAACAGAACACTGTTGCATATTCTAAGTACTTTGGAGGACTTTATGACATTTTCTGTTTGGTACATAGTGCTATTTTACAATACTTTGCCATTTTTAAAAATAAAAAATGCCAAGTGATCTTCAGTACTTCATGATATTATATAATGCTAATTCCTATGCAGTAGTTTATGACATTGTCTGTTTTTTCATATGATTGGGAAAGCCCACCTGAGACTATGCACAGGTGTGAAATGTGAAAAGCCCACCTGAGGATCAGAATATGCACTGCTGTGAATGGGAAAAGCCTACTTTTGATGAATGATTTTTCTCTCATTTTATAAATTTATACACTGTATTTTCTAAACATTTTATATTATAAGAAAGTCAACAAAGATTTAGCTGACAACTATATTTTTTTTGGTAACAAGAATTAATATTTTCAGTCTGGTAAAGTTTGGGACTAAGCATGAAAGAAGCATTGCAGATGTTGTCTACAGTGTCAGTCAGTCAGTGTCAGTCAGTCAGTCAGTCAGTGCACTCATAGGATAGGTTTATCGAACATGCCGTTACAAATGGGTAAACTATATCACACATAACATGCCATTACAAATGGGTAAACTATATCACACAACATGCCATTACAAATGGGTAAACTATATCACACATAACATGCCGTTACAAATGGGTAAACTATATCACACATAACATGCCATTACAAATGGGTAAACTATATCACACATAACATGCCGTTACAAATGGGTAAACTATATCACACATAACATGCCATTACAAATGGATAAACTATATCACACATAACATGCCATTACAAATGGGTAAACTATATCACACATAACATGCCATTACAAATGGGTAAACTATATCACACATAACATGCCATTACAAATGGGTAAACTATATCACACATTACATGCCATTACAAATGGATAAACTATATCACACATAACATGCCATTACAAATGGGTAAACTATATCACACATATATATTAAGGAGCAAAATAGATTTCACTTGTTCTTGTCATCTACACTGTAAGTGAGTGTAGTCTCTTGGTCTAGACCTTTCTCACAAACTGTATCACACAAATATAGGAATGAGAGAAATAGTCATTTGGGCACATCATGACACTGCCTGCATATGAGAAACTGTGTACCTTGAAACTCCTGTCATGTGATGTTAATTATGGTGAACTAGATGTGATTAAGATTAATGCTTTGATGATTAAATGATTTCAGGCATTCTCTTAAGGATACAAGTCATGGAAAGTCTGGTAAATCACCCAAATCCAATTTAAAGATTGAAACTGAAGTATCCAAGATGTCCGAGAATGAGATAGCTTTGTGGAATAGAGAAGTTGCAAGTTTAACTGAAAGGTACTTTTTCTGATAAAAACAAATTTTTTAAAATTAAATTGTCATGGTATCATCATTCGCCTTAGCATCATCGTCAACATAATATCCATCATTATCACCATAACTTGTTTTCCAGATATATAAATCCATGTTATATTTATCCATACTACAGTCATGTGACAACATAAAACAAGGTCAGACTTTCTGTCAAAGACATTTATTAAGGTATGTTGGTAGGTGTGGTATCCATGACATTGCAATCTGCTTGTGAGAATTTTCTACTCTATTGTGAGGTTTTTTATTTTACAATATTTAGTTTTTTTATATTATAAGTGGAGTTTTATATTTATGCCCATATCAAATGAAATTTAGTAAATAAGTTAAATAATTTCAATTTTGTAAAGTCTTGTACCTTCATTTTCTTTTTTCACTCAGGTACCATGATAGACTTGGCATTGAAGTTGGCCCCACATTTGCTTTACTGCGATGTCTACCCATGATTGGACGCAAGTGAGTAGTTTGGGGATTTACTTTGATTCAGATGTCCCCTGATATATATTTGTGAAAATTTTGTTATACTAAAATATTATGATATATAGTTAATACAATTATTACAGTTGTATCAATGGCATTATTATTTCTTTTGTAGCTTGGACATTGTTATTACAGTTGTAGCAATGACATTATTGTTTCTTTTGTAGCTTGGACATTATTATTACAGTTGTAGCAATTGCATTATTATTACAGTTGTAGCAGTGACATTATTGTTTCTTTTGTAGCTTGGACATTATTATTACAGTTGTAGCAATGGCATTATTGTTACAGTTAGTTGTAGCATGGACATTGTTGTTACAGTTGTAGCAATGGCATTATTGTTACAGTTGTAGCAATGGCATTATTATTTCTTTTGTAGCTTTGACATTGTTGTTACAGTTGTAGCAATGGCATTATTGTTACAGTTGTAGCAATGGCATTATTATTTCTTTTGTAGCTTTGACATTGTTGTTACAGTTGTAGCAATGGCATTATTGTTACAGTTGTAGCAGGGGCATTATTATTTCTTTTGTAGCTTGGACATTGTTATTACAGGTGAAGCAAAGGCATTATTGTTACAGTTGTAGCAGGGGCATTATTATTTATTTTGTAGCAGGGACATTATTCTTTTGATATTTTGGGTCCATATTCCACACACTCTTACCTCTGCTATGGTTGACTAAACAGTTTTAAGTTTGGGTATTTAGGGTTCATATTCTGCCCACTATGTACTTTGGACACATGTCTATTCCTGACAAGGATAGAAAACTTCCTTGTCCATCATCCTTGAATTAATTTTGATAGTCTTGCTGGACAAGAAAAATTACTTGCTTAAAATGTAATATTTAATGTTTAGAAAATTTAAAAGTGTTATGTTGATGAAAATTGGGCAGCTGTATGATTACCTAAAAAGTATATCTTGTGACCTTAGCTGCTTCATTATCCATAATTGATTTTGTGCTGACATCTTTGTCACCCATATGTTTTCCTTACAACTTCAATGAAGTCTGTTTTCAAATGGCTTCTTAATTTTTTTAGACCCCCACATTAGAGGAAATGTGACAGCTTTATGATAACAGGATTGTCCATGGTAATTTACTTATGTTTGTATGGTTTAGTCCAAATTTTTTTTTTTTACTTAAGTGCTAGCTTTTCATCTAGGCTAAAGTCTTGTTTGTGCAACCTCCAACACAACATTCTTGTATGACTAAGATATTTCTGTCGGAAAGGAGAAAATTTTACTTTGGCTGTGTTTATAATATCAAAGTATTTACTGAAATTTTTACACAGCTGTTTTAATGGATATTTAAAGTTTCATTTCGAAATTTCAGACAATTTCACAAGAAGACTTTAAGTTTATATGATGTTTTATCTTTCCAGATATATGTGCAGTCCTCATGGTAAAATTACCCTTGAGAAACAGTTTGGAAATATTGAGGTACCATTCCTTCTCCAAACAACAGTTAAGGTAATGTTGATATGTACTTTTCTAGTTGTGTTAAAATGTCATCTGCTCACAGGAGTGCTGGTCAAATGAAGCTGGTCTCCCCTTTAGATATAAGAATAGAGATTGATGACTTTTCATCAGTTGACCTACTCAAAGTTTACAAACCCCTGAGAAGTATATTGAATCAGTTTTTCTAAACCTTTTCCATATATCATCATCGATGAATATTGTTCACACAAATTGTCTAATCCATCATACGATAAACTGCTAGGCACATCTTAATTGCCTGCCTGATAGTCTATAGAACTTTTTCTACTAGTACTTTTTCTACTTGGCACCACTGACCTTAATTGCCTGCCTGATAGTCTATATTAACTGCATTTAAAGCCAGTCTTAATTGCCTGCCTGATGGTCTATAGTACCTACATTTAAACTCACTTTTAATTGCCTGCCAGATAGTCTATATAGTATATACAGTTCAACTCAGTCTTAATTGCTGCCAGATAGTCTATAGTACATACTGTTCAACTCACTTCTAATTGCCATCTGCCTAATTGTCTATACAGTTAAATGCATCAGGAATCAGTCTCACTTAAAGTATAGCACTCTCTAATCCCAGGATGCATCAGGAATCAGTCTCACCTAAAGTTAAGCACTCTCTAATCCCACGAATGCATCATGAATCAGTCTCACTTAAAGTACAGCACTCTCTAATCCCATGAATGCATCAGGAATCAGTCTCACCCAAACGTTCAGCACTCTCAAATCCCACGAATGCATGAGGAATCAGTCTCACCTAAAGCTAAGCACTCTCTAATCCCATGAATGCATCAGGAATAAGTCTCACCTAAAGCTAAGCACTCTCTAATCCCACGAATGCATCATGAATCAGTCTCACTTAAAGTACAGCACTCTCTAATCCCATGAATGCATCAGGAATCAGTCTCACCCAAACGTTCAGCACTCTCAAATCCCACGAATGCATCAGGAATCAGTCTCACTTAAAGTACAGCACTCTCAAATCCCATGAATGCATCAGGAATCAGTCTCACCTAAAGCAAAGCACTCTCTAATCCCACGAATGCATCAGGAATCAGTCTCACTTAAAGTACAGCACTCTCTAATCCCATGAATGCATCAGGAATCAGTATCACCCAAACGTTCAGCACTCTCAAATCCCATAAATGCATCAGGAATCAGTCTCACCTTAAGTTTAGCACTCTAATCCCATGAATGCATCAGGAATCTGTCTCACTTAAAGTACAGCACTCTCAAATCCCATAAATACATCAGGAATCAGTCTCACCTAAAGTTCAGCACTCTCAAATCCCATAAATGCATCAGGAATCAGTCTCACCTTAAGTTTAGCACTCTCTAATCCCATGAATGCATCAGGAATCAGTCTCACTTAAAGTACAGCACTCTCAAATCCCATAAATGCATCAGGAATCAGTCTCACCTAAAGTTAAGCACTCTCTAATCCCATGAATGCAACAGGAATCAGTCTCACTTAAAGTACAGCACTCTCTAATCCCATGACTGCATCAGGAATCAGTCTCACCCAAACGTTCAGCACTCTCAAATCCCATAAATGCATCAGGAATCAGTCGCACCTTAAGTTTAGCACTCTCTAATCCCATGAATGCATCAGGAATCAGTCTCACTTAAAGTACAGCACTTGCTAATCCCACAAATGCATCAGGAATCATCTCACTTAAAGTACAGCACTCTCTAATCCCACGAATGCATCAGGAATCAGTCTCACCTAAAGCTAAGCACTCTCTAATCACATGAATGCATCAGGAATCAGTGTCACCCAAATGTTCAGCACTCTCATAACCCATGAATGCATCAGGAATCAGTCTCACCATAAGTTTAGCACTCTCTAATCCCATGAATGCATCAGGAATCGGTCTAGTTCAGCACTCAAATCCCATAAATGTATCTTTTATCTGGCTCAAACATCCATATCACCAAAACAACAATACAAGGCGATCTTCAGATCACATCCTTGATAATCAAACCTCATTCTATGGCCAGATATAGGCCAGAACACATGCAGACAACGAGATTAAAGCAAGTGATCCAGTACATAATGAGGTGAGTTGTGTCCAGTTTTAACCCAGCAACCTTTTCATGGGAAACCATTGATGCTGTTCTTCTCATTCTTTAATGAACAGAAGTTTTAAACACTTAAAAAAGAAAATGTTGGGATTGTTCCAACTACAGTGATCTGTGTCTTGTAGAATTGAGCATTTTCCACACATAAAGGTATGATGAGCTCATTCACAGTACAACCCCAAAACAATCTTACTCTCTGACTTATTCGAGTAAAAACTCACTTAGCCACACCTGAGATAGTATGGATAATCCAAGTGCCCAACACCATTTAGGACAGAGTCCTTTCAGACCAAAACCAAAAGGTGCATATCCCTTTACAAGATCTGAAATACCCTGTTTTGCTTATTTTTTCAGTTCTTTGTAAACTAGGAGGGCCTTGGGTGACTAAGTGATCGTAGGCACTCACATATCATCTCTGTCCATGTAGGTTTGAGTCTCGGCTCCAAAAATATGGTATGTGAGACAGTTTGCTAGTAATTTCCCATGGGTGTGTGGTTTTTCCATGGGTTTTCCCTGATTCTTCCTCCATCAGATATGCTGAACTGAACTGTTGCCTATCATGTGCTGGAGAATGGTGTTAAACTTTCAAAACAACAGCTACAAACAACTTGTGAAAAAGGGCAAATCATGCCTTGTTTGTCTCAACTCTTTATTAATCTAGGCATGGGTTCAAAAACTTGTTTTGTGTTTGCATCCTCATAATATCACCAGTCCCCACTTTGTTGAGTTAAATCAAAGCCCAGAAGCCTATTCGCTACATGATTTCATTAAAGTTGGTAGCAAACCCTATTACCTTTAACCAGCAGTTCACAAAACCACACAACGCTTTCTCACCTATCTCTGTGATGGCCATTACCAGATTCATTGATTACTGTTTCGGACCATAACATTTTTTATCTCAGTGAATGGAAGGATCACAGCAGGTATTTCATTGTACAACCACCAAAATCACAATCTGTTCAGATGCCAACATTACTGGTTACTTGGCCCAAATCCTGCTGCCCTTAAAAGTGAAATTATTTTGGCATCCTCAGCTAAATTCCTTGACTCTTCCTTCCCATTTTTTGTGTTTTTATGATTGTCTTTTCTGACAGACCACATTAAAGTTCATCACACCCTATGCAGGCTCAAGTTTCTAGTGAACCTATAATGAACAGAATAAGCATTTTCACTGTGTAGTCCATTCCCCGTACGGTCACAAGTCAAATATGTACTGACTGGGGTCAACAGTTTCCAACCCCCATCTTGCCAGTCACACACCTGAAAGCCTGTGCATCAAATTTAATTTTCTCCCTTTCCCCATTTGAAATAATTCAGAAAACAGTTCTGTCATCTTACTCTTCCACATCTCAGTGGCTTGCAAAAGTCAAGGGAATCTGCACTAGATATTCTCAGGCCAGTCATGTAATCTCCTTGACTGTTAAAACAGACACACATGCTATTTCTCTGTCCAATCCAAAAGCCACTGAATCGGCATGCCTGGCCCATGTGAAACAAGTCCTATGAAATAAATATTTGCCTGATAAAGTGGTAGACAGAATTGCCTAGGCAAGGTAATCTATAATGTTAAAAGCTTATGATAGGAAGTGGACAACTTTCATCCCAAAAGACTCGGTTGCCCTGGTGGGACCTTTATCAAAATCATAATAGTATACATTCCCAGGCTGCTCAACAGCTTCAGAATGATGTAGATTATTCTACTTATTGATTTAAGAGAGCAAGATGTTTCTCTAAACTGTATCAACATATTGACCATGCACTAACACCAATCCAATCTCATACATGATTCAAAACTACATCAGCATCCTGACCAAGCACTAATAGTAGCCCATATCTCACACACGACTCAAAGCTGCTGCACATGTACTAAGAAATTAGAGCCAGGGCCAACTTTGCGATAAGGGGATTTAATTCCATCTTTCTCTTACCAGTTCTTTATCCTAATTATGGTAACATATTTAAAGACGAAACATCTTTAGAGTAAATATGTTTATTTGATACATCCGCCAAAGCCCTCTCCACAGTTATCTCCCTGGATGAATTAGTAACTGATATTTGAATGGATTTGGCACCAATCTGTCCATCCAAAGGGAGAATACTCAAGTCTGACTTGCATCTTGTCAAGCAGCTGGCTTGTTAATAGTTCTCTTACTAAAATATGTTGAAAGACACAGTAACTTTCTTGACTTGAGAGTGCTTGATGGGCAAATGGATGCATTCTTCACATATTTGGATTGAATAAATATTATCAAAGAAATTTTTCTCCAAAACTTTATTTTCTACTCAAGAATGAAGCATTTTTATTTTATTTTATTCTTCAGGATATTGCTGTGCATGATCCAGATTTTCACCAGTACAAAACATTACAAGAATATTTACCTGAGAAAACTCCTGTCATCATGTTGGGCTGGCCACACTATGGCTGTCAAGGAGAGGTCAGTATCATTTTCTCTCAGAGGGGAGTTAGCTTCTGATATCAAAAATGTTGTGCTCTTAGGAGTTTTATTATTGATGTCATATAATACATGTAGTTTCTTTGTCCAAATTACATATTTTCATCAGGATTGTATGGCAGTGGAAGGATGGGGCACACATACAGAGTCTGTTAAGGGGCCCCGAGTGGCCGAGTGGTCTAAAGTGCTGTCCGTTACGGACCACTGCCATCTCACCTCTGTCTGCGTATGTTTGAGTCTAAGATTCGGCAAATGTAGTTATGTGAGAAAGCTTGCCAGTAGCTTCTCGCAGGTCAAACTTGACCCTTACAGTATCTACTCCTTTAGCAGTCAAACTTGACCCTTACAGTATCTACCCCTTTAGCAGTCAAACTTTACCCTTACAGTACCTACCTACCCCTTTAGCAGTCAAATTTTACCCTTACAGTATCTACTCCTTTAGCAGTCAAACTTGACCCTTACAGTACCTACCCCTTTAGCAGTCAAACTTGACCCTTACAGTGCCTACTCCTTTAGCGGTCAAACTTGACCCTTACAGTATCTACTCCTTTAGCAGTAAAACTTGACCCTTACAGTGCCTACTCCTTTAGCAGTCAAACTTGACCCTTACAGTATCTACCCCTTTAGCAGTAAAACTTTACCCTTACAGTATCTACTCCTTTAGCAGTCAAACTTGACCCTTACAGTATCTACCCCTTTAGCAGTCAATCTTGACCCTTACAGTACCTACCCCTTTAGCAGTCAAACTTGACCCTTACAGTGCCTACTCCTTTAGCAGTCAAACTTGACCCTTACAGTATCTACTCCTTTAGCAGTCAAACTTGACCCTTACAGTGCCTACTCCTTTAGCAGTCAAACTTGACCCTTACAGTACCTACCCCTTTAGCAGTCAAACTTTACCCTTACAGTATCTACCCCTTTAGCAGTCAAACTTGACCCTTACAGTACCTACCCCTTTAGCAGTCGAACTTGACCCTTACAGTATCTACTCCTTTAGCAGTCAAACTTGACCCTTACAGTACCTACCCCTTGAGCAGTCAAACTTTACCCTTACAGTGCCTACTCCTTTAGCAGTCAAACTTGACCCTTACATTACCTACTCCTTTAGCAGTCAAACTTGACCCTTACAGTATCTACCCCTTTAGCAGTCAAACTTGACTCTTACAGTACCTACCCATTTAACAGTCAAACTTGACCCTTACAGTACCTACCCCTTTAGCAGTCAAACTTGACCCTTACTGTACCTACCCCTTTAGCAGCAACCATAAATAAATTTCAGATCCATTCATAACAAATATTTCCACCTTATTTTGTATTGCTCTAGTAAAATTACCCATGTGAGGTTCTGTACCCCAAACAGAAATGAATAGTTGTTAATGACAAGCATTTGGTAAAGTTCAGTCACTATTGTCATGTTGATGGATATTTTGGATGATCTGTGTAATGCATTTTTGCTGCAGTTATTTCTTTTGTGTAAGATAGGAAGATGTTTTCAAGAAGTCTTTGGGGGCTAATTCAAATGTAAGGTAGGGAGATGTTTTCAGTGAGTCTTTGGGGCACTTTACCACATCTTTAACAAAAAAAACATAGCACTCTGCAATGAACTCTGTGGAACAGTCTCTTTTCTAAGGGACAGATACTAACAAGAATTTTACTGGCATTGCATGTAATATTTTATAATTTGTAATCAGTTTTCTGCTTCTGTAGTTTCAGTTATAATAAGGGTGGAATCATAGAAATTTCCATATATTTTCCTTATTTGTGTGCTTCTGTTTAGTGAAATGCATCTCTAATTAAGGGATTTGAGCCTTTAGTTTAATCCTTGAAAGTTTTGACAACTAACAGAGAATCATGGTATGCTCTTTATGGCTACCCTATTTGTGGTGATCTCATGTTGACATTGCCCCTCTCATCTTAGGACTATTTAGGTGTTCAGGCTTTCCCTTCCTCATGCTGACATTGCCATTCTCAAGTTAGGACTATTTAAGTGTTCAGGCTTTCCCTTCCTCATGCTGACATTGCCCTTCTCAAGTTATGACTATTTAGGTGTTCAGGCTTTCCCTTCCTCATGTTGACATTGCCCTTCTCAAGTTAGGACTATTTAAGTGTTCAGGCTTTCCCTTCCTCATGCTGACATTGCCATTCTCAAATTAGGACTATTTAGGTGTTCAAGCTTTACCTTCCTCATGCTGACATTGCCCTTCTCAAGTTACGACTATTTAGGTGTTCAGGCTTGTGCGTTCCTCATGTTGACATTGCCTTCTCAAGCTAGGACTATTTAGATGTTCAGGCTTGTGCATTCCTCATGTTGACATTGCCATTCTCAAGCTAGGACTATTTAGGTGTTTGTGCTTGTGCCTTTCTCATGTTGACATTGCCCTTCTCAAGTTATGACTATTTAGGTGTTCAGGCTTTCCCTTCCTCATATTGACATTGCCCTTCTCAAGTTAGGACTATTAAGTGTTCAGGCTTTCCCTTCCTCATGCTGACATTGCCATTCTCAAATTAGGACTATTTAGGTGTTCAAGCTTTACCTTCCTTATGCTGACATTGCCCTTCTCAAGTTACGACTATTTAGGTGTTCAGGCTTGTGCGTTCCTCATATTGACATTGCCTTCTCAAGCTAGGACTATTTAGATGTTCAGGCTTGTGCCTTTCTCATGTTGACATTGCCTTCTCAAGCTAGGACTATTTAGATGTTCAGACTTGTACCTTCCTCATGTTGACATTGCCATTCTCAAGCTGGGACTATTTAGGTGTTTGTGCTTGTACCTTCCTCATGTTGACATTGCCATTCTCAAGCTAGGACTATTTAGGTGTTTGTGCTTGTGCCTTTCTCATGTTGACATTGCCATTCTCAAGCTAGGACTATTTAGGTGTTTTTGCTTGTACCTTCCTCATGTTGACATTGCCATTCTCAAGCTAGGACTATTTAGGTGTTTGTGCTTGTGCCTTTCTCATGTTGACATTGCCATTCTCAAGCTAGGACTATTTAGATGTTCAGACTTGTACCTTCCTCATGTTGACATTGCCATTCTCAAGCTAGGACTATTTAGATGTTCAGGCTTGTGCATTCCTCATGTTGACATTGCCTTCTCAAGCTAGGACTATTTACGTGTTTGTGCTTGTGCCTTTCTCATGTTGACATTGCCATTCTCAAGCTAGGACTACTTAGGTGTTTGTGCTTGTACCTTCCTCATGTTGACATTGCCTTCTCAAGCTAGGACTATTTAGGTGTTTGTTTTAGGTGTTTGTGCTTGTACCTTCCTCATGTTGACATTGCCTTCTCAAGCTAGGACTATTTAGGTGTTTGTGCTTGTACCTTCCTCATGTTGACATTGCCTTCTCAAGCTAGGACTATTTAGGTGTTCAGACTTTCCCTTCCTCATGCTGACATTGCCGTTCTTAAGTTAGGACCATTTAGCTGTTCAGGCTTGTGCCTTCCTCATGTTTACATTTACTTTCTCAGGTTACAAATATTTAATAGGCAGTTAAGTGGTGACTTCCTCATGTTTACATTTACTTTCTCAGGTTACAAATATTTAATAGGCAGTTAAGTGGTACCTTCCTCATGTTTACATTTCAATTCTCAGGTTACAGATACTTAGGTGATTGATGTGGTGACTGCCTTATGTTTACATTGCCCCTGTCAAGTTAGAAATATTTAGGTGATTGATGTGGTGACTTCTTCATGTGGACATTGCCCTTCTCAGGTTACAAATATTTAGGCAATTGATGTGGTGACTTCCTCATGTGAACATTTGCCGTTCTCAGGTTACAAATATATAGGTAATTGATGTGACTTCTTCATGAATACCTTTGTATGTGCCCTTTCAAGTTACAAATATTTATATGATCAAGATGGTGACTTCCTGAAGTCCAAAATGCCTTTTAATTACAAATATTTTCACACAAAATCCTTAGAATTAATTTTTTAAATTTTGATAAAACTGCATGGTATTGTTTTTCATATTTTAGGTGAGTGAGGTGGATAATACAGAAAACGGCAGAGTTCGGATCAACTTGACCATCCCTGAAGAACCTGATGTTGCAAGTATTCGGGATAATAGAATGGTAAGCTGAAAATATTAGAATTGGTATCCTTGATGACTTTCACATTCTTTTAAAGAAAATTTTTACAAATTATGTAATCACACAAAATTAAGTAAAATAAAATGATAAAAATAGTATTGCTTTTTTTGCAGGGACATGTTTATGTACTTTTTTGTAGAATCAGGATCTAGACCAAAACTGAATATTTATGACAACATTTGCTCCCTAGGGACTCTGATTGGCCGCGTGGTGTAAAGTACTTTCCGTTACAGATCACTGCCATCTTACCTCTGTGTGTGTTCGAGTCTAATATTCGGCTAATATAGTTATGTGAGAAAGCTTGCCAGTATCTTCTCGTGGGTCAATGGTTCTTTCCGGGGATTTTCCCGGGTTCTTCCTCCACCAATAATACTGGCCGCCATGTATAGCCTATCATGTGCTGAAAAATGCAGTTAAACCTTACAACAACAATATTTGCCCCCAATATTGTAAAGGTGAGGATGGAATTTGTGAATATAGGCAAAATTTAATGAAAAAAATAAATGTAGCAAATATGCATAATTTGATCCCATTTTGTTAACTTTCAGCATGATTTTGTTGAAATTAGTGAGAATCCTACAATTTTATATCTTAGCATAGAGCATATTAATGGATATTGCTAATTAGACTACATCTACCCTATTTAATGGGATCTTTGACTATATCTACATTATATGCCCTAATAATATCTCATATTACATAAAATCTACCCAATTTAATTGGATCTTTGACCATATCTACATTATATGCCCTAATAATATCTCATATTACATAAAATCTACCCAATTTAATGGGATCATTCACCATACCTACATTGTATGCCCCAGGAATATCTCATATTGCATAAAATCTACCCAATTTAATTGGATCTTTGACCATACCTACATTATAAGTGGCAGGAGTATACTGGGCAACCTAATAATGAGGACCAGTATGCAAAGTAAGCCTGGTTGCCCAGATATTGTCTTGAAGAATAGGGAACTGGGATATTTCACAAAATATTATACGTTTAAGAAATCATAACACTGCACTGAGAATTTTATGAAGAAAGTACTATTTTAGAAAATTGTAACTTGTTACCTAATTTCAGGTTTGATTATGTCTCTATCTGATGGAATACACCTATTGACTCGTGGCTCATCTTAGCTTATGGAGTGCCCCTACTCACTCATGACTTATCTTAAGCTCAAGTGCTCTTACTCATGACTCATCTTAGCTCATGGGGTTTCCATACTGACTTATCTTAGCACAGGGAGTGTCCCTATTGACTTGACTCAGCTTATAGAATGACCATACTCACTCATGACTCCTCTTAGCTTACCGAGTGCCCCATCTCTTGACTCATCTTTCTGTTCTCATAGGGTATCCCTAGCCACTCTACTCCAACATTTTTAAGCTCCAGGCCAGAACCTCACAGGAGTTGCACTTACAGAAGAATTTTTTATATCCATATGCAAGGTGAACAAGTTGCATTTTCATTTGATTGACCTGAACTACGATTGAGATCAGAAGGTCCTAATGACACAACCAGACTTCTTAGCAAAGAACTAGCATTATCTATGAACAGCAGAAGGTGATCATTCAGTCATTCTCATTAGTTCCTACATTAAGAGAGACAATGATGCCAAGTCCAGTCTGTGCTCTCAGGCACTACCTGAAATGCATGGAAGACTGTCACATGACCCAAATCTATCTCGTAACTCTGGAAAGGTTAAGGATGTACACCATAATGTTGAAAACCTTTGCATCTTGGCTTAAGTGGCTGACGTGCTTTATGTACTGTATGCTATCAATACAACCATGTGACCAAGTTAATAACAGTTGAAACTTCTCACATATGTGGCCATTGTAGGATTTCTTGGTAAGAAAATATCAATCATTTTTAATTACTCATCCTTCAAATGTCAAAATTTCACTCTAAGAGTAAACCTGGTAGATTTTGGATTCTCATGCATTTCCTCTTCCTCTTTTCCTTTATCCTGGTGTTAGTGATCAGGGAATGTATTCAACAGAGAAAGTACTTTTTCCTACTTCCTTAGATTTCTCAGACAATACTTGGCAAGTCACCTTACTTGAATGCTTTCCCAGACCTCCACACCAATCAAGTGTCCTAATCAGCAGTGCCTTCCCACACCTCTGCAGAAAAGCATGCATGCCAGCTGACACCTCCACAAAAAGACCTCCACACAAATGTATATATCCTTTTCACTGTATAATTTATCTCTTGGATTAACCTGTTAAACATCCAGGATGTGGACATTCACTTAGTGGTTGATGGGGAGACAGTTGTTCAGAGTTTTACCATTTGTGTGTGCATTGACAGTTGCTTGAGCCAGCGGTCACCTGTTTGCAATTGCCATTCTAGATTTTTCTCCATGTAAATACTTCCAAAATAAATTTTTGTAATCAGCAGTCTCCTGTTATCGACAGTCAGCAGCCATGTGTTTCCTAAGCATGCAGTGATTTCACTCTGACTTAGTCGGTGGCCATATTTTTCTTAACTCATTAACCCCGGTGCTGCATTATGGGCCAGGAGGTAATACCCTACTACCGAGCTCTGTAGCATTAAGGCCATGTATGGTACACTAAAGTGGATGGTATTATAGAAAGGTTGACATGTAGCTCTACAATGATACCAAATAATCTGGACTTTCTAGTTGCACTACAAAATACAGAAGGAAAAACATAATTGTTTGGACCCGATTTTTCTCCATCAAAGTTTTGCCTGTTGTCAGAATCTGATTTTGTGTTTGGATTTAGGACATTTTGGCCTCTGATCTAAGGCAGACTGGTCTTAACAGCTTGCAGATAGGCAAACCTTTGTAAAAAGTCAGATAAGATGGGGGTTTGGATACAAAAGTTATGGGTATGTTAAGCAACAAAAATACTTCCACCTTTCTGCTCATACACGAGCGAAATAGCCAATGAAAACGACATTTCTAACACAACTAGGCATTAGGTTAACCAAAAATTTCTTGGAGGTTGGTGTAGTAGGATGTATTCAGAAATACACCCCACCACCAGGCAAAAAATGACAAAAACTTTTTCTGGGATTAATGAGTTAACGAAACAATGATTTCATCTTGTGTTCTGTGCTTACTATATATTATCAACAGTGACCATTCCAAATATGAAAAATAAATTTCTTTTCTTTGACAAGCATATATATATATATATATATATATATATATATATATATATATATATATATATATATATATATATATATATATATATATATATTCCAAATTATACCAACTGCCCAGACAAACAGTCATGTGTTTCACAGTTAAGCTGTCAGTAACTGAAATTGGAAATATGCACAAAACAAACTTAGATCAGTGACTTGTTTTTAGGCTTAGATATCACTTCATTAATGTACATAATTGATTAATGTGAAGATGCAGTGTGCTTGTTTTGAACTTTTTGTATTAAATTTTACTAATTAACTAAAACAAATCCCATCTTTCAAGGTACTAATAATACATGTGAAATGATAATGATACTAATAATAATAATAATAATAATAATAATGCTAACACTATTTGGTTCTAGAATATAATTTGGTCATCAAGCAAGTTTGAGATTTTGAACCTGCTGTCAGCTGCCCTTTTCCCATGGGTGGCTGTTGTTAACAGTTATGACATATATATATATATATATATATATATATATATATATATATATATATATATATATATATATATATATATATATATATATATATAGTTTTTTTTCTTTACATGAAATTTGGATTTGAGAGCTAGCTGAGTTATATTTAATGTGAATATTTATTTAAATACCTTTGGAGAAACATAATGTACATTCCAACAAAACTATATCTTAATTAATAATTGTGATTATATTAAAGATTACTGAAGTATTGCCTAACTGTATGCTCATTGAATATAGGTTTTGGACAAATGTACTATGTATAATATCAGTTCAGTTCAGTTTTACCCGTCGCCCCTGCCACCTGCCAGTGTATATGCCGCACACAAAATTCTCTAGAGACTTCTGTCCTGTGTCATCCCCTTGAGCTTTTACAATGTTATACTGAGACCACAATAGGTCCAATGGTTTTCTTGTACTGCATTATACAGAGATACAACTATAGATCCAATGCTTTCCTTTTACAATGTTATACAGAGACCACTATAGGTCCAACGGTTTTCTTGCACAGCGTTATACAGAGATACCACTATAGATCCAATGGTTTCCTTTTACAATGTTATACAGAGACCACTATAGGTCCAATGGTTTTCTTGTACAGCGTTATACAGAGATACCACTATAGGTCCGATGGTTTTCTTGTACAGCATTATACAGAGATACCACTATAGATCCAATGGTTTCCTTTTACAATGTTATACAGAGACCACTATAGGTCCAATGGTTTTCTTGTACAGCGTTATACAGAGACCACTATAGATCTAAATTTCTCTTTCAGCATCATGAGCAGAAGTATTGTCCTGGTTATTTGCTTGCTCAGAAGCTTGGAGTCAGTTCTCATTTCCTGTCTCGAATTACTGGTACCATTTATGTCCACCCTGGAACTCCAGAGGTTTCTAATGATCAAAAGATTAACATTGGACTCAATCTAAAGTTTACAAAGCGGGGAGAAGAAGTACCAGGCTTTACAAAATTATGTGAGGGCCAGTGGCTGTACTCAGATAAGGCAATGGATACCATCAATAACTATCTCAGAAAGTGAGTTTACATCACCAAATGATGGCATATTTATATTTCTTCCAGTTTCATTACTTATCTAAATCTCTTTTCTTGTGTGTGTCTGTGTGCAAAATATTAGTCAATTTGGCTGACACAAAGTGGGAGAGTTCTTATATCACTACTGAAAAATTTGAAATCAGATAGATTTCAGACAACAGTTATTTTTTTATTTGATGGGGGGAAATGTATTTGATGGATAGTTAAAGCTATAAGTTTTTAATTTCAAGAAATGATTATATGCTTATTCCTGATTATTGTGATGGCTTCTATGGTTTAAGTGGTTAGAACTTCACCTTGGATGCAGGATGTCGTGGGTTTCAATTCCAACCAAGGCATACAAAGGACATAAAAATTATACTAGCAGCTGCCTTGCTTTGTGCTCAGCATTAGGTTGTTAGTGTTAGCTCAGTCAGCCAGTATCAGAATAATGTGACTGGATTGAACAGGATTCTTTTTTGTCTGCAGCATGTTTATTCAGTGCTAGACATCATAAACTGCCACACAATGTATAAAAAAAAACTAATTAAAAAAACCCACCTAATTAATTTACATTAATATTAATGTTTTATTGCATTGGATTCATAACATGCCTGTGAGTTTTAAATATAAATATTAATTTTAAAAAAAAAAAAGAATTACATCTTTTATACATAATATGTAATTGTTACTTTATACATGAATGATACTATTAGCCGTACATGTTTGGAATTATTATTTTTTTATAGCTTGTCAAGGATAAATATGCATAGCTGCAAACCCTCACGATATTGGCATGAACTTCACAACTCTTTTGCTGATTCATGAATTCAGGCTGCATGCAAAAAAATCATGAATTCCCCAATTCTCAATTATTTGAAATCTTTAATAAAATAACTTATTTACCATTAAGTGCTAGTTGTAATATCAGCAGTTGCCAAAACAGTCCAGTACTTCTGGTCACGATAGTAGTGGAACTATAGCTAATTGGTATAGTTGGCCCAGTAGCAAGCTTTTTAGCGTATTTTGATCTATATGTATAAGAGTAGTTTTACAAATGCTTTTGAGAGAAACTGGGGCCTAACCGGAATTTTGTTCCATGCATGTGCCGCCAACACTGATTTGAATTACCATTCAGCATAACATCTTGAAAATGTCTTCACCACCAAGAAATGTATTGCAAAAACAGTAAAGTATAGTTTGGAATATAGCAAAAATTGGCCATGCATTCAAATACCAATATTTATCATGCTTTTTGCACACAGTGTGCCACAAATTTTAGCATTAAGCATGGTGTCAGAGATAATGTAAAGAAGCACATTGGTAGCAAGAAGTACATATAGGTTGGAAAAATAAAGAACTCACAGCAGATTTCAGCTCTGGAATATTTTAAACCATTGACAGAAGGTCTGCAATCTACGAACACTTAAGCTTTGTTTGTGAGTTTTCTTGTTGAACAAAATCAACTTTATCAGCTGGAGACTTTGCTAAACATTAGTTCTGACAAATAATCCCGGACTAAAAAATCGCTTCTTGAATTTATTTTAAAATTCACTAATTTGTATCACTTTTTTCACTAATTGCAAGCCTGGAGCGTGGCATCTATGATATGAATATGTCCATATGACCAGATGACAAGTCTATGGCTGTTTGTTATCTGCTTACTAGAATTACCACCAGACTGTAAACAAATATTAAAATGTACAAGCCTACCACTAACAGACCATTGAATGATGAAAAGACCATCAGATTGATATGTATATGAATATTGTATTGTAGGCTGTGTATTATGACTCATATTAACACATGGCACAGGTAAATTGTTGCAACCCTAACATGTAACCTTATCATTTTAGTAAAGTCAAGATAGGGGCAAGGCATTCATGTTCTGTGAACCAATTTCTAGTTGAAGCAAAATAACCATTGCTAATATTGACTTTAAGGTGAATATGCGGTACAGTAACACAAAAGAGACTTAGGGAAATAAACAATGAAAAATAAAATAATCATTTTTTCAATAAATTTTCAGGTTTCCATATGTGTGGGATATCATATCCAAATCAGAAAGGTTTTCCGGGGATATTTTCTATGAATCACAACTTTTCCCCGAAGGAAGGTAAGCTAGCTGACCTTGGAGATGGTATTTATACTGCCTGCAAAGAACAAGGGTCATATCTAGGGTATACTGGAGTCATCATACTTGTATTCGTTTAATGTCATGTGAACTCTTTGCAAATATCTTTATAAAACTTGGTATACTTTTGTACCAGGATTAGATGTTGCGTCATATAAAAAGCATTTAACACACGTTAACCCCTGAGCCAAAATGCGAGGCAGACCCCTACAGCATACTTGCAGAGATCACCTAGAGCAGTGTTAACCTTACCATTTCCTGTATGCCTGAGACTTGCTGATTTTTTCAGAGAGAGTTACAAGTAATAAATGTTATTTTCTTATATATGTTCCTTTAATTAAGCTAAAATTTGGCACAGCAGTTCTCAATAAAATTACGTACAAAAATGGTACATGAAGAAATAAAACTGATGCATAAGGATAAAATGAGTTTCTTGCCAATTTGTTTCTCTTGCCATGAATAGTCCATAAAAATCCATGATGAATTCACACTTAATAATTAACACTATCAACATATGAAATTCACTCCATTTTTTTATGTACACAGAAATTCCACTTGTCATCTCTATTGCAAACTTAATCTCATGTGAATACTTCATCAGTCTGTCAAGTAAAAGTCTACTTCCAGTGGCTGATTCTCGTAATTTTCTTCATTTTCTAATATAAATATTTCCACTATTTTTGTCAATATTGAAGTCATTTTTTTTCTTCTTTGTTCAGCAACATTCACTCTGTGTAAGTTAACAATTTATTGTATTGGTTAAACTGCCTGAATAATTAGGAAATGGCTTCAAATCAACCAATGGTTTGCATCGATTTAACTCGTAGTGCAAGATACAGGCCTAGACTAATACTGCCACTCAATCTCGGCGCTTGGGATACAAGCTTGGTAAACTCAGATACATTATCGAGGCACTCAGGAGAGGAGCGAGATAATGTATGATGTGTTTTCAAGGCAGCAGGGGTTAATGTGTTAAACAGTCCCATTTTTGTCAAATCTGTGTAAGCATGACATTATTACTTTTCTGCTGACATCAGTGGTATCATTAAAGTTTTTAGTTTATATTGAAAGTCGTGTATCTTCTATGTCACATCAGCCCCAGTCATTTGAAGGTGTAGGACAATAGTAGTATGGGTCTAAAGATTAAATACTGATATGCTGGCATTCCTATCATAGTAGTATGGGTCTAAAGATTAAATACTGATATGCTGGCATTCCTATCATAGTAGTATGGGTCTAAAGATTAAATACTGATATGCTGGCATTCCTATCATAGTAATATGGGTCTAAATATTAAATACTGATATGCTGGCATTCCTATCATAGTAGTATGGGTCTAAATATTAAATACTGATATGCTGGGATTCCTATCATAGTAGTATGGGTCTAAAGATTAAATACTGATATGCTGGCATTCCTATCATAGTAGTATGGGTCTAAAGATTAAATACTGATATGCTGGCATTCCTATCATAGTAATATGGGTCTAAAGATTAAATACTGATATGCTGGCATTCCTATCATAGTAGTATGGGTCTAAATATTAAATACTGATATGCTGGCATTCCTATCATAGTAGTATGGGTCTAAACATTAAATACTGATATGCTGGGATTTCTATCATAGTAGTATGGGTCTAAATATTAAATACTGATATGCTGGCATTCCTATCATAGTAATATGGGTCTAAAGATTAAATACTGATATGCTGGCATTCCTATCATAGTAGTATGGGTCTAAATATTAAATACTGATATGCTGGCATTCCTATCATAGTAGTATGGGTCTAAAGATTAAATACTGATATGCTGGCATTCCTATCATAGTAGTATGGGTCTAAATATTAAATACTGATATGCTGGCATTCCTATCATAGTAGTATGGGTCTAAACATTAAATACTGATATGCTGGGATTCCTATCATAGTAGTATGGGTCTAAACATTAAATACTGATATGCTGGCATTCCTATCATAATAGTATGGGTCTAAAGATTAAATACTGATATGCTGGGATTTCTATCATAGTAGTATGGGTATAAATAATAAATACTGATATGCTGGCATTCCTATCATAGTAATATGGGTCTAAAGATTAAATACTGATATGCTGGCATTCCTATCATAGTAGTATGGGTCTAAATATTAAATACTGATATGCTGGCATTCCTATCATAGTAGTATGGGTCTAAATATTAAATACTGATATGCTGGCATTCCTATCATAGTAGTATGGGTCTAAATATTAAATACTGATATGCTGGCATTCCTATCATATTAGTATGGGTCTAAATATTAAATACTGATATGCTGGCATTCCTATCATAGTAGTATGGGTCTAAAGATTAAATACTGATATGCTGGCATTCCTATCATAGTAATATGGGTCTAAAGATTAAATACTGATATGCTGGCATTCCTATCATAGTAGTATGGGTCTAAAGATTAAATACTGATATGCTGGCATTCTTATCATAGTAGTATGGGTCTAAATATTAAATACTGATATGCTGGGATTCCTATCATAGTAGTATGGGTCTAAAGATTAAATACTGATATGCTGGCATTCCTATCATAGTAGTATGGGTCTAAAGATTAAATACTGATATGCTGGCATTCCTATCATAGTAGTATGGGTCTAAATATTAAATACTGATATGCTGGGATTCCTATCATAGTAGTATGGGTCTAAAGATTAAATACTGATATGCTGGCATTCTTATCATAGTAGTATGGGTCTAAATATTAAATACTGATATGCTGGGATTCCTATCATAGTAGTATGGGTCTAAAGATTAAATACTGATATGCTGGCATTCCTATCATAGTAGTATGGGTCTAAAGATTAAATACTGATATGCTGGCATTCCTATCATAGTAGTATGGGTCTAAAGATTAAATACTGATATGCTGGCATTCTTATCATAGTAGTATGGGTCTAAATATTAAATACTGATATGCTGGGATTCCTATCATAGTAGTATGGGTCTAAAGATTAAATACTGATATGCTGGCATTCCTATCATAGTAGTATGGGTCTAAAGATTAAATACTGATATGCTGGCATTCCTATCATAGTAATATGGGTCTAAAGATTAAATACTGATATGCTGGCATTCCTATCATAGTAGTATGGGTCTAAACATTAAATACTGATATGCTGGCATTCCTATCATAGTAGTATGGGTCTAAATATTAAATACTGATATGCTGGCATTCCTATCATAGTAGTATGGGTCTAAAGATTAAATACTGATATGCTGGGATTTCTATCATAGTAGTATGGGTATAAATAATAAATACTGATATGCTGGCATTCCTATCATAGTAATATGGGTCTAAAGATTAAATACTGATATGCTGGCATTCCTATCATAGTAGTATGGGTCTAAACATTAAATACTGATATGCTGGCATTCCTATCATAGTAGTATGGGTCTAAATATTAAATACTGATATGCTGGCATTCCTATCATAGTAGTATGGGTCTAAAGATTAAATACTGATATGCTGGGATTTCTATCATAGTAGTATGGGTATAAATAATAAATACTGATATGCTGGCATTCCTATCATAGTAATATGGGTCTAAAGATTAAATACTGATATGCTGGCATTCTTATCATAGTAGTATGGGTCTAAATATTAAATACTGATATGCTGGCATTCCTATCATAGTAGTATGGGTCTAAATATTAAATACTGATATGCTGGCATTCCTATCATAGTAATATGGGTCTAAAGATTAAATACTGATATGCTGGCATTCCTATCATAGTAGTATGGGTCTAAAGATTAAATACTGATATGCTGGCATTCCTATCATAGTAGTATGGGTCTAAACATTAAATACTGATATGCTGGGATTCCTATCATAGTAGTATGGGTCTAAATATTAAATACTGATATGCTGGCATTCCTATCATAGTAATATGGGTCTAAATATTAAATACTGATATGCTGGCATTCCTATCATATTAGTATGGGTCTAAATATTAAATACTGATATGCTGGCATTCCTATCATAGTAATATGGGTCTAAAGATTAAATACTGATATGCTGGCATTCCTATCATAGTAGTATGGGTCTAAACATTAAATACTGATATGCTGGGATTCCTATCATAGTAGTATGGGTCTAAAGATTAAATACTGATATGCTGGGATTCCTATCATAGTAGTATGGGTCTAAACATTAAATACTGATATGCTGGCATTCCTATCATAGTAGTATGGGTCTAAATATTAAATACTGATATGCTGGGATTCCTATCATAGTAGTATGGGTCTAAAGATTAAATACTGATATGCTGGGATTTCTATCATAGTAGCATGGGTCTAAAGATTAAATACTGATATGCTGGCATTCCTATCATACTAGTATGGGTCTAAATATTAAATACTGATATGCTGGCATTCCTATCATACTAGTATGGGTCTAAAGATTAAATACTGATATGCTGGCATTCCTATCATAGTAATATGGGTCTAAAGATTAAATACTGATATGCTGGGATTCCTATCATAGTAGTATGGGTCTAAATATTAAATACTGATATGCTGGCATTCCTATCATAGTAGTATGGGTCTAAATATTAAATACTGATATGCTGGCATTCCTATCATAGTAGTATGGGTCTAAATATTAAATACTGATATGCTGGCATTCCTATCATGCTTCTCTAACCTGCATAAGCAGAAAGCTAGTTCATCCATGTGAACGATGTAAAGTTGAAGTTTTAGAAAGTCACATGCCTTCTGTGTCATGTAGCATTGATTTAACTTTTTGAAAATATCACAACATGTCATAATAACCTAGGAGTTCCTGTCTGCTTGTCTCATCTTAAACATCATCATGAACAGTGTTAACATTTTGCATTGATATTTTTGAGAGTCTGTTTTTGCATTCAGCTGAAACTTTAGGATAATATCATGTATGGTGATTTGCTAGTTCTTGTCAGGTATGCTTAGGCAGAAATCATTTTCCATCATTGGGATCAAAATTACAGTTGCACATGTCTTTAAAATTAGATACTGTAGTCAGCTAAAAATGGAAGATAATATAGGTATGAAGCTTAAAGGAAGATTTGCAAGGAGTTCCAGTCCCATCTGTCACACCATTGAAAGTGTTCAGTTTGCATGAAAGTTTGTGATACAGGAGTTGTCCAGACAAACATAGGAATGCAGGTGAGACATGGGTTCTATAGATCACAGATTATTACAAATTGTACCAGTCCATCACACTCTTGTTCAGTTAAGGGTTATGTCTTGGGTTTGGCCATTGTGGGTATATGAGAAAGCTTGCCAGTAGCTTCTCGTGGGTTGGTGGTTCTTTCCTGGTTTTCCCAGGTTCTTCCTCCACCATTTGTACTGGCAAAGACAGATAAATTTTGGTTGGACATTCAGTCTGTTCCTCAACACAAATGGATCAGTGTTGCTTGAGACATTCATTATGTTCTTTGACATAGATAGATCAGTGTTGGTTGGGACTTGCAATCTGTTCCTTGACACAGATGGATCAGTGTTGGTTGGGACATTCAGTTTGTTCTTTGACATAGATGGATCAGTGTTGGTTGGGTTTTCCCAGGTTCTTCCTCCACCATTTGTACTGGCAAAGACAGATAAATTTTGGTTGGACATTCAGTCTGTTCCTCAACACAAATGGATCAGTGTTGCTTGAGACATTCATTATGTTCTTTGACATAGATAGATCAGTGTTGGTTGGGACTTGCAATCTGTTCCTTGACACAGATGGATCAGTGTTGGTTGGGACATTCAGTTTGTTCTTTGACATAGATGGATCAGTGTTGGTTGGGTTTTCCCAGGTTCTTCCTCCACCATTTGTACTGGCAAAGACGGATAAAGTTTGGTTGGACATTCAGTCTGTTCTTTGACACAGATGGATCACTGTTGCTTGAGACATTCAAGATGTTCTTTGACACAAATGGATCAGTGTTGCTTGAGACATTTAATATGTTCCTTGACACAGATGGATCAGTGTTGCTTGAGACATTCAGTATATTCCTTGACATAGATCCTTGTTGGTTGGGACATTAAGTTTAATTTTTACATCAATGGATCAGTGTTGCTTGAGACATTCAGTTTGTTCTTTGACATAGATGGATCAGTGTTGGTTAGGACTTGCAATCTGTTCCTTGACACAGATGGATCAGTGTTGTTTGGGACAATCAGTATGTTCTTTGACATAGATGGATCGATGCTGGTTGGGAATTGCAATCTGTTCCTTGACACAGTTGGATCGGTGTTGGTTTTTGACATTCAGTATGTTCTTTGAAATAGATGGATCGGTGTTGGTTGGGACATGCAATCTGTGTTGTAATGTTTTACACCACCAGTCTCCTTCTATTGAGTAGCTTCCACTTGCAACATTGCATGTTTATGACTCTTTTCAGAGGACATATTCTTTAATAAGAACAAATAAATATGTAATGTGTGGGCTAGTGATACTTACATATGACTTTTCAACAACCAAAATGAATCCATAACAGAACTCAGACCACCATAACTTTCAGGCCCTAGATGGGCTTCTAGATTTTTTTTGGGCTATCCTATGCAGTATTAGTGTTGGTTCTGGTCTACCCTGTGCTGAATTCAGGCTGCCATGTGGGCTAATACATAATATCGGGAATTTATACTAATTGATAAGATTACAGCGAAAAATATTTAACGAAGGAGAAGAAACAGTAATGACTCTTGAAAGGGAAAAAAAGAAAGTTGTAAACTTGTTTTTATTTTACAGTGCCATTTGTGGGACTTTAAACTTATTAATTTTAGCTGGGCTTCCAGTTCTTTTCCTTATAGCCTACCAGGCTTTTATTTATTGGATTTGTTTAGTCACTTATAATATTGTCTAATAAACTATGTTTGAATTTGTATCAGCAAGGGAAACCTGAAAGAGATGCAGGAATATATCAAGACCCTTCCTTGTTACGGCATCCAGTCATCCAAGCCAGGGACAGACATTCTGGATGAGGGAGTTCTAAGGGCTCTGGAGGATGAGGTCAGAAAGACATTGGTATGTAACATCATTTTTCTGTCCCAGCCTATTACTTTTAAAACTTTTTTCATTGTTGGCTATTATCCTCATAGGATATAAGGTTGGTCAACTATTTTTAATCAAGAAGCACTATACCATTTTCCAAGAAAAACAAAATGGTTAAAGATAGATCAAATCCCCAGTCCTTTAGTACAAGACTGAGATGTACACTGTCAACTCAACAATTACTTGACAGCACATTGAAAAGTAAAATGTTATTTGACTCAAAATGGCCCATACTTATTCATTTAGCTGGGTTTGCAAGGTAATAGTAGTTCTTCTAAAGTATAATGATAACTTAAGTATTATGGAAGACACAGCTTACTGGAAAGAATTGGTTTCCTTCCTCAGTAAACATTTTTCTATTTTACAAATAGTATTATCTGATTTTTAAATCAGATTTATATCCATGCCATGTCATCGTTGATTGAATGAAGTAACATGTCTTTAGGATTACTTTAGTGGAAAAAAAATTCATTAATATAGTAACATGTTGTCTTTGGGATGACTGAAATGGAGGAATTCTTCTTTGACCGTAGTAACATGTTGTCTTTGAGATTACTGTAATGGAGGAATTCTACATTGAATGTTGTAACATGTTGTCTTTGGGATTACTGTAATGGAGGAATTCTTCATTGAATGTAGTAACATGTTGTCTTTGAGAATAATGGAGGAATTCTACATTGAATGTTGTAACATGTTGTCTCTGGGATTACTGTAATGGAAAAATTCTTCATTGAATGTAGTAACATCTTGTCTTTGGGATTACTGTAATGGAAGAATTCTTCATTGAATGTAGTAACATGTTGCCTTTGGGATTACTGTATCAGAGGAATTTTTGCAGACATGCAGTATAACAATGTTACATTATATTTTAATGTGATTTAGTTTTGCAATATCCCCCTAAGAGTGCTAAATTGTCAGAACTTCTTCACCCCAAAAATAGCCTGTGATAAAGTAGAAGTTGAGACCAAATTCGATTTTTTTTATGATCTATTGTTCCTGATTAAATGAATGTAGAAGTCTGATGTTCAAAACAAGTCTGCAGATGCTGAAATTGTTATCAATCGCTATTGATATTGCATTCACTCAAGATAGTGATAGAGAACCATTAATGTAAATTTAATTTGTGTGTGATCAGCTTTTTTAAAGTTTTGGGTTTTATTTTATTCACATTCTAATTACAGGACATCAACAAGAAGAAGCAAAAGAGAGTGAAGATGCAAGTTAAACCGCATTTGTTATACAGGGTAAGTTAATACTTTTCGGATTCGAACATAATTGTGGAAGGGACATTTAGCATTACCTTGATATGTCAAAATGTCACACCTTGGTCAAGTTTGGCATTATGGTAAGTTTCTCAGTTATTGTCATTTGCAGCTTTGGATGTAGATCTGTTTTAGTGTGAGCCATATATACTTTATACAAAACGAGGTCGCTGACTCTCAGTTTGCATTTAGGCCTTTTCTATAATGAAAGAGAATTTTTCTCAAATTACGCATAATATTTATCTTGATTATTGTCAGTAAAATGCTCCATTGATAATGGAAATGAAGGTTTTTGCATATTTGTGATCACTGTAGAAATCACCTGATGTAAGCAGTCACATGATGAAAGAAACATTCCCTATTGTTGTTATACCCCATAATTTTTGTATAAAAAATTTTCCACCATTATCATTTACAGCCTTTACCAAAGCAATATTCTGTGATAGCTGATCCAACAGTGAGTCACCATTTGTTTGACAGAGTTGTCAATGTGCGACAAGGGTACCCTGTACCATTTGGTCTTAGAGGAACCATCATTGGAATCTTGCCTGCAGAGAGGGAATCAGACACATTGTATGAAGTCTTATTTGATGAGGAATTTCAAGGAGGAATTACTATCAGGTATCAATACTCAATATCAGTTTTTATGTAGAGTATTTGACCAGAAGTTATCACCCAGTAACAATGCACAGCATCTGCCTTCAGTACATGTACTGAATTTCTCCCCCTTGCCCCATGAATGTAAGAATGCTTTGACACAGGTTTATTACCACTACTCCTCCTAAACTATTTGAAGGATTTCCATTACACTTTACACACCGACATTCCTCCTTGGTCTAGTTGGTCCTAAATGAAAATGTTGACGCTTGGACATGCAATAAATCTGTCAAAATAATATTGCTACTCCTGTATGTATGGGGCTTTCATTAAAAGACTTCTTATGATGCCTCGTTGGTCATAAATAAAAATAGGGCCAATCTGATATCCAGTATGCCCATCACAGTTGCCATTTTCAAAATTTTGTTTTTGCCACTCTGATATGGAGAGTCGTATTGAAATGATGTTTTCACCAGAAGACTTTATAACGTTTAGTTTCATCCTAAATCAGAATGGTGCCAATCTGATGTCCAATATGGACACAAAGACCATCTCGAAAATCTTTTTATCAGTACTACTTCATAATGGTTGGTCTTGTCAAAATGACTTCTTATGTTTTATGTCACTGATTATTAGTTGATCCTAAATGAAAATAGGGTTCAGCCTGATGCCTGATATAATGGCCACTTGAAAATATTTTTGTTAGTCCTCCTGAACAGAATGTAATATTAACATGGGAGGTTTTCAGCTGAAGATTTTTTTCTGCTTAGTACTAAATGAAAATGTTGCTCTCTGATCCAATATGGTCAACACAGCGGCTAGCTTGAAAATCAGATCACTGGTACTCCTGAATGGATATTCATATCAACATGTCATTTTCACTAACAGATTCCCTATGATGTCTTGTTGGTCAATAATGATAAATAATATTAAATTCTTTATCTGTCAGAAAACATTGTGGTTTAACATTCTGCCTTCCTGTATGATTGTCATTGATAAATAATATCAGAGACTTTGTCTGTCAGAAAACATCATACTAGCCAGGATTGTTTGACCAACTGCCCTTGCATTCATCTTTTAGATGGAAATCAGCCAGGTAAGCCATCTCAAGCCCACTTGGACCTCATGGTACAAATTGTATCCGTGCATCTGCTAGTCAGTATTGTATGGTGAACAGCTCCATAATCCTTTAAGTTATCTTAAAATCTTATCTTATTTGCATTTTATAATGAGAAGAATTTGTGTCCCATATAAAATTAATCTATGTAAGTTTTATACTTTCTTCTCCCCAGTTATTAATTTCATTATGCTTTGTATTTTTTTATTATTCCAGAAGCACTTGCTTGCTGACAAGATGCAACAAGCAGTCAAAATGTCAAAAAGTTATTCATCTATTTGCCTATTTATATGTCTCTGATTTGAGTTAAGTAATAGTTATCAGATTTATGATGTAAGTGTACTGTTAGACAGGGACAATTCAACATGATACATAGATGAATAGATCAAAAGTCAAGATTACATTTGTGGGAACATCTGACACACTGTCACTGGTGACACATTAACATACCATTGCTTTTCTCTTGTAGATCCTGTACTGGCCGTGGTTACAGGACTCCCTCAGCTTCTATTGTTAATTTGTCTCATGGAGAAAGGAAAAATGGCGTGACAACTAGTGTGGCAAATACATTACAAAAACCATATCAGAACGCGCAACAGAGCAGGAACACGTCCAATGCTACAATGAGGTATTCAGATATAGTCAGAGTTCAAAATCATGGTTACCAAAATGATAACTTTGGTGGTTACTATGACAGCCAGAAAAGGCAGGGACAAAATCATAGTAACTATGACTACCAAGGAGCTTACCAAAACAATGAAGGAGGAGTATATTTTAATCAGAATTTTAGTGGGTATGATAGCCAAGGAAGTAGACAGGCTCACAGATCACATTACTATGACCACAGAGGAGGTCAAGAGCAAAGGACAGGTTACTATGACAAGGGAGGTAATCAGAGAACCAACACAGCAGATGAACGCAGAGGGCCTACACAGCAGTTATTAAAACAAAAAGATCAATATTCAGGGCAAGTTTTCAATGGAGACAGTAAAGAATCCCCACAGTTTGTGACCCCCAAAGTAAGCAGCAAAATATCATCCACTAAGAGATCCTCTTTAGGGGACAACATAACAGAACCCTTTTCTGGTCAGCTGTCTAGCAATGAAACATCCAGAAAGGGAGTAAGTATTGATTTTATGATAAAGAGCTGTCTTTTGACACGCGAGAGCCTTGTAGTAATCTCCTTTTCTATCTGTCCATATTATTCTTAATTCTTGTAACCACCAAAGCTCTGCAAGCCTTGTGTATTATTGTGTACCATTTTGTAGGTCAGTTACCTGTCACATGAAGATGTGCTTTTTAAAGTAAATTGTCTTTTTGGGTCCAATTCTGATGAAGTTATTCCCCTTTTCTCAGCAGTTGAAATCTCTGTATGGTTGATTGATGTTATCTTAGGAACTATTAAACATAATCTTGTATAATGTGGTTTGTACATTTTGCAATATACTTAATTGTGCCTTTTATGGGTTTTGTCTAACCACTCTATTTCCACTTTGAATAGATGTAAGATCCAAAAGTAATTTCATACCACACAAAAATGGGTGTTGTTTGTAAACAAGAACAGTTCCTTATATTCCAATGCTTATCTCATTTTCATTCCTTTTTGTACAGAGTTATGCATCTTGTTGAGCATATTTTGGTCTTCACACAGATTCATGGAATGTTACTTGCAACAGAGCACAAGAATCATTCACCATGTTCTGATCAAATTTAATAAGAAAATCAACCTTTAGATCTTGATGTGTCTTTAATTGGTTTGTCTTCTCTACACCATTTTCGACCAAGTTATGGCCCTTGTGAATCACTTTCATTCATTCATACACACACACACACACACACACACACACACACAACATATGCAATTATGCTTTGTACTGAGGAGACCTAGAAGGAATTGAATGGATTTCTAACATTCCACGTCATCATTTAGATCAGATATGGTCCCTGACTCATCTCATATCTTTCGTTTTCCAACACAAGTTCCTCTATAAGACCATTCAGAACTGTTTGTAGTCAGTAGAAACCCATTGTTAAAAGTTTAGTTCCAAATGATTTTCAAAATAATTGAATTTTTCATTAAACTAGATCATATGACCAACATCACACAACAGTGGAATTTGGTGACAAGTGTTATAGACCCAACAAAAAACATTGAGAAAAAATAATGCATTTTATTTACTGAGAAAATGGAAATGAACTATTGTTGCTGTAAAAACATGTCCAATTTTTCGATTGATTGTAATATTTTGTAGTAAGAAGAAAAACCTATTTTTTGAGATTCTCATATCTACAGTAACTAAAAACAGTGACAACAGCTGCATTTGTTGTAGAAATTCAGTGCTAGAAGCAACATTTATTTTCCTGTAAGATTGTTAATTATATTTAAGTGTTCGCTTACACTTCACTTAGACACCGGATATATTATGTTTGTGTTGTACAATGAGGCATAATGCACCTGATTTAAAGTAACTCTTCAGCTGTATTAATTTGCATAACTTTCACTGTTCTTTTGGGGAATCTTTTCCAGAATTCAGAATTTGCAAACATGTGGAAAGAACTTGAAACTTTATCATCAAAAACAAAAGCATCCCCAAATGGCAACAAAGCTGATGAAGTCAGGAAGGAAGGATCACTCCGACATGCTGCAGCAGCACTTCCTAAAGTGACAGATTTCATGTCTGCTGGACAGATAGAAGAAGGAAATAAAAATCAAAACAATTCACACACTGGATATGAACAGAAAACAAAGATTGAGCTGCAAAACTTATTTTCTGAGGCTGGTAAAACTAAATCAGTGAATTCTAGTGTTCAGAGTGATGATGAATTTACAGCCATGTTTAAATCACTGGAAATTTCAAATCAGGGTGACGGGCCTATTGTGATCAGTAAAGCGATCTCCATGGAATCAAGTTCAAAAGATGAGGTATTTGAAATTACTTAGCTAAATCTCAATCCAATCAGATTTTTAAAAAAAATAAAGCAGTAATTTTACTATTTTAAAATATTGTAAGCAATTACAGCATTTACTCATTAACACATTAACCCCTAGAGGTTTTTGCTGTTTCACATGAAATGCGAGTAGGAAACACATTTTTGTTGCTTTTTCTAAATACATCCTAATACATTGACTTCCAAGCAATTTTCCATTTTTTTTTTTATTAGCTTAACAGACTCTACATTTTTGTATGGAGACCACTCTTCATTAAAATGCCCATCTTATCCTACTTTTTGCACAGGTTCACCTGCCTGGCAGTTCAGACCGATCGGCCTGAGGCTGAAAAGTCTAAAACCTGGACACAAAATTGAATTCCGACCAAGGCCAAATTTCGGGTGGAAAAAAAATGGGTCTATAAAATTTGGTTTTTTCCCCTGTATTTTGTAGTGCACCTAAAATGGCCATATTTTTTGGTATCATTGTAGAGCTAAATCTGTCTCCCTTTCTATAATACCACCCACTTCAGTGTAACATACGTGACCTTAATGCTACAGAGCTTGTCAGTTGACTACTATAAAGCAGAGTCAGGGGTTAATGTGTTAATGTGTATCCAGCTGCAGACAATATAGACCTGCCATTTGATAATATATTTTCAGATCTGTATATAACAAGTCCTGCCTTTTGGTAATATAGTCAGATCTGTATATAACAAGTCCTGCCTTTGGGTAATATAGTCAGATCTGTATATAACAAGGCAGGCCTTTGTATAATATAGTCAGATCTGTATATAACAAGTCCTGCCTTTGGGTAATATAGTCAGATCTGTATATAACAAGGCAGGCCTTTGTATAATATAGTCAGATCTGCATATAACAAGGCAGGCCTTTGAATAATATAGTCAGATCTGCATATAACAAGGCAGGCCTTTGTATAATATAGTCAGATCTGCATATAACAAGGCAGGCCTTTGTATAATATAGTCAGATCATTTTTGCATATAACAAGGAATAATATAGTCAGACCTTCACATAACAAGGACTGGTACTGAATAATATCAGTTGGATTAGTGTATGATGAGGTCTGCTATTAGATAATGTATTCAAACCTGCATATAACAAGGCCTACCAGAGGATACTATACATTCAAGCCTGTGAGACCTGATATTGGATAATATAGTCAGAGGTAAATAAAATAAGGCTTGTCATTCGATAATGAAGTCCAAAGAGCATGTAATAAGGACTGCCATTAGGTAATATATAATCAGACTCACATAAAACCAGACTTGCTGTTGGATAACAAGAGTCAAACCTGCATATGACAAGTCCTGACATTAGATAAAATAGTTTACCTCTATATTACATTGCCTGCCACTGGAAAATATATAGCCTGCACATAACAAACACTTTGGACACCAGATGGAAATGGGCTTTATAAACAGGTGCTTGTTATATACGAAAGAGTCTTGTTGAAAGATTTTAAAGACAGAATATGGGATTGATGTAAAGACATACAATTGGTATATAGAAATATTGGTAGGTTGATAGATTATGCGAATGATGGTGTTTTATCTTTCATAATAGATAGACAAAATCCCCCCCAAAAAATGTCAGTAGTGTTTGTCACTCACTATTCGTGGTAAATAATGTGTATTGGGACTGAGCAATAGCAGTCTGTAGCCATGTTAGGCAGGTTGTCACTATATACAGGTTAATCATATTTAAAAAGAATCTACTTAATCAAAATGGTAGTGATCGTACATGCTGACTTTATCATATGATTACTGTAATCGTACATGCTGACTTTATCATATGATTACTGTAATCGTACATGCTGACTTTATCATATGATTGCTGTAATTGTACATGCTGATTTATCATTTGATTTTTGTAATCTTATCTGCTGACTTTATCATATGATTACAGTATTATTTTTGGTTCATGGAGCCATAACTTAAATCATATATGTGTGAGTTTGTGTGTCTGTGTGCGTGTGTGCGTGCGTGTGTGTACCACATATAATAACACATTGACATCACAAATGATGTCTTGTGAGGCAAAGACATAATAATTAAGGCATCTGAATATGTTTCAGAGTAATTTCACTATTCAATATACTATTCAAAATCATTTCACTTTTCAATACACTGTTCAAAGTAATTTCACTATTCTGTACACTGTTCAAAGTAATTTCACTATTCTGTACACTGTTCAAAGTAATTTCATTAATCTTTACACTTTTCAAAGTAATTTCATTATTCTGTACACTAAGTAATTTATTATTCTGTACACTATTCAAAATTATTTCATTATTCTGTAAACTAAGTAATTTCATTATTCTGTACACTGTTCAAAGTAATTTCATTATTCTGTACACTAAGTAATTTATTATTCTGTACACTATTCAAAATTATTTCATTATTCTGTGAACTAAGTAATTTCATTATTCTGTACACTGTTCAAAATAATTTCATTATTCTGTACACTGTTCAAAGTAATTTCATTATTCTGTAAACTAAGTAATTTCATTATTTTGTACACTGTTCAAAGTAATCTCATTATTCTGTACACTATTTACAGTCATTTCACTACACTCTAGTTTGATGGGTAATAAACATAATCTAACATGAACTCCATTTCCAATTCAATAATCACAGTTCAATAATTTTAGTTCTTTTATGGTTACCATGGTGATGAATAGGCTGAAATAATCAAAGTCCAGTAAATTTCATTAGAAATTAGTACAGCTATAGGAATCTCTTTGTATTGCATAGGAGGGAACCAAGGCAATAAAACAAATACTGAGGCTTTCTACAGAGTCTCCAGAAAAGGATGTGGCATCAGAAAAACAGGAATCTGATGCCACAATACCATCCAGTGGCACAAGTACAAATTATGGGATAAAGCTAACGGTTGAAGAGCTCTTTCAAGGTATGATATCAATTTTAAATGTACTTCTTTGGTATAAATTATGGTTGAACATGATTCATTTTTTGCCCAGATTTTATCAAATATAAAAATTTTAAAAACCAGTTTTATTTACAACTATGTAAAGTTAGTTGCAACACGCCATGAAAAGAAGGTATGTTTCAGTCACATGCGAGATCTTTTTCATCACAATCTTAACATAGTTATTAAATAGTCTGTATTAGAATTTCAAACTCACAAATTTAATCTATTGCCAGCAGTGATTGAATTGATTATAAATTATTCCTCTGTATTCAGTTTTTAAAATATTTTAGTCTGAGTTGACTTATAAAGCTAGTCCTAATTTATGATTCATAGTCAGATTCTTAATTTATGATTCATAGTCCAAAGTCTAATTTAGGATTCATATTCCAAATTATAATTTATAATTAAATTCCAATTCTAATTTAGAATTCAAAGTCCAAATGCTAATTTAGAATACCAAGTCCAGATTCTAATTTAGAATTCAGTCAGAATCCTAATTTTGATTTCATATTCCAAATTCTAATTAAGAATTTGAGTTCCAGTTTTTATTTGGAACTCAAAGTCAAAATCCTTAATTCAGAATGAGTCAAAATCTGTATTTAGATCTCATACTCCATATCCTAGTTAAGAATTCTTAATCCAGGTAATCTAATTACTTATTTTGGATTCTTAATCTAAGTCCTAATATGGGGTTTATAGTCCAAATCCTAATTTGGAATTCATGGTCCAAATCCTAATTTAGAATTCATATTCCAAGTTCTAATTTAGGATACATATTCATAGTCCCAGTATAGTGTTTTTAGTCCAAATCCTAATTAATCATTTTTTGTCCAAATCCTAATTAATCATTCTTAGTCCAAATCCTAATTCATCGTTCTTAGTCCAAATCCTAATTAATCATTTTTAGGCCAAATCCTAATTTAGAACATTATTTCTGGATCAAAGAGTATGCAGGCTATAGATAGGAGAGCAATGTTTTCTTGACCTTTTTTCCTTGATATCCACACTACTGGATTTTACCATAAGAAATGATACACAACTTCATACATATTTCATTTCAGGTGCTAAACAGCATAATAAATCTCCCTCACCAAAAGCAATTTCTATGGCAATGGGATCTGCTCAGGGTCAGCCCCAACCTGGACATGGATCCACCCAAGCTTTAAATCATCAGAGGCCAGGCAGTCAGCAGAAACAACAACAATCAGTTGCACAGCATCTAACAGGACAACCCCTATTGCAAGGTCATTTGAACCCACCACCTGCAGGGTACCAGTCGGATCATCAACAACAGCATCACCAACCAGCACACAGACACAACCAACAGGGGCATAGCAGGTAAAACATGTTATGTGTGGCCCACACATCATCCACAGTAGCAACAATCAGCCTACATATACAACTAACAGGGACATGGCAGATAAAATGTCCTAATTATCTAAACATCCATAAAACCAACAAAATGATTAGCAGTATCTCTACCTTTGGAAGCCTCCAGACCAGAATATGTAACCTATCCAAATTTTGCACACTTACCACCTACTTCTCTTTGGTGAGTGGACAGTGCAACATAAGGTTCTTCACATCAGTCTCTTAGAAATTAAGTGATTTCCTGTGCCATCCACACTTGGATGGTCATTTTTGATAATGTTTGACATCTTTTTCATGATGAACTACATCTTCTGACAAGGGGGGTGGGGTGAAAATTAGTGGTCCTTGCTGTAATTATTTGGGAGATATTCCATTGGTGTTCTTTTACAGGTCTGACATATCCAAGATTGGCTAAATACCTGGTCGAGTTATTATTGAGGAGAGTTCAGCTGCCTGTGTGGTTTCTCCATCAGTCAGTCTCTCATGGAGTTTGTTCTCTATGGGGCCAACAAATGCTAGACCTATGGATGAATGAGTTATAACAACAAACTACCAACCTTCATCTCCCCAGCCCTGGATCCAGAGGCCTGGGTGAGTGGTCAGCAGCTTCTATCAATTTTTAGCTGGGAGGGAAAGTGGGGACATGAACCCACCCATCTCCACAACTGATATTATTACTAAAATTAATTCAAACTATCAAGGGCAAGGTTTATACAAACTAGTTATGATTACTCCACTTTCTTGAGCAGATCCTATGAGCAGTGATCTGTTTGATCTAAAGACAGACAGATCCAGGAAAACTAGCAACCTCAAGCAACCAAGGTTGTCATTAATTCATCCATGTCTAGAGAATTTCCTCCATCAGACCTAGATCTTGTCAGGGACTGGATTTATGTACATGAATCAATGAGGATCTTGAAAGCTGGTAGACCGTCTATTAAGACAGATGAAGTGAAGTGGCATATTTTCAGCAACAAGTGTCACATTAATAATGCCAATCATGCTTAGCCTCCATTAACTCAGCTGGATAACTTCTTTCATGTCCTCTTTGAGGACATACATTTTTCACTCAGCTGAATAACTTCTTTCATGTCCTCTTTAAGGACATACATTTTTCACTCAGCTGGATAACTTCTTTCATGTCCTCTTTGAGGACATACATTTTTCACTCAGCTGAATAACTTCTTTCATGTCCTTTTTGAGGACATACATTTTTCACTCAGCTGGATAACTTCTTTCATGTCCTCTTTGAGGACATACATTTTTCACTCAGCTGGATAACTTCTTTCCATTCCTCATTTATCCATCATATAATCAGATGTTCCATGATTTAGATGCAACCAGGAACAGGTTACAATTTACTATGTTTAAGACAAGGGCCACTTTTGGGAGTAAAATGGAATATTAGATTGGATTTTTTCTGAAATCTTGAAGGATCAAGATCGACTTGTTAAGATATTGGTGATTTTCAATGATAATGGCATTTGAACATAATATTTCAATTCAAGACAAGGTGGAGTTGGTCTGTTTATGGAAGTCTATTTTTACAAAGCAGAGCTGAGTGCTGTTGTTTCATTTTGTTGCTGCTACTGTACTCAATCATGACAGCATAGCCACATTTCCAGGCATGGCCCCATAACTTTCTTTGGATTTACTCAGAAACAATTCATTGTAAAGCAAACATCATGATACTACCATGACATTGGTAGAGAACAGATGATCAGATTGTAACATTTTGTTTTTTATTTTATCTTTCACATTTAAAGAAATTTTCTTGTAAAATATCTTTCTCCAAGAAAACATATTCAATAATATTAGTCTTAATCCAGCATACGTTTCCACTCTAATGTGAAAACTGTTATAAGGTTTTGCTAAGCTAAACATCAGGTGTACGTGTGACAAATTAGTGAAATGAAGAGAGGTAATTTGCAAGAGTTACTTCCCTTCATGTTTAAAGCGCACAAGTGGAGAGAGATTTTTCTTCTTTCATGGAGGGCTGGATTTAAAGGTAACTGAGGTTATTCCTAATGTTAAAGTATTGGTATTCTTGGAGGTTTCTGTCCCTGCACCTGGTTAAATATCTTTCCCCATGTAATTGTTCATTACATATATGCAAACAGACCTGCCAACCCTTAGATTTTATCATAAGGCTAATTGAAACAACCCTTAAATTGCAGCCTTCAAGAACAATAGCAGAATATAAGAAATATAATTATTACAGTCAGATCAGGTATTGGGTTGTCTTCATTTGGTTAGGATCTGGGTTTTATATGCAGTCGAGTTTGTCAGGGAATCAGACTGACTTGACAGGAGTACCTAAGACACTTTGATCAAACCCTGTTTATGTATGCTGCCTGCATAATCAAGCTGTTGCATTATCTGTCCAGCAAACGAGAATATGTTAAATGTTAAGGGAACAATTAGCCATTTAAATTAAAAGCTACAGTAGTCTGCGCAGAAATATTTACCTAGATTCAAAGTTCCATCAGTCAGCACAGAAATATGCACACAAATGTCCCATCAATCAGCACAGAAGTATACACTTTAAATAAAAGATATGTTCCAGTAACCAGATACATTTAAGAAAAGTGTGTATTGGTTAGTGACGTTTTATTTGCTGTGATTCATTTATAGATTTCACGGTTCAGATTCTGATGTCATTTTCCTGTCATAAATATTGCAGTTATTCAGCTCACAGTGTAATTCTGACATGGGTCTGAAGATAATTTTATTGTAGGTAATAAATGACTCTTTCATTGGACTCATGGAGCAATTTTGACTGTGAGGTCATTTTATGGTATTAAATGGCTCAGTTATTCAGCTCATGGTGTAATTCTGACATGGTCTGATATCTTGCAGTAATATACTTGTTGACCTTATAATTTTCTTTCATAGCACTGTTATTTCAAATTAAAAAAAACTTGTGTTTTTTTTTTTATTATTTAATAAGGAACAGAATTTACAATTATGTCCTACTTCATCCAGGCTCTCCCAGACTTAATGCACAGAACTAGCAAGTGATCTGAAGTTAAAGGTGTAGTAATGCAGTTATAGTTATGACATGCCAAGCTGTATATTTAATGTTGGACATCCTCAAAACGAGTTCCATTATTATCTCTACAATTTAGTAAAATGTAGAAGTTTCTGTGTATTATGTTTGATGCAGGGATTGATTGGTCAATTAATGAATGGAAACACAGACGTAAATGTTAGTCAAAAACTGTATTAAAGGAAACTTTTGTGCTTGGGTTTTCTTTTTTAACTTTCAAAGATCATAAAAATTAAATACATATTGTGGAAATTTAAGGCATAAACTATTTCTTTAAATATTTGAAGTATTAAATTGCCAAATCTGAACAATTAGAATATACAGAAATTTGCACCAAATCTCAACAATTAAAATACAGAAATTTGCACCAAATCTCGACAATTAAAATATACAGAAATTTGCACCAAATATCAACAATTAAAATACAGAAATTTGCACCAAATCTCAACAATTAAAATATACAGAAATTTGCACCAAATCTCAACAATTAAAATATTCAGAAATTTGCACCAAATTTCAACAATTAAAATGTACAGAAATTTGCACCAAACTGACAAGAGAAGTTTTCCACAGATATGTAAAAGGCTGGTAGGCAGACATACAGATCTCAACCTTTTAATTCTGTTTTTCAGAAACCCTGTGGTGGAGCTGGCGGAGTTATGCCAGTCCATGAATCTTGTTGTTCCAAAGTATGACTGGTATCCTCCTAAGGTAATAATTTAATCATTTCAACACAGATGTTTGTACTTGTTTTCATTTCAGTCTTAAATGTCACTTCTCACAGGGGTTTGGACTCAATGGAATGACTCAGCCAACTGTAGCATTGTGCTTACCAGCAGTTGTGTCATGTAGTACAGGGCATACTGTCATAGGTCATATACTATTTTTTCTAACTGTAGTTATTCAGATGCTACATTGCAAGTTGGTATTTACCATGTATTCTACAGAAATATGTTGCATAAACTTGTATTCAGTAAGACAGATATTTAATATTCTTTAACACAACCAAAGAAAGTTGCAGTTAGTATATTTTAATTCTCCTGGTCAAAAACAAGAAGAGGTTGTGCAAAGACCTGTATCTAATGTCCATCCTCATCTGTTTCTTATCATTGTGCCATCCAAACTTCTTGGAGGAATATCATAAAACTTGGCATATCCTGATGTCTAGTTGTACCTATATGAAGATGGTGATCCCTGAACATCCAGTATGGTTGCAGTTATGACCATCATTAAAATTCTCAAGAATAGATACATGTAGATGGTTATGGTGATGTGGAGATTTTGCTAAAAGCTTTTTGCAACATGAAGAGAGTCCTAAATGAACATTATGCCCATTTGGCATCCAATATGGCTGCCATTTTGAAGGTCTTGTTACTACTGTTCTTGAGGATCCCATGTCAACATTATTTTCACTAAAATCATTCTTATTGAGTTAATGAAAATGGTGTCAGTCTGACTTTGTGCAAGGTGACTGTGTTGAAAATATTATCATCGTATCTCCAGAATGGGCTGACATATTGATACAAGATTTTCACTTTAAAATGTACTATTTGTGAATGGTCTGAATAGAAAATCTGACATACAAGATTGTGGCCATCTTGAAAATCCTGTTTTAGCCACTCCTCTTTTTCCCACCACTTTGTGAGCTTGGAATTTAGATTAGACCCAATATGCTGTCCTAAGTCAAATAATGGAGGTAACCTCTTTTTTCTAAAAGAGTATTGTTTATTTCCAAATTTGACTCCCTATATTAAGGAACTTTACATTTTTTTGCTTAAATTTTTGTTTTTTGTATGCTTTTTATTGAAGATACCTAAACTACTCTGCACTGTATATATAGTCAGGCTTGTGCTGATGAGCTCATGCATGAAGGCATACATACATACAGACAGAAAGACATACAGACATACATACATAGATACATACATATAGACAGACAGACATACAGACAGATGGTCAGATTGCCATGGGGTTTTCACTGAAATACTTCTTATGAGTTAGTTGGTTTTGCATGGTGGCCATGTTGAGACTTGGTATTGCCAGTCCCTCTTCATGGATGGTCAAATTTACATGGGGTTATTTTAAAAATATGGTTTATATGTAGTTGATTATGAAGGAATGTAATTCAGGTATGACTGGCCACTCCAGCAAATGGATGATTATACTAACATGGGAATGTAATTCAGGTATGACTGGCCACTCCAGCAAATGGATGATTATCAATGTTCCCTCTAAGGATTGTTGAGGTGTGTGCAAAAAAAAATATGCATGAGCGACAAGTTACATACTCAACAATCTTATGAGCAGGCACGAGGACAAGTGCGCGTGAGATTGTGGGAGGGTTAAATACTCAAAACTTAGAAGAATAACAATTCACTTAAAGTTTTTTTTAATTATGTAATATCATCAGTTCTTCATTCTTCACAAATATTCTCTTCGATTCTATTCAGTTTTCCAAACATTGTAGACATTTTCAGCATTTACAGTTTGTCCAGAATTTAAAAAGAGCTTTATTCTCATTAAATTGTACAGATGCTCAACATCTAGTCAATTTCTGGCTTTTGTCTTTATGTTGCTCATCAGACTGAATCCTCTTTCGCAGTCCGCACTTGAAGCCTGGAATGTACCGCAAATATCCAGAAGCAAAAATAAGTCTTGAAGTTGATCCTGCTGTTTTGTGAATGCAACTAGATCTGCAAATGTCTTAACTGCTCCAGTTTGCAATTTCTCATTAACAATCAATTTAAATTCTGGAAACTGCTTACTAAGTTCTTTCTGGAATGCTTCGTTGTCTTTTTTCCAGAAAAAACATGATATCGGTTTCCAAGCCTCTTCATCTCCTCAAGACCAAATGTATAATCCTCTAAGTTCACAGCTGTTGAAAAACATTCTTTGTCAAAAACTGCCAAATCTTGTAATTCCTCATCTGGAAATCTATGATCCAAATGTTCACATGTCTGCTGAATGAACTTAATTATTGACTTTGTGTTCACTGGGTGCTGAAATGATGAAAGCAAATGGCTGGCAAATGTTCAAATCTAATTCATTGTCTGCATAAAATTTCTGAATGGCTCCAAGGATTGACAAGCTATCACAAGCTGTTAATTTAACAATTCCAGCGAATACAGTTTTATGGACTGAATCATTGGCATTTCTAAATTTCATGTACAGAATTAACATTTTGGAAACCGAGATATCAGTTGATTCGTCCACGATCAAGGTATGATAAGCTGCATTTTTAATCTCCAATAATATTTCCGACCTAATGGTTGAATTTATGCTTCAATGTGCGATTTTTGGCTCAAATGCCGTTTTAAATGATCAACTTTCCAATCGGTCCACTTTTTTCCTGATGTCCAGTCGCTTTTGTATTCCGCTTTCATGCAAATTTTGCACTTAACACCATCAGTTTCTGAGTAATTAAAAATTTCCTCAAGTAGCACGTGCTGTCCGGTGCCATGCGGTAAATCCGTTTCAACATAGCATTCAGTCAACCACTCTGTTTTAAAACCCAAGCACTTCTTCTTGCCTGAGTTACATAAACTTTCCTCAGCTCGCCGCTTAGACATGGCCACATGTAAAAATAATGAATTCCTTGATATTTAAAGTAACTAAATTCAATATAATGACTGTCGAGTAAGTTGCTTTGACTAGAACTTTTATAGCGCAAGATTGTTATAGCGCAATTTTAAAACCGCTCCGCGTATTTTACTGAGCGACACGAGAAAAGTTATGAGCGCCGCCAATGACAATAGTGAGCGATCGCTCAGGCGCTCATCTTAGAGGGAACATTGATGATTATACTAACATGGGAATGTAATTCAGGTATGACTGGCCACTCCAGCAAATGGATGATTATACTAACATGGGAATGTCACTAAAAACGTAACTGCAATATATTCATGTATTAAAATGATACAGCTCTAACTACCAAAATAGTTACACTTAAATGCTGTAACAATATTATCATATGGCACTAAAATGCTATAACAATACATAGTACAGCACTAAAATGCTATAACAATACACAGTACAGCACTAAAATGATATAACAATACATAGTACAGCACTAAAATGCTATAACAATACAGTACAGCACTAAAATGCTATAACTATACATAGTTCAGCTCTAAAATTATATAACAATACACAGTACAGCACTAAAATGCTATAACAATACATAGTACAGCACTAAAATGCTATAACAATACATAGTACAGCACTAAAATGCTATAACAATACATAGTACAGCACTAAAATGCTATAACAATACATAGTACAGCACTAAAATGCTATAACTATACATAGTACAGCACTAAAATGCTATAACAATACATAGTACAGCACTAAAATGCTATAACAATACATAGTACAGCACTAAAATGCTATAACAACACATTACATCACTTAAGTGCCATAACAATATATAGTATGGCACTAAAATGCTATAACAATACATAGTACATCACTTAAATGCCATGACAATATATGATACAGTGCTTAAATGCTGTAACAATATATAATACATCACATAAATGCTGTAACAATACATAGTACAGCACTTAAATGTTATAACAATACATAGCTAGGTTCTGAATAAAAATAGTGCTAATCTGTCTGACCTCCAACATGGCAACTAAAATGCTATAACAATATATAGTACAGCACTAAAATGTTATAGCAATATATAGTACAGCACTAAAATGCTATAACAATACATAGTACATCACTAAAATGCTATAACAATACATAGTACATCACTTAAATGCCATAACAATATATAATACAGTGCTTAAATGCTGTAACAATATATAATACATCTCATAAATGCTGTAACAATATATAGTACAGCACTAAAATGCTATAACAATATATAGTACAGCACTAAAATGTTATAACTATATAATACAGCACTAAAATGCTTTAACTATACATAGTACAGCACTAAAATGCTATAACAATATATAGTACGGCACTAAAATGCTATAACAATATATAGTACAGCACTAAAATGCTATAACAATATATAATACAGCACTAAAATGCTATAACTATACATAGTACAGCGCTAAAATGCTATAACAATATATAGTATGGCACTAAAATGCTATAACATATATAGTACAGCACTAAAATGCTATAACAATATATAGTACAGCACTTAAATGCTATAACAATATATAGTACAGCACTAAAATGCTATAACAATATATAGTACATCACATAAATGCTGTAACAATACATAGTACGGCACTAAAATGCTATAACAATATATAGTACAGCATTAAAATGCTATAACAATATATAATACAGCACTAAAATGCTATAACTATACATAGTACAGCACTAAAATGCTATAACAATATATAATACAGCACTAAAATGCTATAACAATATATAGTACAGCACTAAAATGCTATAACAATATATAATACAGCACTAAAATGCTATAACTATACATAGTACAGTGCTAAAATGCTATAACAATATATAGTACGGCACTAAAATGCTATAACATATATAGTACAGCACTAAAATGCTATAACAATATATAGTACAGCACTTAAATGCTATAACAATATATAGTACAGCACTAAAATGCTATAACAATATATAGTACATCACATAAATGCTGTAACAATATATAGTACGGCACTAAAATGCTATAACAATATATAGTACAGCATTAAAATGCTATAACAATATATAATACAGCACTAAAATGCTATAACTATACATAGTACAGCACTAAAATGCTATAACAATATATAATACAGCACTAAAATGCTATAACTATACATAGTACAGCACTAAAATGCTATAACAATATATAGTATGGCACTAAAATGCTATAACAATATATAGTACAGCACTTAAATGCTATAACAATATATAGTACAGCACTAAAATGCTATAACAATATATATAGTACATCACATAAATGCTATAATAATATATAGTACATCACATAAATGCTATAACAATATATAGTACGGCACTAAAATGCTATAACAATATATAGTACAGCACTAAAATGCTATAACAATATATAATACAGCACTAAAATGCTATAACTATACATAGTACAGCACTAAAATGCTATAACAATACATAGTACGGCACTAAAATGCTATAACAATATATAATACAGCACTAAAATGCTATAACTATACATAGTACAGCACTAAAATGCTATAACAATACATAGTACGGCACTAAAATGCTATAACAATATATAATACAGCACTAAAATGCTATAACTATACATAGTACAGCACTAAAATGCTATAACAATATATAGTATGGCACTAAAATGCTATAACAATATATAGTACAGCACTAAAATGCTATAACAATATATAGTACATCACTTAAATGCCATGACAATATATAATACAGTGCTTAAATGCTGTAACAATATATAATACATCACATAAATGCTGTAACAATACATAGTACAGCACTTAAATGTTATAACAATACATAGCTAGGTTCTGAATAAAAATAGTGCTAATGTGTCTGACCTCCAACATGGCAACTATGTTGGCTGTCTCCCCCCCCCCCCCCAAGAAAAACTTGTCAGCACAATTCATATACAAATGGTGTCATTATTACAAGATTGCAATATGTAATTGGTCTTGCTTGACAATAGTGCATGTCAATAAACAAGTTTGAAACTAGACCTGCTTGACCTTGGGGTCAGCTTAAGGTCAGTGCTTGCATTTTGTACTTCAGTGAGCTTAAAAACACCAACTTCTTCATAACAAAAATAATTTTTACCAAATAATATATTTTATTCTTTTTCAATAAACAAGTCAACAGTCAGCACTCTGAAATTAATTTTGAGGCTTAAAGGTTTAAAAAAAAAATTAAAATTATGTCATTAATCATTGATTTTATCCAGTTGTGGATATCACTGAAAAATACCTTGACATCATTAATGCCAGTTAAGTAAATTTTTTTTTGTTATGTGAAATATTATCAACAGATAACAAAATTTAGCATATGTGCATATCTTGACGGTATTTGAGACAATTTAATTCATTTCCTGTCTGTGAAATCAGGTTCAAGGTCAGAATGCTAGGGAGGATTCCAACAATGCAGTTTTGTATCCCCCATCACAGGAGTACTTGTAGATTAACACACAGGCATCTCATATTTTTAGCCTCCTATCTTTCACCACTCCTTTAATTTCTGTAGCAAATTTTTTTTTTTACATGGCCTTTAATAGCTGATCAAAAAAAGCTAATACCATAAAGATTTGTATGTAACCCAAAATTTTGTGGCATACTTTTTTCTTGTGTTTCGAGTAAAAGCGTTTTATATAGTAGAATTAACAGTCATTGTCGCTGCTGTGTTCTTTAGAAAAGAAACAAACAAAAAACTGTTATAACAAGTACCTCAATAAAACTTGGGATCTGTAACCAACAAATTTATTTATTCATCTGGGACCCCAGGAGGCTAAGCCATCTAAGGCACTTTGTATCCATCTGGGACCCCAGGAGGCCAAGTGGTCTAAGACATAAAGCTTGCCAGAAGAATAATGTTGGACAGTTGCTTTTCATGGGTTCTTCAAATGTTCTAGCCATGTATATAGTTTATCATGTGCTGATTGAAAGCCACAAAACAAAACAAACTCTCCATTCATCTTACATAAAAATTCATGGCATCATAATAATTCTTTGCTGTTCACAATTAAAGTCTATTTTAATCATCAAACCTTTAGTTAGTTTCTCATCCAATTAAAGTTGTGTTTTAAAGGATTGGACCTTCCTAAGCCTATTTTCCAACCAAAAACATAAATCAAGAAACTAAAATACTTAACACTTCTAAAAAAAACAAATATCTGAGATGATGATTTCACCACACAAAATTAAAACAATAAAAGGATAAAAGTAACAAATATCTCTTCAAGTCATAGAGTGTCTTTTTTGGCCACAAAATGACAGTCCATTCCGGAGACTTTGTTACTCATTAAGTCTTTTTAGATGTCTTCAGTACAAAGTTTTCTAAAATTTCTGAATACTTTCTATCCCCTAAACCCCAAGCTAGATGGGGGTTGGGGAAAATAGTTATCATTCTGTCCATAAATATTTTTAATTCCAGAGCATTACTGTACAGGTTATTTCAAGCAGACTTATTACACATGTCAAGCAAATTGCATTGAGGTGTCTTTTCATACATGTTCTGCTTTCAATATTTTTTTCTATTACCATGGAAACAAAAAATGTTTCACATAAGTAGTTTATAAATAAAGTTGGAAATAAATGGCTTACAGAATAAAAGCACTGGACTACAATATAAAGTCACTAAAAGTCTTGACAAAGGCAGCAACCTTGGGGTTGGGGGATGTGTCAGCTTTTCAAGACTTTTTGTTGTGAACATTAACTGAAATTGGAAGACGTTCAATACAAAATTGGCTTTCAAGTCTGTGAGTACTGGTACATATTTAAAAGTAACCAAAATTTGTGAATGTTGTCTTAAGTAAAAAGATTTTATTTTAGTTCTTTTACAAATGCATAGCCACAGAATAACCAAGTATATTATCCTGATTTTTTAGTTTGATTACTGGACATTTGTGAGTAGTTTTTGAAAATTATATTTGTGTTGTGTCGTTGTGGTTATCGTGATAAGTTTTCTAAAACTATTAGATACCTGTCTTTAAAAAAAGATGTTTAAGTGCATTGTATTTTAATATTTGCTTTAATGATAACAACAATAACAGAAATAATATTGGTAATAATAGTTTAATAACAGTAGGAACATATATTTATACTTGTGTCACTTTGAACTGGATGTACACTTATCACACAGTATTTTATAGAGTTGGTAAAAGTAGATACATCAGATAGCTTTGTGACAAAATTATCTAAAAGTTTCAAAGAAATACAGTACAATTTTGTTAATATATTTCACAAAAACAGGGATTTTACGATGATAAGATTTGTTATAACTGAGAAACATCATAGCCAAATTTATCATTGATTTTGTCAAAATGTTTACATACATGTCCATTTTGATGCAAAGCAAATTTAATAATTATTTAGTTGGCGGGAATAAATGTATTCCTTTTCATGTTTTAATTTCATTGAACCAGCAACCAGTGAGCCTAAATAACTGATCATGAATGAGGTGTCCTTTTCAGGGGGTGGATCCAAAAGAAGGGGGAGGGATAGGATAAACAAGAAGAATATGTGTCCGTCAGATAGAATGCCAGATTTTGACCCAGGTGGTGAAACTCCCAGAAGCTCCATCATTTTAAGCATTTCAGGACTTATTTTATGCATCAAATTTGCAAGAAAACTTGTTCCAGTAAACATTCATCTAGTTTTTCACATGGGATGGGGGAAAGTAATTACATACCACAACATACTGGATTAACCCCTGATGATCATGCCTTTCCTTTTTAAATAGCTGCCATTATCTATCTGGCTTCGGCGTGTCTGGTGATAAATGAAACATATTTTCGGTAATTTCCATCTGACAACACAAATCAAACACCATAACCAACTAAATGTTGTAGCAGAAAAACAACTTTGATTCATAGCAGAGCATTCTACAAGTAAATTCTGTTCTTTACCCACAATAAATTCTGTAATCTTGACAATGGTTTCTTGTATCACAGGAAGGAATAAAAATCATTTAATCTTTGTATGAGAATATTTTGATTACAGTATGCATGAATTTGTTAAAATTGTGTAAGGCTTGATGTGTATGGCATTAAATTGGTTATATTTGCTGTTTTTATCTATTGTGTAGTAGTTTTATTACATCTCCATTTAATCGTATGTGGTGAATCTAGCCTTTGATATGGGTCTGTACTTCTGTATTAAACACCCAGACTGGATTAAGTTAAGTGTTTTCAGTGATGTCCATCATTGTCCTTGTGTCAGTGGTTTCAGATTTCTTAAATTGAAGTTTTACAAATCCTAATTTGTTTTGAATAACATTCCCACTGCCTACATTGAATATTTGGAAAAGGAATTATTTAAAAAATGGAGTATGTAATAAATAGAATTTTTTTTTTTTGAGTTCTCAAAAGCTTGTTTGATATCTTACTGCTATGGACATCAATCCTACGGCCTTAACAAAGTCATATGGTATATAAAAGTAATTCTTTCCCCAAACTCACTTATAATTTGGACTAAAGTCATACACCAGTCCCTGAATCAGTTATAGTTTGGACTAAAAGTCATACACCAGTCCCTAAATCAGTTATAGTTTGGACTGAAGTCATACACCAGTCCCTCAATCAGTTACAGTTTGGACTAAAGTCTTACACCAGTCCCCAAACTCACTTATAATTTGGACTAAAGTCTTGTATCAGTCCCTAAATCAGTTATATTTTGGACTAAAGTCATACACCAGACCATGAATCAGTTATAGTTCGGACTAAAGTCTTACACCAGTCCCTGAATCAGTTATAGTTCGGACTAAAGTCTTACACCAGTCCCTGAATTAGTTATATTTTGGACTAAAGTCATACACCAGTCCCTGAATCAGTTATAGTTCAGACTAAAGTCTTGCACCAGTCCCTGAATCTGTTATAGTTTGGACTAAAGTCTTAGACCAGTCCCTAAATCAGTTATAGTTCAGACTAAAGTCTTGCACCAGTCCCTAAATCGGTTATATTTTGGACTAAAGTCATACACCAGTCCCTGAATCAGTTATAGTTTGCACCAGTCCCTGAATCGGTTATAGTTTGGACTAAAGTCTTAGACCAGTCCCTAAATCAGTTATAGTTTGGACTAAAGTCATACACCAGTCCCTGAATCAGTTATAGTTTGGACTAAGGTCATGCAACAGTCGCAGAATTGGTGATAGTTTGGACTAAAGCCATACACTAGTCCCCAAATCAGTTATAAATTGGACTAAAGTTTTAGACCAGTCCCAAAATCAGTTATAGTATGGACTAGAATCTTGCACCAGCCCCTAAATTGGTTATAGTTTCTACTAAAGTTTTACACCAGTCCTCAAATAGGTTATAGTTTGGACTAAAAGTTATATACCAATCCCTGAATCAGTTATAGTTTTTACTAAATGTTATACACCAGTCCCTAAATCAGTTATAGTTTGGACTGAAGTAATACAACCAGTCCACAATAATCATTATGTGCAGATATCTTATCATCCGATCCCATGGAAACTTGTTGAATATTAAAGTTTAGCTCATCAAATATGCTATGAATAAACATGCATCCATTTAAATTTCACATGCATTAAGCAGCATTGACTTTCAACCATTGTCAGTAGTGATAGTTGTGTCATTAATGGTAAGATTTTGTGTAAAATTAATTGAAAGTAAGTTCAGTGGTGGGGGTGAGTATCAAAACTCTTTTTGTAGGCTAGACAGATTTTTTTCTTTTGAGCCCTTACAACTAGATGATTTATCATTTTGTGTAACTTTTCATTACATATGTGTTGATGACATATTTATCTGTAATAGTACATAGTGTACTCATTCATTAAAATTCGTCCCCCCCCCCCCATTATAATGGGAATCCAGGTATAATGCAGTACAGCTATTGATCCCATGACCAAAATTAAACTAGTTTACTTGAATTGGTCTGTCAAATATATGACAGTATGGGCTGTTGTTGATTGTTGTATTAGGGTTTAACACCATTTTTCAGCAAAAAAAAGGCTATACATTGCAGCTAGTATTAATGGTGGAGGAAGAACCCAGGAAAACCCCAGAAGAAACCATCGACCCACGAGAAGCTACTGGCAAGTTTTCTCACATACCCATACTGGCTGAATCCAAGACTTGAACCTACGCAGACAGGTGAGATCGCAGTGATCTGTAATGGAGAGTGCTTTAGACCATTCAGGGCCCCGACAGTATGGGCTGCTTGCAAAAATGGCATAGAGCTTATTATTTACTCATTTTCTTTTTAAAACAATATTTTACAAATGTACAAATAGCATGAACTTAAAAAATATTTAGTTTTCATGAACTGGTATTTTGTTTATTTCTATCCGCCTCACCCCCACCCTCCCAACAAAATATGAATATTTTGGTTTGTATTATTTGCACATTTATATAATGTACCCCACAGCTTTCAATCCTAAGTGTGTGGCAAAATGGTAGTTCTGTGCATGTGATATAATACATTTTTAAAGCTTGATAAATGTGATCGCTTTCATATTACAACAGCAGTTGGCCATTATGAATAGTACGCTGACCATCATTTGTTAAACAACATTTTAATTCCTTACAATAAGCCAGTGCATGACTGTTTCTCTGGTCATTCCTATCTGTATTGTTTTTTACTTGTTATTAACAGATACTGTAAAAGAAAAAATGAAGAAGTTGCAAATTCTAATATATCTTTGTGATTTTATGTTTGGCCCTAATAAGGGCCATTTTAAGGTTTCACCTTGTTGATTGAGTTCAGTCTATTGCATCGGATCCCTCAAATGTTTCTTTTTCTTGATCACCCCTTGTTTGTCATCATGCCTTTAAAGAAGTTCAGGTTACCCCTTGTCTTTCATCATGCCTTGAAAGAAGTTGAGGTCACCCCTTGTCTGTCATCATGCCTTGACAAAAATTCACGTCACTCATTGTCTATCATCATCCCTTGACAAAAATTCAAGTCACCCATTGTCTGTCATCATGCTTTGAAAAAAGTTCAGGTCCAGTATTTATAATTAATTGGAATACCATGATACTTGTGCCTTGGTACTGTAGATATAATTTATCACATCAATACTTGGTAATTATGTTTGGCAATTCAAACTTTAAAAATATCATGCAGATTTAATTATATATTGCTTTATTGTAACAAAAAACAATAAAATACTGTTGTTTAAGATGAGAAATAAAACTAAGAAACGAGCTTTTTTTCCAAAAAAATAAATATATAAATTGCAAATTTATTTAGTCAAAGCCTTGTAACTATGTTTTGCACTTAAAAGCTTAGCAGGTGCTGATTACAATGAAGAAAACCACACTGAGTCAATGAAGCATTCATCACAGTATAGTTGTAAAGGTATATAAAATGCAGTGATTTAAGACAAAAGAAAAAACTAATAATCAAGTTTGTTTTTCTAAGAAGAAATATTTTCCAGCTTCATGTATTATTTTGTTTCATAATATGTCAGCTTTACCATAACAAATTAACCAGTCATGAAAAAGATGTCTCTTCAATGTTCTTCGGATGATAATAATTAACACTGCTTGAATTTTAAATAATACATTTCAATTCAAGAAAAAGTTAATTAGATCTATATTAATTAAATATTGAACATTTAGAGACACAGTAATCATAAATTTGTTCACTGTTAACCATGAAAAGACTACACTGAATCGTTAAAGCATTGATTCCTGTATAGTCACAAATAATTATCAAATACCATGATATAAAATGAAAAATAAAACTATGAACCGAGTTAATTTCCGATACAAAAAGAAAAGACTTTTCATGATATAAAATTGTTCCTAAAAATATTCTGTCTGACACCCAGTATGGTTGCCATTGCTACTGTCTTACAGATGTCTGCTACATGTCTGCAGCATGATACTCCTGTGCTAGACATCACTATAAAACTGCCTCACTGCAGAAACTGTAGCACTATGACTGAAAAATTGTTAAAGCTACATTAAAAATGCAAATCTAACACACACATACAGCCAAACCAAAGTGATTAGTTGACTTGCTCATAAATATCTGAGATGAATCAGCAGCTAAATCAGATTTGGTCAGAGGCTTAGCTGAAGGGGTGGGGGACGAGCAGAGGGGGACAGATGTCCCTGGGCTTCAGACTTGTGGTGGTGCCAAAATGGGCTTTGAAATAGGTTGTATGTGGAATAATGGGTTTCAGAGTTGAGGGGTTGGGGGAGTAAAAATGAATCTTGTCCCCGGGCTCCAAACACTCTAGCTACACCTCTGGATTTGGTCTTCACTTGAATTTCTCAAGCATCCTTTTGGTCTTCAGACCATAAGTTCAATCAAGAAACTCTCTTATTAGTTCTTTCTCTTTTTTCTCTTTTAGAAATGCCAGAAGGGAACAAATAATTTATTTTACTTCATATTGGAATCTCCAATCTACCTCCTGTCATTCAGGGTAAATTTGGGAAATAAGACAAAATTGTTATGCCTGCCAAAAGGCAGTGCATTTTGATTCTATTGTTTCATTCATTCCAATGTTCACCTATCTTTCCACAATGACTAGTTCGCTACCATATACATGTACTATAAACAAACATTGTAAGTACCTTGCTTTTGGAGCAAGGAAAATTAGTATTTGTTTTGGGTACAGAAACTGGAAGAAAGAAACTTTTCCTGTAATGATGTGACATGTATACCAGATACCTTGACAAAACATTATAAACGGTTTGCTTTCGGGGCAAGGAAAATACCTATTGGTTTTTGGTACAGAGACTGAAAGAAACTTTTCATATAATGATTTGACATGTATACCAGATACCTTGACAAAACATTGTAAATGGCTTGTTTTTGAAATACAAAAGATATCTATTTGTGGTCAGAAATTCAAAGGTCAAGGACAGAGCATTCATGCCAGCCATTACTTTTCGCATAATCATTATGCATTATTCCATCAAACTTCATTTTATGCAGGCATATATATGGATTTTTTTGGTACGTTAAAAAAACAAATTTAAGAAAAGCAATAAAAAGTTGATTTTGGCATTTTATTAATCATCTCTTATATTCCACAAATAAAAATTTGAAATATTCTTAAAATGATGACTGCTGCATAAGACTAGAGTTAGAGTAGTTTCCTTACTTAGTTTCTTATTTGCTGTTTATAGCAACTGTATATGACCCATTCCCAAGAAAACGGACAGGTTTCCTCAAATACATGTATGATCTTTTCCTCAAATTCAATATATTGATAAGCCAGTTAGTTTAGTAGACCAATCTGTACTTTTAAAGAAAATGGCATCAGATGTATTGCAAAACCACTTTATGGATCTTGTCAAAATTCAAGACATGTTAGATCAGAAAAAAGGACAAATCAACACCACTTTACAAGCTTTCAATGAAGAATATGAGATTGATGTATTACAGATTAGAAAAAAGGACAAATCAACAGCACTATACAAGCTTTCAATGAAGAATATGAGATTGATGTATTACAGATCAGAAAAAAAGGACAAATCAACACCACTATACAAGCTTTCAATGAAGACTATGAGAGTAATGTATTACAGATCAGAGAAAATCCAAATCAACACCACTTTACAAGCTTTCAATGAAGAATATGAGATTAATGTATTACAGATCAGAAAAAAGGACAAATCAACACCACTATACAAGCTTTCAATGAAGAATATGAGAGTGGCATATTACAGCACTCGTGAGCTCATTGCAGAATTTCAGTTCACAATCATTCAGCGAAAGATACACATGTAGACTTTTTAAAATGAATGCTGAATATAAATAATTTTTCCAAATATTTTGTGTTTGTATTCTGATTCTAATCCATATGGGTCTTGTCCTTTGTGACAAGAATTTGGACCAGCTGCTGAACCAGGTTAATATAAAAAAATAAATGTATAGTTTTCGTATGGGCTGTAATTGTGGCATGTGATATATTTTTACGTGCAAATTATGCTGTTTTGGGCCACTTACAGCAATTATTACACTTCATGAGGATGGCATGTATGACAGAGATTCTAGGAAGAAATAGTTTCTGTACAATATCTGGAGTTTTATAGTTTGACTAAACTATGTGGATGACTTGCATTTTTATGACAAGAAAGACACCTATTAAATTTTTGGACAAAAGGACAACAGTCAAGGTCACCGATTTGTAGGTCTGAACACAAAAATTGCTTCTGCAAACTGACTTTACATGTAACATTTATGACACTCATTTGCATTGCAATGGGTACAAAATTCAGACACCCACCCACCCCAAATCCCCACCTCTTTTTCCATCCATCATCCATATGTCTGTCTGGCCATCTGTCTACCTGTCTGGCCAATTGTCTGGCCATCTGTCTACCTGTCGAGCCATCTATCACACTTTTTTGACTGCTTTGGTGGCCTATTGGTTAGAGCATCAACCTCGGATGTGGGTCCGATCCACGGCCGAATCATACCAAAGTCTTATAAAAATACTACTAAGCATTAGGAGGTTAGTGTTAGGATGGTTGGTCTGGTGTCAGGATAATGTGACTGGGTGGGACATCATGCTACATGTCTGTGGCATGATGTCACAGTGCTAGACATCACTATAAACTGCCACGCTGCAGACATCATAGTGATGTGACTGAAAAATGGCTAAAGCTGCATTAAAAATCCAAATCATGTACACATTCACATTTCTTAAAACCACCAAAGATCTACAATTCTTGCAATTAAATTTATGCCATTTTGGTAGGTGAATTAACTCTTACTCACAAATGTGCCCTTTAAAGGTTTTGTTGCATATATTTACTGGCAAATAATGCATACTATAGGTGAAGCAGTGATTTTTGTTGCATATATTTACTGGCAAATATGCATACTGTAGGTGAAGCAGTGATTTTTGTTGCATAAAGTTTTTTGTCTCAAGCATCTTAAGACTCCCTATTATTAATTTTTATAATTACTTATGCATAATAACTCATCTATTCAGATTTATGTAATGCTTCATTTGTTATTGCCATATTATTTATACATAATGCTGTGTTGGTATTTACTTAATATCAATTAATTTTTTATATCCATGTTTTCTCTAACAACCTTTTACTCTATACTGTCTATGATGATTTTTCAATTCATGTTGCCAAGTTCCAGTTATCATCTCAAGATTTATCTTGATATTGTGATGTCCTCTGTCTGTTCATGCTGATACAACTTCATAAACCACTGGGTGGAAATTTCTAGCTTGGTACATAGCTTCCCATGTAATAATATCTGCTTGAATGGTTTAGTGAGAGGATTCCCAGATTGGATGGTTTAGTGTGGGGATTCCCAGATTGGATGGTCTAGTGTGGGGATTCCCAGATTGAATGGTTTAGTGGGGGGATTCCCAGATTGGATGGTTTAGTGTGGGGATTCCCAGATTGGATGGTTTAGTGTGGGGATTCCCAAATTGGATGGTTTAGTGTGGGAATTCCCAGATTGGATGGTTTAGTGTGGGGATTCCCAGATTGGATTGTTTGGTGTGGGAATTCCCAGATTAGAATCTGAAATCAAATTTGGTGTATATACAAATTGCAGTTACTGTATAATTCTTAATATATTTTTTTACACTGGACTTGACACAAGTAGTCATAGCAGAGGATCAGAATGTATGTAACATTTATGGATATGACCTCTGGGTCAAGGTGAAGAGGAATATAATAAGAATTTGCCATAGAAGTAACACTAGTTACACACAGCCACTAGACCAATGATATATAACAGCATGAGCCCATAAACAGAATTGTCCATTATGTATTTCTCTGTTACGATATAACTGTTTTGTTACATACACCAAAATAGATCGCAAAATCAAGAAATGTAACAGTAGGTTGTGATACAAATGTTTTGTTACACAGACCAAAACAGATTTCAAGAACAAGAATGTAACAGTATGTTGTGATATGAATGTTTTGTTACAAACTCCAACACAGATTTCAAGAACAAGATTGAAACAGTATGTTTTGCTAAAAGTGTTTTGCTACAAACGTTAAAATGTAAAGATTGTAACAGTATGTTCTTACATGTTACAGAATGGCAAGTACTCTTGTGTCGTAACCCTGGATAATGGCGCCAGATTCCAAGGTTCCTGGTGCAGAAACAAAGAAGAGGCTGCAAAAAGTGCTGCTGGTGTGGTGCTGCTGCATTTGGTAATGAATGGAACATTTATATTTGTCATCAGAGCTGTTTGTTGGTAATGAATGGAACATTTATGTTTGTCATCAGAGATGTTTGTTGGTAATGAATGGAACATTTATATTTGTCATCAGAGCTGTTTGTTGGTAATGAATGGAACATTTATGTTTGTCATCAAAGATGTTTGTTGGTAATGAATGGAACATTTATATTTGTCATCAGAGATGTTTGTTGCAATGATTTCACCCTAATTTCTTAAAAATATTTCACAAAAATACAGCAGTACTTTAAGATGTATGTCAGTAATGTACCAATCTATGAGCTGCAGGCTGGATCTGACCTGTGATCTGGTTTTTCATTTACCTGCAGGCTGGATCTGACCTGTGATCTGGTTTTTCATTTACCTGCAGGCTGGATCTGACCTGTGATCTGGTTTTTCATTTACCTGCAGGCTGGATCTGACCTGTGATCTGGTTTTTCATTTACCTGCAGGCTGGATCTGACCTGTGATCTGGTTTTTCATTTACCTGCAGGCTGGATCTGACCTGTGATCTGGTTTTTCATTTACCTGCAGGCTGGATCTGACCTGTGATCTGGTTTTTCATTTACCTGCAGGCTGGATCTGACCTGTGATCTGGTTTTTCATTTACCTGCAGGCTGGATCTGACCTGTGATCTGGTTTTTCATTTACCTGCAGGCTGGATCTGACCTGTGATCTGGTTTTTCATTTACCTGCAGGCTGGATCTGACCTGTGATCTGGTTTTTCATTTACCTGCAGGCTGGATCTGACCTGTGATCTGGTTTTTCATTTACCTGCAGGCTGGATCTGACCTGTGATCTGGTTTTTCATTTACCTGCAGGCTGGATCTGACCTGTGATCTGGTTTTTCATTTACCTGCAGGCTGGATCTGACCTGTGATCTGGTTTTTCATTTACCTGCAGGCTGGATCTGACCTGTGATCTGGTTTTTCATTTACCTGCAGGCTGGATCTGACCTGTGATCTGGTTTTTCATTTACCATATTTTCCGGTCTATAAGTCGATACTTTTTTACTTGAAAGTCGGGACTTCATCTTATACTCCGAATCGACTTATATTTGCATTGTGTCATTGAAAGTTTATGTAAGTTACGTTCATAACGTTAGCATTGGTAATGCAATTTCCCGATTGCATGTAATATGGAATATCATACAATTATACCATTACTACTGTAAAATACGAAGCCAAGATATTGACGTGGCTTCATCTTATACTCTGAATCGACTTATATATGGACGAAGGATGGAAAATAAGTCGAATTGGTGAATTTGACTTATACTCCGCATTGACTTATAGGCTGGAAAATACGGTACATTGTGTTGCTTTAAAAGTTACTTATCTGGTTCACACCTTGGAAGAAGTTGAAAATGCCTGGTATAACCTTTTCTTTCAGTCTTTTCAGCAAAGATGCTGCTTGGCAAAGGTCTGCTCATTTATTTGACTGCTCAGGCCAATCGATGAGGTGCTTGAGAATGCTATACTGCATTAAAGCACCTGTATGATCAAGAGTGGAACCAGTATATATGACTCCTGTAATGGTTGGGCATACATGTGAACCACGTGCATGGGAGAGTTTTTCTCCGAAGTTAAAGTGTGTCTCTGGTCACTCACTGAAATCTCCCACATAAAATTTGTTTTCTTCTAATTCTAATTCCAGTGTAGTATATTTACTGTCTGTGATCATGTGACTTTACAGACTTAAGTAGGTAAAGAAAATGCAGTTACTAATTTCACCCATTGATTCTGTCAGCATAGTTGGCTTGTTTCATGAGTAAGACCAACCTTCTTTCAAAGAGTTATAGCATTCAGGTCATTGACATCTGGCACTGATTCAGAATGCAGCTTTAAGACCAAGCTGTTAGCGGGCCTTACTTTTCACAATGACAGCTCCCATCAAACTTTATCCAATATTTAGCAGGACGTTATTGCCAGTATTCTACACAGAAGTCTCAGTGATTGATACAAGTATTGCAGGCATGGAGTGCACGGAATTGAAAGTCTTCCTTTATATTCACAGGCTTTCCTAGAATTCATGAGGTTTTCTACCTGACCCTAGAAAATCCTAAACCTGCACTTTCAACTCATATCAAACAATCCTTTAGCAACAAAATTTCTCCAAACAGGTAGTGACTTGAATTGATCAGTCAAAATGGCACACCACTTTGAAAGCCTAGGCAGAAAAATTGAGAGTTCTCAATGGTGTCAGCAGAGTCTGGTATCTTCTTCAAAAACCTCAGTACAACAAATAGCCAACCTCCTGCTATGACTTTTTATGGACAAGACGTATGCATACTGTTACAAGTGTATGCTCTTAAAAAAAAAAATATATATATATATAGAGAGAGAGAGAAAGAGAGAGAGAGAGAGTAAAGACAACAAGCTTTGTAAAATTTAACAAACAATTTACTTCCTTTGACCACAAAGTGAATAATGAGAGAAAATAACTTATGGTATTACAAATCAAATCCATGAATAATCCAAGAATTAGAAACACGGGTCTTTAGTAATAAAAAGTCCTGAATGAAACTGAGTTCATGTCCAATTGAGATCCAGAATTGAAGGTGATGGTGTTATGGTCAGCAAAATGCTGATTTGCCAAATCTCTTGTTGAATCACAGAATATTTTTCCAGGTTCAAGTTCAGTGAAAATTCCAATTGTCAGAGCAGTTTTATAATTCAGGAAAAAATAATCACGTGAATTCAATAGTTTGAAGAAAATAAAATTCAGCCCAAACTGGTCACAACATAGAACAACATAGAATACTAGATGCTAATTGCATGACTGGTAAAATCCTTACAGTCACAAGATAATATTGTTCTCTGCTTGACCTCAGGTAACATCAGCAATTTACAATTAGTCAAATACACACATGGTAAAAAAAAACCATAAGATGCTTTGTAAAACTAGCACACTTGATGATCTACACCAGTTTTGTATTCTTGAATAAATTGAATTCTTGCACCAAATCCAACATCACTTGCATCAGCAGAGAGTTCAAATGATTAACCAAAACTTGGAGCTGAAAGAACTAGTGCACTCTCAAGTATGGCCTATAGCTTACCAAAAGACTCAAGACCTGTTTCAGTCCAATGAAACTTTGTTCTCTTCCTTGACAAATTTTTCAGGGGATCGGCAATTTTAGAAAACATTTAAGCACAATTTTCGATAATATCCACCCATACCCAATAATTGCATCAGTTGCTTTTTACTAATAGGTACAGGGAATTCAGAGATAGCCTTGACCTTAGCATCCAGATGTTAAAGCATGACTGGTAAAATCCTTACAGTCATAAGATAATATAGTTCTCTAGTATTATAGTATAATATAATATAATGAAGCTATTTTTAGTTTTGGACAAGGTCAAGTCCAGCAATGATACATTACAATAACATGTAATGACATAAAAAAAACCAGACAAACAATTAAATTAAATATACATATCAATGCTTTGTAAAATTACCCATGTCAGGTTATATATGCATACTTTGTCTAATTACTCATGTAAGATTATGTATGCATACTTTGTCTAATTACCCAAGTGTGTATGCATACTTTGTTGAATTACTCAAATCAGATTATATTTACATACTTCATCAAATTACCCATGTCCAAGTCTGTATGCATACTTTATCAAATTGCCCATATCCAAGTCTGTATGCATACTTTGTCAAATTACCCATGTCCAAGTCTGTATGCATTCTTTATCAAAGTACCCATGTTCAAGTCTGTATGCATACTTTATCAAATTACCCATGTCCAAGTCTGTATGCATTCTTTATCAAAGTACCCATGTTCAAGTCTGTATGCATACTTTATCAAATTACCCATGTCCAAGTCTGTATGCATTCTTTATCAAAGTACCCATATCCAAGTCTGTATGCATACTTTATCAAATTACCCATGTCCAAGTCTGTATGCATTCTTTATCAAATTACCCATGTTCAAGTCTGTATGCATACTTTGTCAAAATTCCCATCTACCAGTCTGTACAATCTGGTAAGTATATTGTACAAAAAGAAAATAGATATATTTGGCACAATGTCATTTCCATGTTGAAAAGGTAATGCAGTTTTTATTTCTTGCTCAGACTCAAAAAGACTCGATTTAGGATTCAAGTGTAACACATATAGGAACATACTCTGGCAGTGCAGGGCATGATGGAAAACCCTTTATTTTCACATGGTTAAATATGACCAAATATGTTTTGCTTCTGAAAAATATAAACAATATAAGAATGAAGAAATATTAAACATTTTTCAGCAATAATTTGTTTTCCTCTTAAATATATAACAAAAATACTCGATATTATATAACTAATATATCATTAACATTGACTTTCTTTACAGAAAACACACGTTCAACCCATCCTACAGCCTTTGATGATGCCAGGCTATCTACGGTGCAGATTGCCACCACCACCTCAATTCTCATCACCCAACTCTGCCTTCAGTCCTGTAATAGGTATTAATACTTTGTCATGCCGTACTTATTGATATAAGCAATGAAAATGTGATTTAGTTTTTTTGTCCACTCTTTATCAAAATGTCCACTCCATTAAAAGGACATTTACAGTTTTCATGTCTACTTTTTTCCAAGTGATATTGCAGTACCCTCAGTCTGTTCACATTACCATTTCTCCTAAATGACTGGAAATTCACCAAGCATGTTACAACCATTTCCGCTAAATGACTGGAAATTCACCAAGCATGTTACAACCAAATCTCCTTAATGACTGGAAATTCACCAAGCATGTTACAACCATTTCTCCTAAATGACTGGAAATTTACCAAGCATGTTACAACCATTTCCCCTAAATGACTGGAAATTCACCAAGCATGTTACAACCATTTCTCCTAAATGACTGGAAATTCACCAAGCATGTTACAACCATTTCTCCTTAATGACTGGAAATTCACAAAGCATGTTACAACCATTTCTCCTAAATGACTGGAAATTCACCAAACATGTTACAACCATTTCTCCTAAATGACTGGAAATTCACCAAGCATGTTACAACCAAATCTCCTTAATGACTGGAAATTCACCAAGCATGTTACAACCATTTCTCCTAAATGACTGGAAATTCACCAAGCATGTTACAACCATTTCTCCTAAATGACTGGAAATTCACCAAACATGTTACAACCATTTCTCCTAAATGACTGGAAATTTACCAAGCATGTTACAACCATTTCTCCTAAATGACTGGAAATTCACCAAACATGTTACAACCATTTCTCCTAAATGACTGGAAATTCACCAAGCATGTTACATAAGTTGCCAGTTTGATGACTATCTGGAGTATGATTTAGGTTCTGTTCTGGGTTTCCAGTGAGCAAGATTGAAGATTTGAGATAGTGAATTCTTGCAATCTTCTGATGTTGATTTTCATAGTTTTTAGAATAATAACATTTTCATCTGAACTCTAATTCACGGATTGGTAAAATATAAATGTTGTTTTCACAGAACAGGTCATGTTGCTTTCACAGATGTAGTTCTATTGTTTTCACAGACTTTGGGTCTTGCTTTCTTCACAGATTGGGTCCTACTGTTTTCAAAGAAGGGTTCCTATTGTTTTCACAGACTGGGTCCTGTTGCTTTCACATATGTGGTCCTATTATTTTCACAGACTGGATCCATGTGTTTTAACAGATGTAGTTCTGTTGTTTTCACAGAATGGTTGCTGTTGCTTTCATAGGAATCCTAATGTTTTCACACAAGTGGTCATATTGTTTTGACATTAGTGGTTTAATTGTTTTCATAGAAGGGGTCCTAATATCTTCACAGGAGTCCTTTTATTTCTACAAAAGAGGTTCTCTTGTTTTCACAGAAGGGTCATCATTTGTTGGGTCTTTAAACTTGAGGTTTGCAGCAACCATCAAATCCACAAAAATTGGTCCTCTGCTAAAATGTTAGTGAATTTACAGTACTGTATATAAAAACTGAAGTTAAATTTTGGAATATTGTTTGTACAAAACTTTAAATGAGGATTACATGTGGGTGGATGTGTGTAGTGGATGGTGAGGAAATTGTCCTATTAAAGCTCTGTTAATCTGCCATGGAAATATCTCTGGTTGTCACTTATCTTGCACCAAGAATTAATAGCCATTTGTTATAAAAGACATGAATCAGGAATAATACTATCAGGCACCAAATTTTGCCTTATAAATCATGCTCTGCATTAGCAGCAGAGAGGGTGAACCCTACAACGTTTTTAGACAAAATTTTGATTGAAATCTTAAAACGAGCCTTCCTACGATCTCATTTTAACCAAAAAAAATGTCTCAGGGGCAAACCCTACAATGTTTTCAGACAAAAAATTGATTGAAATCTTAACGAGCCTTCCCTACGAAATCTCATTTTAACTAAAAAAATGAAAACGGAGACTTTTACGATTTTTTAATTAATTTTGGTCGCAACTTGTTGTCATCCACCCTCTCTGCTGCTATGGGTTAACAAAAAATAATAAATGATTTTAACCGAATATTTGATCCAGTCCGATACGATATCGTGTCCGAGGATCATGCAAATTTATTGTTGCGAATCCGTACGGGGTTGACTGAGCATGACTAAAGAAGTTTTTAAATTGATTGAAGTCCATATCAGAACACCATGTCTGCCATATATTTCTAAGAGTATGAGTATCAACTCCGTTGAATACAGCAAGAATATTGCAGTTATCTCTGATAACTTTTGGAACCTGAGTGTAGCGTTGAGTGACATATATCACGTCAGTGTTTTTATGCCTGCCTCTGGAAAAGATCCTAGCAGGATTTTTTTGCTTATCTAACATTATATCGTCGTATACGACTAAATTGTTAATATCTCCATCAATATCATCAATGCTCGGTGCTTCATCGATATCGGTTATAACTCAATAATACCCTCTCCGGATTTTTCTACCGCGCTGTCGTTAAAATCTTTTAGCACTTCATAACATCGTTGATCATCTACGCTAGGGGCAATTAAATACAACTTATCCCACTTCATCCATCTCATTATTAAATTGAGTAACAATTGCGTTTTACCGGATCCAGATGGCCCGATTATAATCATCCGGATAGAGTTTGGTAGCGCTGCATGATGCTTAACTGGTTCTCTTGTTTTAGTCGCTGAAAAATCAATTATATCCATATTTCTATACATAAATTATGGATCTATATTGTATGAAGTGTAAAACGCGTACTAGCACAAATGATGTGACGACGGTTACAACTAAAAATAACAGATCAGCACTTACTGGTAGATGTGCAACATGTGGTATTAAAAAGTTTAGATTTGTTTCTACAAAATCAAAGATTTTACAATTCGGAGATGTTTTAAAAAAAAACGAGGAGGTGATATCGCAGCCAAATTGGCAAAGCTCCCTGGAACCCCATGGGCAAAGTACCCCGGAGAAAAGCACCTTCCAGGATATAGCTACTGTGGACCGGGAACCAGACTTGATATCAGACTCAATGATCAAAATCAGTCCTGACCTGGTGAAGAACCAATAAACGCCATTGATAAAGCCTGTCACCTTCATGATGTTGCTTATAAAAGCAGCAATCTGCAAAACAGGCATCTCGCGGATGTGAAATTAATTCATGCGTTAAATGCTATTCCTGATAAATCCTTCAAAGAAAAATTGGCTTCCTTTTTAATAAAATCGGCTATGAAAAGTAAATTGATGTTAGGTGCCGGTAATTAATAATATGGAATCAATTTATTATTCCCCAAGAGGATACTGGAGGGGTAAATCAGCAGTCCATAAACTCGCTAGCGCTGCAAAAGTGAAAAAAACCACTGCGGCTAATTGGTTATCCAAACAGGCACTATGGCAAATTTATCTACCACCGCCTAAACAGATTAATTTCTCGAATTTTGATGTGACCGCTCCTAATGAAGTTCATCAGGCTGATATATTATTTCTGCCACATGATCGTGGTTACAAATACGCTTTAACCGTAGTTGATATTGCAAGTCGATACAAAGAAGCAGAACCGTTAAAAACAAAATCAGCCACTGAAGTCGCTTCTGCATTTGAAAGGATTTATCGACGAGGTCCTCTGCACTGGCCAAATCTATTGCAGGTTGATCCTGGCAAGGAATTTCAGGGTGTAGTGTTATCTACAATGAAACATCATAATGTCACTATACGACGAGGGCATACTGCGCTACATCGCGATCAGGCCATTGTAGAACGATTTAATCGGACGATTGCTGAGCGGTTATTTGGATATCAATACGCAAAAGAATTCATTCAAGAAAAGCGATCCCGTGAATGGGTCAAAAGGTTACCAGCTGTGATTACCACACTGAATAATGAGATTACTAGAACAATCAACATGAAACCTAGCAACGCTATTAAAAAGAAGTCTATACCCGTACAACCACAAAAAGATTTCAAAGAACCAATTCTTGGTAGTAATGTCACTGTTAGGTACTTATACGAACCAGGAGAGCTTGAGGGTGGTAAAAAAAGGGCTACTGATCCTATTTGGAGTGTTACTGCACACAAGATATCTAGTATAACACGATCTACGGGTAGACCTCCAGTCTATAAACTGGATTCAACTGCCCCTCAACGAGGATTTACTCGACAACAACTACAGGTAATTCCCGAGGATACTCAATTGCCACCGCATGGTCTTAACTAGCACCGTTGCGTCTATTGCACTCAAGACAAGTCAACATCACATTGTTTCTGACATGACCGAGATTGTTATTTTTTCTGTCTACAGTAAATTGGCGAGGATCTTTATCCGAATACTGCCAACGCATTATACAATTGCAACTCGCGCAGTGATTATTCTGTTGTTGTTTCAGCGTAATTATTAATTTAGCATCAATATCAAATTCTCGTTGTTTTTTTTTGTCCTGTTGTTTGTAACTGGAGAGTTTTTTATTAATGATGCTAACATCAATATCACTTATTGTTGTGTCATTATCATCGAAAATAACTCTTCGAAGTTGATTTATTCTTCGTACTCTGGATACTGCGAGATAGACTAAATTCGACTATTCGATGTGATTATCCACCATCCAAACAATTGTATCCGATATAGTCAATCCCTGTGAAGAATGTATTGTTGCTGCATATCCTAGCGTCCACGGGGATTTATTAGCACGCAATGCATCTTCAACGACATTGATATCAACCAGCACAATATCATTTAATACGAGAATTTGTTTTTCACTCTGTCCTGGAATATCAACTTCAATATTCTGTTTTCGTGTATCCGATGGCCTATAACAAAGGGGTACTGGAAGCGTTGCAAATTTTTCTTTATGCAATTCAAATAACTTCATCTGAAGTGTGTCCCTGACTATTTTTCTACTTGCAATTATCAAATCATTTGGTCTCCATGTTTCCCAGAAATCATTCATTGGAGTTTCTGAAATCACTTCACGCGCTATTTCGCATTGGATTCTATCCGGTTGTAATCTAATTAGCGCTTTGAATTCTCATAATCGTTCATCAATTGATCTATAATCAGTGGTAATTTCTTCATAATAGTCTACAAAACCCCTTAGCCATTCATGTGGAGATGCACCGATAAATGGTGGTGGTTGGCCGTGATCACCGCACATGACGACTTTTGTGTTTTTGTTTAACAACCACTCGAGAAATGTTTGTAATACATCTAATGACACTGTGCATATTTCATCCCAAATTATGATTTCAGGAATGAATTTATCACCCATACGCTCAGGAGTCCATTTGTCACCCTTCCATCGAAAGAAACTATGGTAAGTACAGGCATTTACCCCTCGCTGTATCATCTCTCTGGCGAGTCTGTGAGTCGGTGTTAACACAATCATGGTTGACCGACGAAATAATTCAATTGCACGAGTTGTCTTTCCTGACCCACCACAACCGTTTAAATAAACTGTCTTGTATCTACATACTGGATCAGGTACCAGTGGTGCATTAGAAAATTCTGATTGAATTTCAATACGGTTACAACAAAGATATTTATCATCCATGGCAACGTCTGCGGATTCACAATACTCATGTAGCATCTCCTTTTTAAATCGCCAACGCCCCCAATTTTCTTCGGGATCTGTGAATTTAGCTACAGCTGATTTGTACTTATTGTGTATATACATCGAATCAGTGGCCACTCTAACCGCGGTATTAGGAAATCTATTTATCATCGAAAATAGATTAATAGAAGCATAGGCTAGCATTGAACTTCTCAAATGTGTATACTGGGAATTATATCCATCACAGTAGGTAACAACCGTACCCATTTTCTCACCATTGGATAGAAAAGCATCCTTACGGGATACAAGTTTTCCCTGTTTCATTAAATCCGTTACAATAAAATCGTATTCAGCGATATCTATGATCAACCGCGAAGAATATTTTGCATTGTCGTATCGTCCACCCTGGGTAAATTTACCGATTATTCTTCGTCCAAAATCTTTTGCTTGTTCTTTTTTAATTTCAAATAACTTCTTAGACCGATTCATGATTTGTTCTTCATTGAAATCAGGGAATTGTTTTCGCTGTTCGCTGATTATTCTATCTAGATCGGGTTGTGGTAGCCAAACTTCTTTCTGAGCTCGATAGCATATAATAGCCTCGGAAACAATCAACGATATTAGCATACCACAATCAATCATATATCTCAATAGCACTATTGGCATCCAGTGTTTTTCAGATAGGTGTCTACCGAGCCAAACATAACTACACGGATGTAACCCTGTAGCTAATTCGAATGATATCACACGAGCGAATCCGGTTAAATCAAAATCAGGCAATGGTCCATTAATCGCAACACGAGTCATTTCGTGCGTGGGGTGTCCAAATCGTTTGAAGTACTCAGCACATTCCCCATATCCGAGAAAACTTCCGGGATAACACGCGGATATATCAATTGAAATCATACCATCACGTGAGTATTTCGTATTCCACAGTCCTCCATGACCAAATTCGACGCAACTCAATTTAACATCCTCGAGAAAATCACTTCGTGTTGGACGCCATGAGTTTTTTTCTCTTGCGAAGTGAGCTACCACTGATGGAATAGTAAAACTATCCGTGAGTAGTTTTTCATGGAAACTCTCCGGTGAAAAATCACTAGCGATTTTTCTCATTCTGTTATCTAATTCTTCAACGCGATATAATTCACCATTTGGTCTTACAAATTGATCGAATCCTATTTCGGGATCTTCATCACTTCTAAGTAACCACACTGACACAGGATCATCTTTACACAACGCATGAATAGCATCGAATAATTTCTCTTCATAGAAAACATCCCCGACGAACTCCTTAGAGATATATTTCACGGTTCGTTCTCGTGGAAATACTGTTACCGCAGGTGTCCACGCGTGTTTGTTATGATCAATAATCTGTATTGGCGCTCCATTTTTGTTATATTTCGGTTCGTATAAAACCTCTCCGGTTATCGTCATAACGGTTATTGGAAATCTTAATGATGTTTCTAATTTAGCTATATCAGAAATCTTTGCACCATGCTGTTTCACTGTCAGTTCCCATTCGGTTATTTTCCTACGTCGCAGATCAGTTAGTTTATTTCCTCGGGATGCATTTGTGAAGTGTTCCATTACCCGTGTTGCCACGCAATTCAGTGAACTAGAATATTTCATAGGAGCTAGTTTTGCGATATCGGGTTTATCATTTAACGGATATATCCCATAAACCATTGCTGTTACGGGATAAGATCTTTCGTAGTATGGTTTGTCAATGCCGGTTAGAATTCCTGGTTTGGAATCTCTACTCACAATGACAGCTTTTTTATTCTTGAGAATTGGTTCAAATTTATCCCTAATAATCCATTTGCCATCGACTTCAATAATGAATTTGATTCGGAAAAAATACTTTTTTTCCCCAACACGTGAAATTATCACTGCTGCTTTTTCATCAGTCATGGTAGCATCAACAACACCATCAATTCGAAATGTTGACCAACAATAAGATGCTCCATCACGCTTGAATTCATTAAAACAGTCTCTGATTTTACTAATCATGGCTTTATCAAGAATTGTATTCTTTGGTGTATTAGAAACTATATCGAGATTGAATTGAGCATTTTTCCAGGGTAATCTCTTGGACGTTTTTTTTGGTTTATCGAGATTAAATTTAGGATTAATTTTTAATAATCTCTTAAACTCTTTCATGTTTCCGTCTATTAAACGTTTTTTTGGTTTATTGAGATTAAATTTAGGATTAATCTTCAATAATCTCTTAAACTCTTTCATGTTTCCGTCTATTAAACGTTTTTTTGGTTTATCGAGATTAAATTTAGGATTAATTTTGTTACGTTTTTTGGGTTTATCGAGATTAAATTTAGGATTAATTTTTAATAATCTCTTAAACTCTTTCATGTTTCCGTCTCTTGGACGTTTGAGATTAATTTTGTTACGTTTTTTTGGTTTATCGAGATTAAATTTAGGATTAATCTTCAATAATCTCTTAAACTCTTTCATGTTTCCGTCTCTTGGACGTTTGAGATTAATTTTGTTACGTTTTTTTGGTTTATCGAGATTAAATTTAGGATTAATCTTCAATAATCTCTTAAACTCTTTCATGTTTCCGTCTCTTGGACGTTTTTTGGGTCTATCGATATTAAATTTAGGATTAATTTTCAATAATCTCTTAAACTCCTTATCAGCATTGAATTCAGCATTTTTCGAAGGCGTTCTCCTTAATTCCCTCATGCTATAATTAAAACAAGCATTTAAATGAAGGATTTATGTATAATGAATCACTGTAAGTGGCTTATGATTGGATGAATAACCCCGTGTAACAAATCATGCAGAAATGAGTTTTGTGGGTATCATATGCAAAGCTTTCGACGTGGAAGCCTTGGTCCGTTACCCTGTATTCGATGTGGGGTTTGGGTCAGGGGGAAATCTCAGTTGTGTTTGAATTGCGGTGGTAAGCGATACAGGGAGTTGAAGCGTTATTATGATAAAAGAATCAAAAATGGACAATCAATCAGAAATTATGACCCTGATAAAGTCTCTGACCCTGACACTGTCAGCGACAACGTCCCTGACAAAATCATAAGAACTCCTCAAGACTACATCGAAAGATTCTCCAGTGATGTAATCATTAAACCAAACAATGAATTAGACAAATAGTATTTAGTATACGAATGAACCAAGAATTCAGACAACACCCTGTGATCACAAATTATGAAGCATCCAGTGATGGTGTTGTAAGAAACCGCAGACTGAAGAAACCAGTTGGTTCTGATAATGGTATGGGGTATTTGAAGTTTGGCGCTGGAAAGAAATGTTATCTCAATCATCGTTTCGTATTTGAATGCTTTTATGGATTGATCGAGGATGATTTTGTTATTGATCATATCGATTCTAATCCAAAGAACAATTCTTTATCAAATCTGCAGGCTATCACACAAAGTGAGAATACCAAACGAGGAGAGACTGGAAAATGCAAAACGGTTGGGAAGAGACCTGTGAAATCTTTGAATACGATAACTAACGAAGAAAAAATATTTCAATCAATGAATGAAGCCGGTAGGCACTTCGATATTTGTAGAGCCTCAGTACGATATGTTGCAGAGGGGATTTATCGATCGGCTATTTCAAAAAGGACGGGACAAAAAGTTCAATTTAGTTATGTCTAATGCGTCATATTTTTCATTTAGAAATATATCATTATTATAGAATAATGAATTCTGAAAACATGAATAGCATTTTATCCGAGATTTCAAAATTGAAAAGTTGGGATATTGAACTATCAGATGGGTTAAATCCTGATCAAATCATGTCTGATTTTCAGGATATTGAATACGGAGTTAACAACAATAAATATATGCTACCAAAGAAGTATGCGCTCATCAAGAGAATTCAGAATTCTATTCGGGACTCTCTCGCATTTTCCAGTGACGTAAGTGTGTTCGCTCCGTTGTATACCATCGTAGAACGAATACGAAAAGAATTGGGGTACGAATACGAATTGAAAAAGGAGGTTAATTCTAAAATTAGAAACCTACGGGCGTTAATTCAAGAAAATGAACAATTTTGATTGACCATTTATCATTATTTGATTGTGACCGTCCCTCATAGAGATTTTAATTTTTTTTAGCATTTTTTGATTGATAATGTCAAAAACAGTGAAAATATTTCACACTGAATAAAAATTGATGGACGGTTCAGATTGATCAATAAAAACAACAATGTGGAAAGTGTGGTATTAATTATTTTTATAAGGATTTCCACACTTTCCACATACCTGATAGAAGGTGTCTCACGATGACATAACACTTCCACGGTGGTATTAAAACTCATCCGACATGTCATAAAATGTTGAAAGTGTGATATTAATTATTTTTATAGCAATTATGACACTTTCAACATCAATGATAACGCCCTTAACACTTCCACGATGGTGTTAGGTCGGATTGAAAAAGTGTTTTGCAATTGAAACATTGTTTCTGATTTCAAATAATGGTCAATGAAGCATTAACAACCCGATTGGCTCGTGAACGACTGGATGCAATTAAGAGATTTGTACCAATTCGTGACTCTGTACGGAATAAACTGCAACAACGACAGAGTCTTCAGACTGATTTTGCTGCGGGATCTGAAGAATTGTTTAAACCAGTAACCACAGCAACGAAGGAGATAGAGCGTGCTATACTGGGAGATGGTCCCGAGACGGGGAAATCTGTTATCGGTGAACTCGAAAAAATAGCAGCGAAAACTGAACAAACAAAACAAATAGAATCAAAAAGAACAGTAGATGATTTACGTGTGAGATTTAACGAGGAAGGGTTAGCAGCAATTGATAAGACTGATCCAAAAGAAATTCCTGCGCTTGTTAAGACTTATGAAAACAGGAAAAATATGTTGAAACCAGAACATCATAAGTTTATTAGAAGTATAACTCACTGGGCTGATATATTCTATAAGATCAAAACTGAAAAAAGTCAAATTAAGACAGATAGTGCATCATACATCGAATATATCAATGCGGTGGGTATAGTGTATAAAAAATATGAAGAACAAAAACAACAACAAAAACCGCAAAAATTGCAAAGGCGGCAACAGCAACCTGCAAAGAAAATATCTTTTTCACCTAAAAAACAACAACTACCACCTGATGATGATGATATTCTTGATTATTTACAAAAAGCCGATTTAGACGAAATGGAAAAAATGGATGTAGCAATGGGTTATAGCGGAAGTGGATTAAGAGATTCCAGTGTTTCATGTCCTGGTAGTGTTCTCAGTGATATATCACGATTAGAGGTTCTTGTAGGAGGGTTCCGAGCTGGAAATAACTCTCCGGAAATAATTAATGAAGCAGCTGATATCTGCAGGCGGTTTTTTCAAGGCGGTATCATGGATATCAGCACATATCGAGATTTCATTGGCGAGTTAGTGGAAAGTGGGTATCATAGTGACTGAATTGAAAAATCTGATGACGAAGTCATTCGATTAGATAAATAACAATTGAAAAATTGTTTCTGGTTTAAAATAATGATCATACACTACAATCATGATAAACCAACCCTCGTCTATGTAGTTAATTCACGGTTTCCAGTTTATAGAGCATACTACGGAGATGGTTTAGGTAATACCATTGCAGGGTTATTTGCGAGAATGGCTCCAAAAGTGATGCCGTTAGCTAAACAATTATCAATGAAAGCCATTGATGTTATTCGTGATAAGGGTATTGGTGCTGTTGGAGATCTTGCTGGAAAAGCGTTTTCAGCCGCGAAGAATAAAATAACATCATTAGTGAGACGAAAAAAGAAACCGGTACCATTGCCATCTACAGCAGAAATGCCTGCAAGTGTTAGTAAAATAATAAATAACGCAGTAGATGAAAAACTAGCATCATTGGTGACTCCCTTGATAAATCAAGGGGACCAAAATAACATGATAGCAAACATGATAGCGGGAAGTGGCTTTAAAAAACCACGATGATGAAATGGAAAATCGCGATTTAGACTCTGATAAATAGAATAAAATGTTCAAAAGGTCACCTGATCCAGCATTTGATATGGATGCCCCAGTTGGCAAGAATGATTCTGTACGCGATTTTCAATTTTATTCTTATCATGCAGTACAACCAGATCTCCGATCGCGAATTGAACTTCAAGTTCATGATACCAGTAAATACTTCCTACCGTGTGAGGCATTTATTGAAGTAGAAGGAGAACTTGTAACAAATGTTGCAGCTGATACCCCATATGCAGATAACGCAAATGTCCGAGTTGGTTTTGTTAATAACGGCATAATGGCGTTATTTGAAAGCGCTAGATATCTCATTGATGGAAAAGAAATTGAATCCATTGACCGTGAAGTTGATGTTGCAACAACAATAATCGGGTTAGCGAGATATTCTGATGATTATACAAGGTCGGCTGGTCCATCTATGATGTTTGCAAAGGATACCTCTGATAACGCTGATCACCTTCCATACATTAAAGTGTTAACAGCAAGAGATAATGCAGAAGCCGATCAACAGGAAGCAGCTAATCCAGAACGTCGAACTAGACCCGGAGCTGCGTTTGATATTCTCGGAGGCGTTAATGGTAATCTCAATTTAGGATTTGCAACACGTGTAGCAACGTTGCATGGGCAGCATCGACGATTTTCATGTGCGATTCCACTGCATCATATATTTGGATTCTGTAGAAACGTCCGAAAAGTTATTTATGGAGCGAAGCATACAGTAGCACTTGTACGAAAGGGTACTGATGATGATGCAATCTGGCGTAATGCTGGGGTTGCTGCCGGTAAAGTTATTTTAACAAAACTATCATTATGGATGCCAGTGTTAACTCCATCAATCACAGAAGAACAGCAACTACTATCATTTATGGATCAAGGAGGAAAGTCGTTGTTGAGTTGGTTATCAGTGACCACGGATATTAAACAAGACAGTGTTGATGGTACATTCACATGGCACCTGGCATCAAAACAAGGGGTTTCAGCACCACGTCATATATTTGTAGCGTTACAGAATAATGCACGAGTTGGTAATCAAGAACGAAGTCATATGATATTTGATCAGTTAGGTGTTAATGAAGTCTCGCTGAGAATAAACGGACAGCAGGAACCATCCGAGGATATACAACTTGATTACGGTCAAAATCATATTGCACGTGTCTATCATAACCTGTTGTCATTTATGGCACGTGATCTAAATGTGGATACTGGTTTGCAAATATCACAATTGGATTTTAAAAGCCTCTATCCGATTTATTACTTTTCACTGGAACATCTCGATTTGATGAGACAATCTGTCGTTGATATACACTTTAGAGCCCGTGTAGAGCGTCCGAGAGGTCCCCCAATTGGTGGGGTACCTCCTATCCTTATCCCGAATTATAGAGCGGTTGCTGTCATTCTCAGTGATAAATCAATGCTACTTGAAGGTGTTGGAGGAAGAATGAGAGTGGTAGATGCACCAGTGGAAAATATGTAAACGTTTCATTGAAATTGTAAACGATTTAGAATCAATCAATTATGTATAATGTCATATAGTAATATTAGTGTTGCGTTAACTCCCGGTCAATTAAAAAAATTGCAATCGGAATCAGCTAAAAAATGTGGAACCACAATCACGTTGAAACCCAACCAAATGACTGGTGGTGCAAATAAACTATCGCTGACAACTCGTCAGGTGAAACATTTCAATGATGCACTAGTAGCAAAAAAGGGTGTTCAGATTACTCTCTCTGCGGCTGCTATCAAAAATATGATTAAAACAGGCGGTATATTCCCGTTGTTAGCTGCGATACCAGCATTGATTGCAGCAGCAGCCCCAGCGGTGGCTAAAGCGGCAGCGTTAGGAGCCGTTGGTACTGCAGCAGGAATGGCACTAAAGAAGGCAACTGGGAAAGGATATAAAAAAAAGGGAAAGGGTCTAAGACTACCAGGAACCCCGTATTCGTGGTACAGCGGAAAGGGTCTAAGACTAGGACCGGTTTATTAATTGGAGAGTCTATGACTCAGGAACCTATGGTTCCCATGTCCAATTTTGATTTACTCGATGCTGCTAAAAAACTCGCGATTAAAAACTTCAGAGGTGTCTTTATGAAAGATCAATTACCACATCAACCAAACAGCGTTGAAACCGGAATCATTAATTTAGATAACAGCACCGGACCCGGAACTCACTGGGTTGCATACGCTATTGATCCACGTGGGATTGTCTATTTTGATTCATATGGATTAGCCCCACCAAAAGAGTTTATGCGTTATATAAAAACTCTTCCAATGAAGACTTGGTATTCCTAGCTACCAACACAAACGATGATTGACCCACCAATATGTGGCAGCGAAGTATTAAATGTCCTTAACGCTATTTCTAACTCCTTGAGTAACCCAAGCGGAAAACCACCACATGTTGTCGTGAATGAATACACTAGTAATCGCTGGCGAAAATCGAAGATTTTTCAACGAAGTCGTCAAAAACGATTTTAGAGAGAGAAAGAGTTTTACAATAACATGATTGATATTTGGGGGAGATCTTTGAAACCCAAACCCGATGGCACTGCACCCCCTGATTCTGTCAAGGATATAAAAAAATTAATTAAAGATGAAATCGCTGAGACGTTAAATTTAGTAAATGTTGACCCGAACGAAATAGTTGTATTTCAAGACAAACAGGGTAAATTGAAAACAAGTGATATGTCATTGGATGATATTTTGATACGGCAGCAAGACGCCACTGAAAACTCTATTGCGCTGTATTCCAGCGGTGGACAACTTAAAGCCAGTAATATATCCGCGGATGACATTTTAAAACGGCAGCAAGACGCCACTGAAAACTCTATTGCGTTGTATTCCAGCGACGGACGACTTAAACCAGGTGCACTTGTGTCTACGATCACTGATAAGATTGCTACCCATGACAATGAGTTGGATAATTCTCTGTTAGAACTAGCAACACTTCAATCTAAAATTGAAGAACACGGAAAACAGTTTACATCATTTCGTAGAAATATCATTGATAAATTTATTGGAACCCCGTTGGATAAAATAGAAATAAAACTCCCGGATATTAAAAAATCCATCGATGAGACGAAAACCTTCATCGAAGCCATCAAAGGTGATTTTTCGAGGATGATAACAATCATTGAAAAAACAAAAATTCCTCATGAGAAAACCAACAACGTAGTATACACAATCCAACACGGATCATTTGCGTGGACACCTACAAACAACAAATTAGATATCACTGCAACCGTTAAAGGTATTTATCGATTAACACTAGTAACACCATTGACTCAATTTAATATATCATCGTCGAGTTCATCCGGGGTCAATAATACGATTTCAACGATCATCGACAAGGATACAACTGAAAAGTTCACTATAACAGCTACTGATAAAAATTTGATTAGGGTTTCAGCAACCTGGTATGTGGAATTCGTAGCGGATTTAAGTAAATAACTAAATTGAAAGGAAAATCGTTCGGATTTCATAATTGAAAACACTAGTGTTTTTAAAAAAAAAATGATTTCATCAACGCAATGTCGCTATTATCAGGTCAGAGAATTTCAGACTAGACTCAAAACCCTCACTGAGGAGTATCAAATAAAAATAAAAAAATACCGACGAAGAATCACCGCAATTGATATTACTATGTACTCGGTGTCAAGCGTTCTCGCTGGCGCCGGAATAATACTTGCATCGGTTACAATGATTGCCCCGGTCGTAGTTCCAATTTGCATTTCTGCGGTGGCTACAATCGGGGGTATATCAACCGGGATAGCAAAAAAGATATCATCATGCAGCCAGAGTAAACTGCAGAATTACTTACTTCAATTTCATATTGCATCAACCGCATATTCGCAATTATCATTGATGATATCATCGTCACTCGATAATACGATTATATCAGATAGTGAATTCTCAGCGATGGTCAGTATTTTTGATTCCGCGATATCGAAATTAGAGCGACAACATGAATATAATAACAATGACAACACCGATGGAATTGGAAAACACGAACCCGAAAACCAAAATGATCTCAATAATCTCAACCATACCAAATTGTGAGTTCTCAGTGATGGTCAGTATTTATGATTCCGCGGTGTCAAAATTAGAGCGACAACAACAGTATAGCAACGATGACAACACCGATGGAATTACTTCAACAAATAGTGGAGAACACGAACCCAGTACAAACAAGCATGATATCAATAACATCAACGGAACCCGAGTTTAGTGTGAATTTCCCTAGCCCAGTCCCCGTGAAGGAGATAGCGCTAGCAAAATTACGAGTATACCACAGTTGGCCTAATATCAGATCAAAATCATTTGGTGGTCAACAACCGAATAATTCACTGGTGTTCTCGTATAAGAATAAAGACGACGGTACCCCAGACTGGAACGTCGTTTCGATACCAACAGGGTCATACCAAATCGAACAAATCAATAATGAATTCGCGCGTAGAATAAAATCGATTACTGGAGTAGAGTCAAAAATCGCTATAACAGTTCATGAACCGACGCTATCATCCGCAATTGAGATAAACACAGAAGGATACGTCGTAGATATCTATCAAAGTTCTATTAGAACCGTACTAGGATGGCCTGAATTACCACCAGGGGGGAAAACCGTTGATTTACCAGAACCACAAAAAACTGATTATATCACCGACGTGATAAAACCCGATAATAAGGAGTTATAAAGATCACAGAATTACTATAGATTTTTTTGGTATCGAATACCGATCAACTGGAAACGAGAAGCCAGGGGAGAGAATAGAGGGACATCATTTTGTTGACGAACCTAAAATCGTTAAAAATTTCACAGCAATGAATAATGATTTTTCACTGTTGTTAATATCTCTTAAATCTGGCTCTCTCACCCGAGATGAATTTATCAGCGTCGTAGAAACATGCAACAAAATTATCGACGATATGGAAGTATTTAACCTAAAAATTATTCAGGATATATTAGATGACGATAATCCCTTATCGAGAACAGAATTTGCATCAGAATATAAAATCCCCGTGAAGGATATTCCAACATTCAAACTACCGGGATATAACGTACCGGAACTAAAAAAACTTCTCAGTGACACCATCGATGTTGGTTTTAAAATAATTCATGATGCATGGAAAAAAACAGCATCACAGGAAATAAAAATCCTCAAACATAATAATGATCCAGATGGTGGCGGTAGGCATATCGCTCCGTTCAACGTGAATATATCCTCAGTGATTGCGCTCAATTTAGTATGTGATGTTATCGAAGGAAGCTATCAAATTAATCTCGAACGATCAAATCAAGCTCAGCAAGGATATATTCTTTATTCGTTTGCACCAACAGCTCCTCCAGGATTTTTAATAATTGAGTCTCCGGTTAATCCAGTCTATATGCGGTGTCATAATGATTCGCTAACAAGAATTAATTTCAAACTCACAGATCAGTCCAATAATCTAATTGATCTACAAGAGGAGGTGTTAGCGATTAGTCTGTTTGTGAGATCCTAAAGACTTGATCAAATCATTTATTATTTTTTGTTAACCTGTAGCAGCAGAGAGGGTGGATGACAACAAGTTGCGACCAAAATTAATTAAAAAATCGTAAAAGTCTCCGTTTTCATTTTTTTAGTTAAAATGAGATTTCGTAGGGAAGGCTCGTTAAGATTTCAATCAATTTTTTGTCTGAAAACGTTGTAGGGTTTGCCCCTGAGACATTTTTTTGGGTTAAAATGAGATCGTAGGAAGGCTCGTTTTAAGATTTCAATCAAAATTTTGTCTAAAAACGTTGTAGGGTTCACCCTCTCTGCTGCTGCATTTTTTGTTGAATTCAAATGTATTGCTATATATTCCTTATCTTGAAGTTATTGTCCATATAAAGATACTGTGATAAGTATTTCTTCAGCACAAAATGACTACTTTGTTTCTATCAACAGCCTTAATTGCTTGCATTCAGTTAAGTGCATAGTAATTTTCTATTAAATATTCGAAATGATATTTAAAGCTCAACATTTCTGGAAAGTAGTGGTATATCTTGCTGGCCGAATACAAAAGATATTTCACATTGTTGTTTATTTTTATCATAATTATTTCATTAAAACAATGTTGGGGCATAATGTAACATAATTTCATGAAATTATGACTTGTAACATGAATATTTATTTGGTTTTTTTTCTTTTCTGTTTAGTCCCTTTACAAATGGCTCAACAACAGGGCTACAAGGCAATGCAACAGTTTTTTAGACATCAAAGAGGCCAGTTTCAGAATTACAGGGGCAACAGATTTAATTTGCAACAGTACCCTAATCCAGCCCAATTGCAGCAGGGCATGGGTCAGCCTCAACATCAAGTCAGTCAAAAACCAGAATGTCATGGCCAGACTCCACATTTAGCCAACCAAACTCAGCATCAGCAACCAAGTAATCAGGGAGTGACTCAAGGAAGTTATAATCAACAATCAGTTGTTCCAAATATAGATTATGAAGGAAAAGTCAGTCTTGAAGCATCAACAAATCATCAGACTGAAGAACACAGAAAGCACACACCTGAGGCTAGTGACACTTTAGATAAGGAACAGAAGCATAAAGTAGCTCAAAGCCAGTTTGTACCTCTCCAGGTAACTACTCTATTATATTTCATACTTATTATAGTATATTTATCTTTACTTGGTATTTTCCTGTTACTATGCAGGAATCCAATTAGTAATACATTTAATCTCACTAACAGCCATTTCAGTTCCTTTGCTGGTCTTCCTTGTATTTACTTCATTATTACCTAATTTAAATCCAAATAAAGGTTTAGATACCAGATTATTCTCAAGAACATACCAAACAAAAACATAGCAATCTTGTTGCTTTGGGGCACCAGACAATCCAAGACAAACAAAAACACCATCAGCAGTCTCTGCTTTTGGGATATCAGACAATCCAACACAAGCAAAAACATCCATCAAAACTATTGTTATTTTTGGCATACCAGACAATTAAACACAAACAGAAGCACCATGAGCAGTCTTGTTGCTTTGGGATACCAGGCTGTCCTTGGCAACATTATATGTTCATAATTGGCATGTACACTTGACTAATATAAAGTACACACTCTAAAATTAATTTCATAATTATCAATTAACTATTAGTTAACTTCCAAAGTATATTGGGTAACACATAAATATTAGAATAAATATTATATTTTTTATCACTCCTATTTCTGAAAATGGTGGGTACAAGGTATATTGTCACTGAATATTTCAGAATTTATCAGATGTACAGAAAAAAAGACAAAAGCAGCAAGAAGCTATGTATTGTGTGCATGTTCCAGTTTTTTAATGGTATTCCACACAAAAAAGATTTCTACATAGTAATAGTTAGTTGTCACAGACTATTTGTGGTAATAGTTATGTGTATATCATTTCGGAAACATAAGAATGATAAATATAAACTGTCTCTACTGCAGTTTGCCATTGTTAATTGAAATCTAGTGGGAATTATCTGAGATAATAGTAATGTTTTTAACTCGGTAGACCAGAAGATCTTAAAGAATTGCCTGTTGTCGATCATTTATCTTTCATCTGTCTATTAGAACTTATGGATTTCTTTTATTTTTTTTTATCTTTTTCTGCTTTTCCTAAATGGCTCAAAGAATTGCTATGAAACTACACATACACACTTTCATGCCAAGGTCTTATTGATCCAAAAATGAAAATGGCAAAACATATAATAATCATAATGAGGACTTTGTATAGCGCCTAATGTTTAGAAGTTCTAAGTGCTTTACAACATATATAATAGGGGCCCCGAGTGGCCGAGTGATCTAAAGCACTCGCCGTTTACGGATCACTGCCATCTCACCTCTGTCTGCTTGGGTTCGAATCTTGGATTCGGCCAAAGTGGGTATGCGAGAAAGCTTGCCAGTAGCTTCTCGTGGGTCAGTGGTTCTTTCTGGGGTTTTCCCTGGTTCTTCCTCCACCATCAATACTAGCCACTATGTATCTTGTGCTGAAAAATGGTGTTCAACTGTACTACAAGAACAATATATATAATGATAGGACTACAAAAAACAAAATAAACACCATGAAATTAGAAAACGTTATATATAAAAATCCACTGTGACCTCTACAGTGACCATCTTGAAAATCTTTTCACTTTTCTTGAATTGATGATCATATTGATATGGGCTTTTCACTAATAGACTTGTTTTGAAGTGTAGTTGGTCCTTAATGTAAATTTTACCAATCTGACATCCAATGTGGTAGCATAATTGACTATGTTAAAAATCTAATTGTTGCTTCTGAATGGATGGTCATGATTGACTTGAGATTCTCACCAAAAGACCTATTGTAATGTATATGGTACTAATCCTGTGTCCAGTGTATCAGCCACAGTGGCCTATTTAAAAATACAGTTATCACTTAAGACTACCCAAGATGATTCAACACTCAGTAATAAAAAAAGAAGGACTGGTTCTTATCTTGAATTCCTGGAAATTCTTTTAAGCCAGTTGAGCATCAGTCCCTTCAGTAACCGGGTAACTAGGGGTCTCAGTTTATGAGCCTTATTGTAGTCTCCACAATAACTAAGATGAAGATGTAATTTTCTGATATTATTGATTATCCTTGGAGTTGGTTATGAATTACAAAATGTAGAATTCAATATTTTTATAATTTTTTCCTCTTGTTTGCCTTTATAAAGAGAAGGTAATGTCACAGATAAGGAGACTAAAACTGTACTCTCCTGATAATCACCAGAGTTTCAAATAGATGCAAAAATTGTTTTGGAAACACTACTGTAACATGCAGTGTTGGAAAAACCATGGCAACAGGGAATTTTAGAAAGATTATGGAAACAGTATTGGATGGACAATAAATGTGACACTATACTTGTATATGCATTGCCAAGTTTAAAATTGACAAGGAAAAAAGTTTTGGAAACAAGGAATTTTACAAAGTTTTGTATACTGAAACATTAGTGTTGTAAAAACAAGGAATGTGACAGTATACTTCTATCAGATTGGTTATATTCATTTTGTGTACAGATAAGGAAACATGACATTTGGGAAAGACAATTATGAATTTGATTCTATATCAGGAAACGTGACATTTGGGAAAAACTATGAATGTGATTCTATATCAGGAAACTTGACATTCGGGAAAGACTATGAATTTTGACTCTATGAGAAAACATGCAGATTTAGAGTGACTGTAAATGAGACACTGTATAAGCATTGATCTTCCATGTACAGAAGGTGTGAATCAAAATTAAATAAGAATTAAGAAACTTGGTCAGAAAATGATAGAACTGTGAAGCAGTTCAGATCGAAGCAAGAAAGCTTTTTTTTGAAAGATTTTGCAGGAGGTAACCCATTCTCTGGGGGTGGGATGAGAGAACTAGAGGGGACAGTTGATTACATAGTAATATTTTTAGTACATGTGTGTGTGTGTGTGTGTGTGTGTGTGTGTGTGTGTGTGTGTGTACGTTCATACATGCACAATGCCATTTGAATTCATTGTAATAATTCTACTACCTGTCAGTTCACAGTCCCTTTGGAATTAAGGTGATCCAATGTTGAATTAAAATTAATCATTACATGTAAGATCATAAAGTTTGACTGTATACTGTTTGTTTTTAAAACTTATCTAACTATTTTAAATTAATCATTACATGTAAGAACATAAAGTTTGACTGTATACTATTTGTTTTTACAACTTAGCTAACTTATTTTAAATTAATCATGGGGCCCCGAGTGGACTAAAGCGTTTTCCATTATGGATCACTGTCATCTTACCTCTGTCTGTGTGGGTTTGAGTTTCAGATTCAGCCAATGTAGGTATGTGAGAAAGCTTGCCAGTAGCTTCTCGTGGGTTGGTGGTTCTTTCTGGGGTTTTCCCAGGTTCTTCAACCATTAGTACTGGTCGCCATGTATAGCCTATCTTGTGCTGAAAAATGGCATTAAACCCTACTACAACAAAGAACATAAAAATTAATCATTACATGTAAGGACAATTAATTTTACTGTATGCTATTTGTGTTTTTTTATATTTGTCAGCTCGGCTGATGATTTGAGGAGTGACTGAAAATAAGGAACATTTAAGACAAAAAATTGTTAACCATGACACAGCCATGGTTATATTCAGATTGGTGTTATGATGAAGCACATTTTGACAGATTTACCCAGTATATGGTCATAAAAATAAGATAAATGACTCCACTATTTATTTATAATGTAACAACAAAGTGCTCTAACAGTTTAATCCCTTCATTAAATTTCAATACATGTACTGTATATATTTGCTTTTACAGGTATTAGCATATGTCTGAATTGTCAGTTGCCCAAGTGAGCAATATGAGGCCCACTCTAGCCTCTTTTCATTAGAGTTATTGCCATTTAAAAAACTGGTTGCAATGCACAACACATTATTCTCATAGCAACTAGTCTTGCAATTAATGGTGGACTTTGATATTTATATTATTGTCATCATCTGAAAACTTGTATATGACAATCATATGAAATAGTAAATGGGTTATAACAATAAAATAATAAATACTTGGAAATATTAAATGGGTTATAGAATTACACATCCATTACATGGAAATATTAAATGGGTTATAACAGTACAATCATCAAATATATTATAGTATTAAATGTGTTATAACAATACAATCATCAAATATAGTATTAAATGTGTTATAACAATACAATCATCAAATATAGTATTAAATGTGTTATAACAATACAATCATCAAATATATTATAGTATTAAATGTGTTATAACAATACAATCATCAAATATATTATAGTATTAAATGGGTTATAACAATACAATCATCAAATATAATAAAGTATTAAATGGGTTATAACAATACAATCATCAAATATATTATAGTATTAAATGTGTTATAACAATACAATCATCAAATATATTATAGTATTAAATGGGTTATAACAATACAATCATCAAATATATTATAGTATTAAATGTGTTATAACAATACAATCATCAAATATATTAAAGTATTAAATGGGTTATAGCAGTACTCTGATCATTTAGATGGAAGTATTAAATGGGTTTTATCAATACACTCTCAAATAAATGGAAATATTAAATGGGTTATATTATTACACTCTTCAAATAAATGGAAATATTAAATGGGTTATATTATTACACTCTTCAAATAAATGGAAATATTAAATGGGTTATATTATTACACTCTTCAAATAAATGGAAATATTAAATGGGTTATATTATTACACTCTTCAAATAAATGGAAATATTAAATGGGTTATATTATTACACTCTTCAAATATATGGAAATATTAAATGGGTTATATTATTACACTCTTCAAATAAATGGAAATATTAAATGGGTTATATTATTACACTCTTCAAATATATGGAAATAGTATATGGGTTATAGTATTACACTTATCTAATAGATGGAAATATTAACTGTGTTATTACAAAACAATTATCAGATATATTGAATTATTAAACAGATTATAGAATTACCTCATAAAGTACATGAAATGTTAAGTAGGGTTATAGAATTACTCTCATCAAATACATGGAAATATTAAATTGGTTATAGAATTAAACTCATCTAATACATGGAAGTGTTAAATGGGTTATAGAATTACACTCATCAAATACATGGAAATGTTAAATTGGTTATAGAATTACACTCATCAAATACATGGAAATGTTTAATTGGTTATAGAATTACACTCATCAAATACATGGAAATGTTTAATTGGTTATAGAATTACACTCATCAAATACATGGAAATGTTAAATTGGATATATAATTAAATTCATCTGATACATGGAAATGTTAAATGTGTTATAGAATTATACTCATCAAATACATGGAAATGTGAAGTGGGTTTTAGAATTACACTCATCAAATGGATGGAAATGTTAAATTGGTTATATAATTACATTCAACAGTTACATGGAAATGTTAAATGGGTTATATAATTACACTCATTAAATACATGGAAATGTTAAATGGGGTATAGAATTAAACAATACATGCAAATGTTAAATTGGTTATATAATTCCACTCATCAAATGGGTTGAAATGTTAAATTGGTTATAGAATTACACTCATCAAATACATGAAAATGTTAAATTAATTATAGAATTACACATTAAATACATGGAAATGTTAAATTGGTTATAGAATTAAGCTCGTCCATTACTTGGAAATGTTAAGTGGGTTTTAGAATTAAACTCATCAAATACATGGAAATGTTAAATAGGATATAGAATTACACTCATCACTTACATGGAAATGTTATATTGGATATAGAATTACACTCATCAAATACATGGAAATGTTATATTGGTTATAGAATTACACTCATTAAATACATGGAAATGTTAAATAGGATATAGAATTACACTCATCACTTACATGGAAATGTTATATTGGTTTTAGAATTACACTCATTAAATACATGGAAATGTTAAATAGGATATAGAATTACACTCATCACTTACATGGAAATGTTAAGTGGGTTTTAGAATTACAATCATCAAATACATGGAAATGTTAAATTGGTTATAGAATTACACTCATCAAATACATGGAAATGTTAAATAGGATATAGAATTACACTCATCAAATACATGGAAATGTTATATTGGTTTTAGAATTACACTCATTAAATACATGGAAATGTTAAATAGGATATAGAATTACACTCATCACTTACATGGAAATGTTAAGTGGGTTTTAGAATTACAATCATCAAATACATGGAAATGTTAAATTGGTTATAGAATTACACTCATCAAATACATGGAAATGTTAAATTAATTATAGAATTACACATTAAATACATGGAAATGTTAAATTGGTTATAGAATTACACATTAAATACATGGAAATGTTAAATTGGTTATAGAATTAAGCTCGTCTAATACATGGAAATGTTAAGTAGGTTTTAGAATTAAACTCATCAAATACATGGAAATGTTATATTGGTTATAGAATTACACATTAAATACATGAAAATGTTAAATTGGTTATAGAATTAAACTCATCAAATACATGTAAATGTTATATTGGTTATAGAATTACACTCATTAAATACATGGAAATGTTAAATAGGATATAGAATTACACTCATCACTTACATGGAAATGTTAAGTGGGTTTTAGAATTACACTCATTAAATACATGGAAATGTTAAATATGATATAGAATTACACTCATCACTTACATGGAAATGCTAAATGGGTTATATAATTACATTCAACAGTTACATGGAAATGTTAAATGGGTTATAGAAATACAATCATCAGATACATGGAAATGTTAAATTGGTTATAGAATTACACTCATCAAATACATGGAAATGTTTAATTATAGAATTATACATTAAATACATGGAAATGTTAAATTGGTTATACAATTACACATTAAATACATGGAAATGTTAAATAGGATATAGAATTACACTCATCACTTACATGGAAATGCTAAATGGGTTATAGAATTACAATCATTAAATACATGGAAATGTGAAATGGGTTATATAATTACACTCATTAATTTACATGGAAATTTTTAATGGATTTTAGAATTACACTCATCAGTTACATGGAAATGTTAAATGGGTTTTAGAATTACACATTAAATACATGAAAATGTTAAATTGGATATAGAATTACACTCATCAAATACATGGAAATGTTAAATGGGTTATTCAATTACACTCATTAAATACATGGAAATGTTACATTGGATATAGAATTACACTCATCTAATACATGGAAATGTTAAATGGATTTTAGATATACATTTACACTCATCAGTTACATGGAAATGTTAATTGGGTTTTAGAATTACACTCATTAAGTACATGGAAATGTGAAATGGGTTATATAATTACACTCATCTAATACATGGAAATGTTAAATGGGCTATATAATTACACTCATCAGTTTCATGGAAATGTTAAATGGGTTACATGTATATTATTACACTGATCTAACAGGTAGAAATAGTAAATGGGATTTAGCATAGCACTGAAATGGGAATAATGAATACTCTATGCAAGATTATAACATTACTCATTAGCATCATATGATAAAGGTATTGATGATATTCTTTCCTCTGGAGATATATTCACATAAAATAAATGGTCAGACAAATGGAGGGACAAATGTTATAGATCTAACCATAGTATTCATGCTATAAATAAATTGTGTCTGCTGCCAGTGGTCTCAAATAGCAACTTATTCCACTCAGGGTAATAAAAAATATTATCATATTAAATCTCATTTTAAATCTATTCTTTCAAAGGTGACAAGGCGGACTACTCCTAACAAGACTAAAGGAGAGAAAGATCCAGGTAAAACAACACCAAAGTCAGCAACCAAGATCTCAAGCCAGACATCGGTGAATGATAATAACGATACCAAAACCATGCATTGTGATGAAAGCAACAACATGATGGATTCAGGTTCTAATGCAGACAAAACTGTCGCAGAAACTAATATTTCAAAAGATTTCAGAAACAAAGACTTTAAAGCAGAGATGAAAACTTTTCAGAAGCTGGATTCCTGCCAACAAAAAGAGCACACTTCCAAGACTCCCAAGAGGAGACTTGCTGCTAATTTGAATTTTAAGAGTTAGAGTCATTTCGAGACATGGACTGTTACTCTTTCATGAGTATGGTTTATTTATTGTCAAGCCTGCCTTATCAGAAGCTTAGTCTAGTGATACTGTGGTTTGTCTGCATCCATCTGAACACATCTTAGACTAAGGTTCATGTTAAAGACTTTTTTTTTTTTAAAGCTCACAAAAACAGTTTCTTTTTTTTTATGTAGAGTAGATTTAGAATTATGTCTACCTTTTAATTTCAAATAGAAATCTTTAGATTCATTTATAATTTGATTTTAGAGCTATGCAAAATTGTCAATTTCAGCATGGAAATTGTCTGCCTTCATTATTAACGAAAAGGATGCTTTTGATCCCATAACCAGTAGAAGTTATATATATATTACTTAACAAAACATTATTGCTAAAACTTAATGCATTTAATGATAAAATGATTATCAAAAAAGCGATGGTCACTAAATTAGGTGGTTTATCAGATTTATTCAAATGACCAATTTTGTAAACTGTGACAACAAGTCTGACTTGAAGAGAAAGCCAAATAACAGATACTTAATTATGATGACCTTAAAAGTAATATTTGGCATATCTCCTGTTTCATCATTGAATGGTTTGTCATGCCTATTCAGAAGACAGAAGTTTCCTTTTAAACTGTGAAACCAGTCTGGATTCTGAAAAAGATTGCTGCATCATATATTTTAAAGTTGAATAAAAGGGTGTTGACCTATGAAGTAAGGCAAAGTCAATCAAACCCATGGTGTTTTTCTATTAATAGAAAGGCCAAGGTGATCCAAAGATGGTAGTTTAGCATGTATATGCCAGTAATATCAAACAATGCCATGGTAGATTTATTTTAAGATTTATAAAACCTTTTTACATTAAGTTCATTGTTCATATACTTGGCATTTTATTGTCTCACATCAGTAACGCTTTAGAGATATAGCAATCACTTTTCCAGTAGCAATGGCAGCATCAAGATTAAGGTGTTTTGTTAACTTTGTTATCAGTTTGATCTATGTGTTATCCATCAACACAATGTTGCAGGTGAGACATATTTTATGTAAATCTTGTTTTATTTTTGGTGTTCATGCAAATGGATCATTTCCAGAAGAAATAGAAATTATGGAAAGATATTTTCTGAGTGGCTTTTATTAAATGTGTCTAAAATTCAAACCACATTGTTTCTGTCAAGTGTTTGAGGCACCCTGAGTGTTATCTTGGGGTCTGTCACGTGATACCAGTTCTACGTAGACTTTTGTGTTGTAGGGAATTCCATTGAAATTTGCCATTTACTGATGAACAATATTATTTTAGTCATGCAACATTCATTGCATATTTTGATATCTTTTAAAGAAACAAACTGTAAAAAAAAAAAAAAATTGTTGATGTTTCAGTCATTGTATTTATCTAAACATGTAGTTACGTGTTTGCATGCAAGGAGAGTATTGCAATCTTTTGATTTTATGTCCTGAATTTTTGTATTATGAATTCATTTGGTGGTGAAATTTATATGCTTTAACTGTTTTTTTCTCATGTGACCTTAATGATGAAGCTTTATGATTTTGCTTTTAGTAATATATCACTTGCACACACAAACACATGCACAGAGAGAGAAAACTAGATTTTTTGATCAGCTGATTTGTTGTGAATAATTTGCTGGAATGCTAATTCCAATACAGTATAAGTTATTATTGATAAAAGTCACAGGTAATCTAAGGGTTCCCCAAAAATGTCTACATCATGTACAATGTTGTATAGTGTGTATGTCTACCATGCATACAATATGTACATTGTCCTCTGTGTCATGTATATAATATGTACAGTGTGTGCAATGTGTACATTCTGCATACAGTGTGTAAAATGTCTGCAATGTGTACATTCTGCATACAATATATACAGTGTGTACAATGTCAACAGCATGTACAATGTCTGCAATGTATATAGTGTGTATAATGTCTAAAATGTATATATTGTACATACAATATCCAGTGTACTGTGGTGTACAATATCTACAATGTATACAGTGTGTATAATGTCTACAATGTGTACATTGTACATAAAATATCTACAGTGGTGTACAATGTCTGCAACATTTGTACTGTGTGTACAGCTTGTATAATGTCTTCAACTTGTACATTGTGCATACAATAAATACATTGTCTAAAATGTGTACAAATTTAAATGTTTTAAAAATAACATTTATTGCTGATTGCTTTGTATTTTGATTACACAAATTTTATTTGCAACATCCAATCAAATATTGCTTATATTTGTAACATTTTTATATTTGTAACATCCAGTTAAGAAAGCATGATGTTGAACATTTTGATTGGATGAAAAATGTCATTTATTGCGATTTTTGAATGAAAACCTTTTAATTTGAGTTTAATTTTTAAACATAGATTTTGTGGCAACAGTTGTCTCTGCAAATGAAAAACATCTTTTGCATCTTACATGTTGTGTCATTTCAGAATTCATAAAATGTACTTGTCATATCGTTTCAGCAATTATGGACTTCAGTTTCTAAAAAAATACAAAAATATAAAAAAGGTCTTTATTTTTCTGCCATTTCATCCTAATTAGAAAGATTTTTAGGCCAGTTTATGCCCTTAATAATAGAACTGATCATTGTATTGTAATTAATTTAAAAATGGAAACCATCTCTATATCCCATTTCAGTCTGATTCACTTGATTTCATATCTGTATGTTTAAATGCAAAAGTTGATGTTTTAGATTCTTTTGTGTCTTTGAGATTTTTGTACATTTGAGTCAGTAACTTTAACACACAAGCTTTAACATATCAATACACTACTAACCGTTATGCCCAGTATAAGCATTGATTTATGTATATGAATGGTTTTTCCTTTCATGACCTATTTCAGATGGCTTTTGTTTTATGCAATATTTTTTGGAACCACTTATGAATTTTGAGTGATTCGTGGGAATGTAAAGACTCTAATAAAATTGTTTAATTTTTTATATTTGTTTGTTTTATGTACTGCAATCAGATGGTAAGCTGTTTATTCCCAGATATGAGAATTTTTAACTTAAAGCATCTCCCTCTCTCAATGTTCTCTGTCTCACTCATTCTTTCTTTCTCTTTATCTTTATGTAAATTTAAGTAAATATGTTTATGTGTGTCTTTGTTTTCTGTGTTCATTTGGATCTATGTACATATATTTGTGTATGAAAATTATTCAATAAATTTCTTTGGGACAGGTTTTTTTCTTCTTCATGGCTGGAGACAAGAGACAGTAATTTTATTTGTTTAGTGCTAGAGACCAGGTATAGGTGTGTGTTTGATTTGAATATTTAACATAGCTTTAACAGTTATTTCAGTTATATTGCTATGATGTCTACAGTATGGCCGTTTATAGTGATGTCTAACACTGGGGAATCATGCCACAGACATGTAGCATGATGTCCCACCCAGTCACATTATCTTGACACCAGGTCGACGAGACCTAACACTAACCTCTTTGACACTGAGTGCTTAGTGAGAATAATGCTGGTAACATTTTAATAGATCTTTGGTATGAATCTGGGGGGGGGGGGGTAAATATGCAACCACCCTCATCCAAGGTGGATCCTCAAACCACTTAGGCCACTAGAGCAGTCAGCCATTCAGGTAATTTATCTCATAATGGCTAGACTCCAAACTACATTAATCTAGACTCAGGTAATTTATCTCATAATGGCTAGACTCCAAACTACATTAATCTAGAGTCATCTTTTATCAGGTAATTTATCTCATAATGGCTAGACTCCAAACTACATTAATCTAGACTCATCTTTTATCTCATAATGGCTAGACTCCAATTTCAAACTACATTAATCTAGAGTCATCTTTTATCTTGTTGACCATTGTGGAAAGTAAGAAGCAGAGCTATTATGGATGTATATCAAAGTGTATTCACCAATATATCATAATCCATGTCAGGTGGAAAAACTATGCTTTTATGTTCAAGTTGGTCAAATTGAATAATAAAAGATGTTTTTTACAGAGGAAAGTTTATTTATGCCTTCCTTCCAGACTTGAATGACACTAAGAACCATGAGTTTGGTGCTGGTAAAGGTGTACAGTTATTGTGAGTCATGATAATTGGCAAAACATGTTGGCCATTACCATCCAAAACAGTATTAGCCACTTTGGAAAACCAGCCTCTGACATTGGATATCAATTATACACTTTGGAAAACCAACATGTGACCTTGGATGTCAATTATATACACATTGGCAAACCAGAATGTAAGCTTGAAAATGAATTATATGCTGTTGTGGTACATTGCAACTATTTGAAAAATAGAGTACTTACATCTGTAACACAGGAAACACTGGTTACTCCAGAAACTCACAAAATGTGTTTAATATTTTATTACAAGTAAGCCATTCAATTCTAAGTTAAACAAATTAATCTTGTATCATTCCAATAATTGCAATCTTTTATTGGCTTCTTCAGGAACTATGCTTCTGAAGTGTTGTCTGATACGGAAAACATTTTATGATAAAGCCCCGGACATAAATGTCGGAGTACCATTCCCAAGGAAGAAGGTAGTAATAAATGCAGTACCTTACTAGATGTAATCTATCCCATGGCAGTAGGCCAGCTGGAATAGGTGTAAATGCATCTCATGGCAGTAGGCCAGTTGGAATAGGTGTAATGTGTCCCATGGCAGTAGGCCAGATGGAATAGGTGTAATGTGTCCCATGGCAGTTAACCAGCTGGAATAGGTGTAATGTGTACCATGGCAGTCGTGCCAGCTGGAATTGGTGTAATGAGTTCCATGGCAGTCGTGCCAGCTGGAATATTTGTAATGTGTCACATGGCAGTAGGCCAGCTGGAATAGGTGTAATGTGTACCATGGCAGTAGGCCAGCTGGATTAGGTGTAATGTGTACCATGGCAGTAGGCCAGATGGAATATGTGTAATGTGTCCCATGGCAGTAGGCCAGATGGAATAGGTGTAATGTGTCCCATGGCAGTTAACCAGCTGGAATAGGTGTAATGTATACCATGGCAGTCGCACCAGCTGGAATTGGTGTAATGAGTTCCATGGCAGTTGTGCCAGCTGGAATATGTGTAATGTGTCACATGGCAGTAGGCCAGCTGGAATAGGTGTAATGTGTACCATGGCAGTAGGCCAGCTGGAATAGGTGTAATGTGTCCCATGGCAGTCGCACCAGCTGGAATTGGTGTAATGAGTTCCATGGCAGTCGTGCCAGCTAGAATATGTGTAATGTGTCACATGGCAGTAGGCCAGCTGGAATAGGTGTAATGTGTACCATGGCAGTAGGCCAGCTGGAATAGGTGTAATGTGTCCCATGGCAGTAGGCCAGCTGGATTAGGTGTAATGTGTACCATGGCAGTCATGCCTGCTGGAATAGGTGTAATGTGTCCCATGGCAGTAGGTCAGCTGGTATAGATGTAATGTGTACCATTGCAGTAGTGCCAGCTGGAATAGTTGTAATGTGTACCATGGCAGTCATGCATTCTAGAATAGGTGTAATGTGTCCCATGGCAGTAGGTCAGCTGGAATAGGTGTAATATGTACCATGGCAGTCATGCATTCTAGAATAGGTGTAATGTGCCCCATGGCAGTAGGTCAGCTGGAATAGGTGTAATGTGCCACATGGCAGTAGTGTCAATTGGAAACACAGCAATAGTGAGAGATGGAACATTTGTCACATGGTAGTAGTGACAGCTGGAACAGAAGTAATGTGCCACATTTGAGTAATGCAAGCCATTATGAACAGATAATAATAATGGGGACTTTATATAGTGCCTAATCTTTAGAAGCTCTAGGCGCTTTTCAACATCAATAATGATATGACTACATACAAACAAAATGCTGAAACTATTTAAGGTAGGAAACATTATTGGGTCATTACGTTTGTTCTTGCAGTCTAAAAAGGTGAGCTTTAAGAGCACTCTTGAAAGGGATCACTGTGGTTTTTTGTATAATTTCAATAGGCAATTCATTCCACATTGCTTGGCCCTGGTATGCATAAGAAGGTTGTCCACGTGACTTCGTTTTCATAGTGGGAACAATGAGTATACGATTGTCAGAAGAGAAGCGTAATTATCTTGCTGGTGTGTACACATGGGTGAGGCAAGATATGATATGTTAGACTGGAGTATTACATTAAAACATAGCACAAAGAAAAAAAATGTGCTTGATTCTGTATCGAATGGATAGCCAGTATAGGGTACAGAGCAGCGGGGTGATGTTCTCTGATCTTGGTACTCTAAGGATTATCCGATCAGCTGTGATTTGAACTCTTTGAAGCTTCTGGAGTATATATTGAGACGAACCAGACAAAATTGAGTTACAGAAGTCCAGTCTTGAAAGTACTAATGAACACAATTGTTTTAGTGGCATCAACTGAAAAATATTTGCGAATGGAGCTGATGCGTCTTAATTCAAGATATGCAGCCTTGCATACCTGCATGACATGTTGGTGCAATGTGAGAGTAGTGTACAGAGTAACACCAAGGTTCCTACTGACTGTGTGAATGTAATCTTGGTTTTGCTGATATTTATAGTATGAGGTAAAAGATGTGAATGAGAAAGTCTTTGTACTGTGATCAGAATGGCCTCAGTTTTTATAATCATTCATCTGCAGCTTGTTACGTGTCATCCTTGATTTCACATTAGAAATGCACCTCTCTTCTCCTTGGATGGTAGCATCAACTTCATGTGGGTGGTCCGATTTGTATATTGGGTGTCATCAGAGTACAATTGATGAGACACTAGATGATGATCTTTGACACTTGAGAACGGCTGAGTGTATCGAATGAAGAGAATACGTTTAAGAATAGACCCCTATGGAAGACCACAATATAGATCAACTGGGCTGAAATTTATTGCATTTGCAGATATGATTTGTGTCCTGTTAACAACTATGACTTGAACCACAGTAAGGCTACTACGAATGCCAAATACATGCTGGAGACGGTGAAGGAATATATCATAGTCTATTATGTACAATGCTGCCGACAAATCAAGGAGGGTAAGGACTGTAATCTCTCCGCTATCCAAAGCAGAGAGAATGCCATTAACTACTTTCAGAAGAGTAGTTTCAGTACTGTTGCAAGGGCAATATGCAGACAGTACATTTCTAAAAAGACTTTGAATTCAGATGAGATACAAGTTGGATTAGAACAACTGTGTCTAAGTTTGTTTGTTTTTTTCTTCTATGAACGGGCGATTATAAACTGGGTTCTTTAAATCGTTATGGTCGAGTGTTGGTTTCTTTTGCAGAGGCTTTACAATGGCAGAAAAACGTTGAGAATTCCCCAGATGAGAGAGTGGTATTAATAGCATCAGTTAGTGAATGCAATATTGGATCTGAGCACTCAAGCATTAGTGATGTTGGAATTGAATAAAGTTCCCTGAACTTTGGTGCACTTTTCATCACGACTGTCCGTACTATATCCATAGAGACAGGTTCAAATGCTGCTAATAGTTGTCTCTGAAATTCTGTATTGTGACGACGAGTCAATTGAAACTGTGTTGTCAAGCTTATCTCAAAAGGTTTGTACCTTGTCACGAAATAAATTTGCAAACAGGTCCGGAAGGTCTACTGGAGAGTAGGTAGTTGGAAGTGGTGTATATTTGTTCCTTGACATTAGTTTGTTATTAATCTCGAAGTGCTTTTTGCAGCTAGAACTATCCGTGATCTTAGTACTGTAGTGGGATAATTTGGTTAGATGGACTATCTTTGTGACGTTCTTCTTAGCGGCTTGATAGATTTCTTTCTGAATAGTGAGACTGGTGGAATGCCAAAACATCTCCGCTGTACGCGGTTTCGTTTAGCAGTGCGAAGCTGGTCCCTAACACTGCTATACCACGGAGAACACTTTTGAATTGATACTCTGCACTTGGTGGCTGGGGCATGTTTTTCAACAAATGAACACAGTTATCGAGTTGTTCTGCTGTAGGAGGTAAGCAAGTTGTTAGGTTTGCTTAGATGTCATGCATTAGTTTGGTTCTATTTATCAAAGTTAGGTTTCTATTAGTAGCAAATAAAGGTGGAGGGTTTGGGACTGATACGTCCTGGCGGCATATAATGCAGAGGTGATCTGATGCAAGTTCGTGAGATATAAGGGCGGACTATTGAATATTATCATCGGGTCTATGAAGAATACAGTCTAAAATGAGACAATGTTTACCTTAAATTTACCCAAATGCAGGCCTCTTCTGAAAAAGTGCGCTAATTGTTTCCGGGAGGTAGTTTTACACATTCAGCGACTATCATGCTTTTAAATACGGTATATGACATACCACCACACATAGACTGACTCCGTTGCTAATTTTTTTAAAAACAAATTATCTGCCCGTGACAATGCATCCTAGTTAATTTCTACCTGAATATGTAGTCGCCGCAATGAGAGCGTAACTTAAAGAAAATAATTAAAAGACCAGGCAAATGAGAGTAATATTTAAATTCATATATCGCAAGAATTGAAGTTTTAATGCACCCGTCTCAAGAATTAAAGTCTTAATACACCCATCTCAAGAATTAAAGTCGTAATACATCCATTTCAAGGATTAATACATCCATCTCTAGATTTAAGTCTTAATACACCCATCTCAAGAATTGAAGTCTTAATACATCCATCTCAATAATTAAAATCTTAATACACCCGTCTCAAAAATTAAACTTTTAATACACCTATCTCAAGAATTAAAGTCTCAATACACCCATTTCAAAAATTAAAGTCGTAATACATCCATTTAAAGGATTAATATACATCCATCTCAAGATTTAAGTCTTAATACACCCATCTCACGAATTGAAGTCTTAATACACCCATTTCAAGAATTAAAGTCTTAATACACCCATCTCAAGAATTAAAGTCGTAATACACCCATCTCACGAATTGAAGTCTTAATACACCCATTTCAAGAATTAGTCTCAATACACCCATCTCAAGAATTAAAGTCTTAATACACCCAACACAAGAATTAACGTCTTAATACATCCGTCTCAAGAATTAAAGTCTTAATAGACCCATTTCAAGAATTAGTCTTAATACACCCATTTCAAGAATTAAAGTCTTAATACACCCATCTCAAGAATTAAAGTCTTAATACACCCATCTCACGAATAGAAGTCTTAATACACCCATCTCAAGAATTAGTCTTAATACACCCATCTCAAGAATTAAAGTCTTAATACACCCATCTCAAGAATTAACGTCTTAATACATCCGTCTCAAGAATTAGTCTTAATACACCGATCTCAAGAATTAAAGTCTTAATACACCCATCTCACGAATTGAAGTCTTAATACACCCATCTCAAGAATTAAAGTCATAATACATCCATTTCAAGGATTAATACATCCATCTCACGATTTAAGTCTTAATACATCCATCTCGAGAATTAAAGTCTGAATACACCCGTCTCAAGAATTAAAGTCTTACTTAATACACCCATCTCAAGAATTAAAGTCATAATACATCCATTTCAAGGATTAATACATCCATCTCACGATTTGAGTCTTAATACATCCATCTTGAGAATTAAAGGTCTGAATACACCCATCTCAAGAATTAAAGTCTTAATATACCCATTTCAAGAATTAAAATCTTAATATACCCATCTCAAGAATTAAAGTCTTAATACACCCATCTCACGAATTGAAGTCTTAATACACCCATCTCAAGAATTGAAATCTTAATACATCCATCTCAAGAATTAAAGTCTGAATACACCCGTCTCACGAATTGAAGTCTTAATACACCTATTAAAGTCGTAATACATCCATCTCAAGAAGAAATGTGAAAGATGTTAATATTAATAACTTACTTATTTCTAAGAAAACCGTATAAACTTAATCTCAAATATTAGTACTAAAATGCTACTTATCTTCACGCTTTATTAACTTTAAATTTCATTATTGTTGTTTGTAATGAAAATATCTTATTTGAAGTCATCAGAATTCGTCAGTTAAAAACAAAGCTTCCCTGTTTTCTTTTTTGTCATGCAAACTTTTAGTGCGTTTTGAAGTAAATGTAGACTTAGGACGTAATAAGAAACAAACGATCAGATAGATGTACCATCCATTATCCGGTGTAAATGAGTGTATGGTATTTTTAACATGGTTTACTTCTTTACTAAGTAACCAAGTCCCACAAGCATGTTGCACAACAAAATGATAAAATCACACAAGCTTGTGGTACTAGTACGACATTGAAGTTACTTCAATTTTTAATGATATTATAAGCTAAAATAAACATGGGAATATTCCATATTTTTGTAAAACAAATAAATGTTTGGGTGGTTGAGAATAAATAATGATTCGATCAGATTTGGAGGTGGATTTCTTTACGTGGCCCATAATGAGGTCAGATTTTAATAGAAACGAAAATGGCATCTATAACTGGAAAGGAAGATACGAAGATGCGGAAGTATCATACCAATTTTACATTATTATGAAATATAGGTGAGTTCATATGACACGAATCACCCCAAAAAAATTAGTTAAATTAAAAAATCCCGGTTCTCTCCGGGTAAGTTCGAAGAAGGGATATATTTTTAAGTCAAATATCGAGAGAGAAAAAAGTGAAAATAAACCAGACTTTGGTGTCTTTGATGCAAAATTTACGATATTTTCATGCCTAGTTCGTTTCAAAACATGATTTCTTTCAAATTTGATTTCATTGTCATGCCCATTTTGTTTCTGACCATGAAGTCCATCAAATGTTCTATCCTCATGCAGAAAGCCTAAATTATTTCAACTCATGAAGTTCAACAAAACAAAACACAATGTTATGATGATGCCAAGTGCTTAATTTGCTCCGACCCATTAAGTTCTTAAAATGTAATGTTATTTTTATAACTAGTTAATTTCAAACCATGAATTCCATACAAACCTAACGAAGGTAGATTAAATTCGTGATGTACGGGACTTATTTTCTGATGTAAGATGCATGGAAGGACACCGGTACGGAATGGGGGGGGGGTTTGGATATACTAAACAACACGTCTTATTGTAATCACATTTTAGCAAACAGACTATTAATATTACTAGCATAGAATAATGTATTCCAAGGTAAGCCACGCATACAAAACTGCTTTTCTGGCCTGCACTTCTTTTAAATTGTTGATCAAGAGTGACTATGATTCAATCACGATCATCGTCGGAATCATCGTAGTCATCGTTGTGGTAATCATTAATATTATTGACAGCATTGTTGGTATTGTAATTACCATCACCATCATAGTCGGCATTATTATTATTATTATTATTATTATTATTATTATTATTATTATTATTACACACGTAATGAACTTTACCTTGCCGTATTGAAAACTATAAATGTTTGGAATTATTTCATACATTCTTCTAATGTCACACTTTAGAAGTTGACCTTTGACTATACCACTGAATATGTGCAACATGTGACTTATTTCTGGTTCGTTTTAGTCGTAGAATGTAAAGATTTCACTTTCTGATGAAGTAGGAATTTTTGTGGGCGTCAATCAAACCGACTACTGTACTCCACGCTTCTCGATCAGATTGTGCTTATAAGTTGAATCGTGCCCAATGACCCCACTTGATAACATGGCAAAGGGAATCATATCATCCCGTACTGTTGTTCTTCCTCTTTTTGTTTTTGTCGTTGTTGCTGAGAAGGAGGATGACAACGACGACGACGAACACTTTGAACTTCATTAACTAACATTACCGCTGCGTGAAAAACAGTTCACTTTGTTATAATACTTGAAAAGAACACGAATGGTTCTTGTCTAAGCAACTGATTTCTGCAAAGACTTCGACCATTTGATGCCATAGGCTGACGACAAAGAAAGCCACAACACAATTTCCGTATGGATTTTGTAAAATGTCGGAGCTGTAAAAAGCATAAAAGTTAACATCGTTTTGTATCAATAGTTTCCTTGATATACAACCAGTCATCAAAATAGTAGGACTACAATGGTTCATGAACACGTTAAAGAAGTGAATACGAAAAAAAATCATAAGCTTTCAGTGAAACATATTCAAGTGCAATTAAACAACTTTTTTTCTAAATGAAATTCCAATAGATTATGCTTTATTTATATCGGTACAACTATCGCATTGTCAACTTGTGATGTGTTGGTAAGTTTGTAAATTAAGACAAAGGTAATGCCTATATTGTATATAATTTTTAAAAAAAAATACAACAAAAAATTAAAACATAATAACAATTACAACAAAAATAGTAACAACAAATACGTAAAAGGCTTAAAAGCAAACGGACCATGTTTGTTTATTACTTTTTGGCTCTTTTCTCTGTGCGAAAGACGGACTTTATCTTCCCCTGTCCCTTTTTACCAACGGCGAACATATTTTTTTTCTTTTCTTGGCTAGATCACAGAACTTATGCTTGAGTCATTACATGATTAAGCACGTACGTACGTACATACACGCACAATGGGGCCAGCACTGAGTTGGAATGAAATGTCACTATATACTGATAATAGCCGCGATAGTTCATTTGGAAAAACGTCAGACTCATTATCCACGAGTCGTGAATTCGATGTCCACCCAGGACAGCCCAATACAGATGTCTCAGCTTCTTGAGAAAGTCACTTTACTCCCATTTCCTCAGCAAACGCCCACACCCATTCCGCTTTACCAGTCATCGAGGATATATATGTAGATCCAAAATACGACCGAGACACCGAGCTCTTAATTTTCTTCATGTTATTGTTTCGCTATATTATTAAACTAATCACGATTCAGAGTTGTTAAGAAATAGAGACAAGACATTTTTATGCATGTTAAAATTAGATCAACCCATGCAAGATGGATACCGCACTCGTAACGAATAAACAGGATAGAAACTGGTCGTCTATTATGATATTCCATGATATTTGCACTTTTTTTGCCGACAGTTTAAAAAGCACAAAATGTTGATCAAATGCTTACCGTTGCCAGAACGGCGCAGAGTTGGAATCAATCTCTCTCTCTCTCTCTCTCTCTCTCTCTCTCTCTCTCTCTCTCTCTCTCTCTCAGACACACACACACCCCACGCGCGCACATGCACACAATGTGTCCTTATTAAGTGTTACATCCATAAAAAGAAAACTGCAACTCAATTGCCGAGTGCATAATATTTCTACGGATATATAGACAAGTGTGTTGTGCATTATCAACCTTAGGGAAAATGGTGGTGGAGATGGATATAGCAAAGGAGGGTGGGATTGGCTGGGGGGAGGTGGACTGTCAAAGCATTTTACTTGTCTTATTGATGCATTTTCAGTGCAAATGTCTTGTATTTACTCTTGCACTCATTTCGCCATTTATGTGGCATCTACTTTACACGTGCATATGTTATAGAGGAAAATTCAAGAAGATAAAAAAGGGAGGCGATGTCTCATTACTTCTTCGCAGCAGCCGCCTGAGCGGTGCCATTGAAACACACAAACCTAGGAAATATAAAGAAACTTCCTCTTCGGCTGAATGAACATATGTATTATTCTTACCCTTGCCATTATTCATCAATGTTATTTTACTTCAAAAAGCACAGCTCGGGATAATTGAAATGTTTTTTTTTTTATTTATGCACCATTTTATGTATATAAAACACGACGATAATGCAAAGATCTCGTAGCGCTCTCGTGTATCAAGAAATTGATTTCTGGCTTTTTCTTACAAAAACAAGTGCCACATTCTTTCAGCTCGTTATTCAGTGTTTTTGCAAAAAGTAACTGAAAATTATAAAAGATTTAAAACTTTATTACTTCTAATACTGTTATTCTTAACTTATAATAGTTTTTGTCCCTAGATATAAGGCAAAAATTATTGAGATACAAATCTTAGCTGGCTGCCACCATGGGGTATGCGTTGGCAATTTCGTTACCTACGCCCCTAAAGAGCACATTACATCGGAGTTAATCATACCGGCAAGAATTTAGCAGACGACAAGAGAGGCTATGGGACCAACACATTTCCGTTTATGAAATAGTGGGACCTGACAATAGTAAAGGGCCTGTCGTTCCATACCCAAATATGTAACACGAATGCCGTGAATGCCCAAATAAAATGTTCGCTCCGACTTCAAGACCTCTTGATATTATTAACAATTATATCTCAATGAACTAGACTTTTGATCCAGGTGTGCTGCTGTTGGTCTTGGTGTTGTTGGGTTTAAAGCCATTTTTCAGTACAAGATAAGTCATAAATGGCGGACAGTATAACTTAGGACCCGGTAAAAGCCTGGGAGGAACCACCGACCTACAATCGCGCAGATATGGCGATATTAAAAGGTCGATAATGGTCCAGTTTTGACCGTTGTCTCCTTTCGGTACTTTTTTTGTGCCACAGTTCTCAGTGGTAGCGAATTACATATGATGTTACATACAGAAAATCCTCCACTCCCCGAGAGACTATCCAAAAATGACGCGGAAGAAACAGGAGTGATACTACCCAAATTGGCAAGATTTGTCGGACGAACATCCGCCTATTTGCACGAAGAAGAGTTTTTTTTTAAAATTATATGTGTTGAGAATAACATTCACCGATGTTTCTACAATCGATGAAATATCTACACAATCGCTTTTTAAAGACGTTCCTGCAACTGTGTAATTATTAAAAAAAGAATTAAAGAAGTCATAAATAGTCTGCAACTGTTGAATGTGTTGCTGTTCGTGATAGCACAGTGCGGATGCTCTAGAAATTTGACATCGTTTTATTCTTTAGCACTTTTATTGTGTATTATGCACACTCCGATTAAATGGAAACATAGACTTTTGCTTTCGTGCCCTTTGGAGGAAAATAATGGCTCTTTGAAATTGTTGACCCACTTTCATCAAAAGTCTTACTCCAGTCTTTAAGTAACATAACAGCATCCATGCCCTTTATGAAAAGTTGCCAAACATTTGTTAAAAAATGTTCTCATAAAATAATGCTGACTAGATCTCAGATGATTTTTCAAAATGTCTGGATATGATGGGTAGGATGATGACAGATCTATAGTTATTTTTAACAAGGAGATTATTCTTCTTGAAAATCGGAACTACTTCCTTTAGATCAGGAAAACATCTATTATAGAGTGCTGTGGGCTAGAAAAGCAGGAAATCGCTTCCCCACGACAGTTTGTTTAGAGAAAACCAGGTGTTAAAACGAAAAGTAATAAATAGTGTAGAACAATCATGATGGTGTATATAAGGAGAGAACTCAGTAATCAGATATATTTCTATTTTGGAGTCATTCTTATTTCTTGTCTTCCAGTTCTAACATCAAATCTGTATACGTACTTTATGTTGTACTTCGATATTATTTGACAGGAAGAACATTTGTGTGGACTGTTCATTGAAAATAGTACTCATTGGACAACAATATTTTTTTGGAACTATTTTAAGTTATAAATAAAGGAGTTCTAGAAAACGCTAATTTGATAACGTCGCCATTCTTGGCGGACCAGTACATTTCCGATTTTGAAATTTATACGGAACTTTTCATCATGTTGGTCTTTTATCGAGCTTTGCACATGATTATTTTGGATTCGCTTCATAATACTAAGTTCCCTTCAAATTTCATTAAAAATTTGATAGCTAAGTTATCTGTTGAAAGGTTTGCAAAACGTGTTGGTTTTGCTTCGTTCTGGTACTTAGTTTATGACCATAGAGTCATTTAGCTATTTAACATTACAGCATGCAGACACAAACAGCAGGCCGTATCAAGTGAAGTGTTAGGGTATGAATAAAAATTTAAAGAGTCATGTCTTTTCTCCAAAGGGCACGAAAGCAAAAGTCTGTTTCCATTTACTCAGTGTGCATAATACCCAATAGAAGTGCTCAAGAATGAAACGATGCCATATGTTTGTGTGGTCTACGGGATTTTATTTAGCCACGGGAGAGGGGATTGGGTGTCCGGAAATTCCAGACCTCCCCCAACCCCACCCCCACTGAATCTGGCCCTGAACAAATAATGAGTTGGGCAGAAAGTCTATTTTGTTCCTGTATTCGGTCCCATATAATGAAACATTCTATCCTGTTCTAAATACGCCCCTAATATAATGAAATAGTCTATTCGGTTCTATACGGTACTGACATAATGAAACAGTCTATGACATAATGAATTAGTATATGTGGTTATATACCGCCCGATATAATCAAATAGTCTATGCTGTCCTATTCCAGCCCGATATACGCCGTTATATACGGGGCTGATATAATTAAACATTCTACGCCGTTATATACGGGGCATGATATAATTCAATTCTCTATGATGTTCTATACGGGCTGTATATCATGACAGTCTATGCTGCTCTTTTTGCTCAGGGTTTTAAAGTCTATGGTGCTGTAACAGTATGGATTTTGCCGATGCTTGTAGTATGTAGATGTTATTGTGACACATAACAAAATTAAGTTTTATAATGTATGCGATGCTTTTGTTGTTTATATAGTGAAACAGTCTATACTACTATATGCGGTCCTAACATAATTTAAAGTGACCAAGACGTTATTCTATACGTTCCTCATCATAAAAAAGTCTATGCTGTTTTATACGGTATTGATAATGAAATAATCTATGCTGTTCTATACGGTCCCGATATAATGAAACAGTCTACGCTATTCCTGTATACGGTCCTGATAATGAAATAGTTACTGTTCTATACGGTATTGGTAATATATGCTGATCTATACGGCATTGATAATGGAATACGTCTATGCCATTCTAAACGGTACTGATATCATGAAAATGACAAAGGGCGCGCCGCGACAAGATATGTCGAGAGTATATTTTGGTAGCCTTGTGCAGATACTAGATTCCGCTTTTTCTTGCAGACGTGTTTGTCTTTGACATTTTGGCTATTTTGAACAAAGATCTGAAACAAAAAAAGAGGTGCCTTTTTTACCCATGCACCTCTCCCCTACCCTCCTGCTACTTGGGCTGTACCTCTTTTAAATGTAATAACTGTAGGAATAACATCCTCTTGGCCCTCCGTTATTGACTTTGCCCTTGACAATACGCATGCACAGTATTGCATCACAAATTACGAATGGCACATGAGTAACTGTCTGGTACATTTAAAGCTTGGTTCTTGTTTCTATTTAAAAATGGTAAGATGTATTCTCCCTTTAGATTATTAGTGTAAATATTTCACATGGATACCGCATTACCTTAAGTACTATGTACTTGTTGACTCTCAAATTTCTGACAACGGTGTTACAAGAAGGCTGCCATATTGCTGGCAATGAGTTTGTGCCATACAAACAGCTATACACTCACTGATCTTAGACATCAAGTCTAAGAAGATGACATCAAGTCTAAGTAGTTGACACACGACCCCATCGTAACTAATGGACATTGGGGTTACCCTGGATATGACATGCAAACTGACATACATTGAAATGGACTGAAAGTCTACCTGTATGCTTGTACGACCTTGATTGCTACATACTACATACACACGGACATACATTAAGCTGGTGTTTCAAGTCTAAACATATGATGTACGGCCCTTATTACGGCATACAAACGGACATACACGGAACTCGTGCTTAAAGTCTAAACATATGATGTACGATCCTTATTACGGCATACAAACGGACATACATTGAACTGGGCTAAAAGTTAAAAGAGGTGCTATAATTATGACCCTGTTGTAAATACAACTTGCAAGGGGCAGGGCGCTTCGGAATATCACTATAGATGTCAATGCATTCTGATATTTTTGTGCAGACATGGAAGGCTAATATTTACTTTAAATTGAACATGGCGCCGTCATAGCTAATATGTACTGTTTTGTGTAGATATGAGACAGAATAAAAGAATGCCCTGTAATAATCTCTTCAACCCTCACTATAGTACCTACCACACCAGTGCACGGATCAAAACGCACATACCAAAGAAATAAATGGCCGGAAATGATGCACGTTTTGCCATTGTTCGTACCAGTATTCATAAACGCCATTACCTCCCAAATTAGAAGTGACGTATATGTTCTTTGACATCCAGACTTAAGCGTTTTTCTTATTTGTTACTCCAAGATGTTGAGATGTATCCATCACACAAGAATATCTTTCTTTTTAATTAGTTACCATGGATACAGCATGATTTAAGAGTTGTGTACTTACTGACTCTGCGGTCCTTACACTCAGGACGTACGATATAGGCAGCCTATTAAACATCACAGACTGGTTAATTAGCTGTAAAAGCCGGGAATAATAACTACAGCTTAAAATGACGTCACCAAATGAGATCTACACTGTTTAGTCTAATTTAGCCGAAAACCCCAGGAGTCGTTGCAATGATCCAACTATTATAAAGCATATGCATTCATCGCTCGTGTGTGCCGATGTCTACGCTTGCGGGTGGGCTATTGTACCACCTTTTCTTTATTTTTCATACTAGTAACTCTCTCTCTCTCTCTCTCTCTCTCTCTCTCTCTCTCTCTCTCTCTCTCTCTCTCTCTCTCTCTCTCTCTCTCTCTCTCTCTCTCTCAAGTATTTTTGTGAATAATTACAATTGTATAATTTTAGAAAACAATTAAAGGGAAAAAGAGACAATATACCATTATATGTTATCACAGGTCGAAATCTCATTGAAATAATTCGATGTTCATGGACAAATGAATTTAATAGATTGTCATTACAATTTAACACAAGAAGTCCGATGTTCACAGGCAAGCTAACATGACAGATTGTAATTAAAATTTAACACGAATATTAAAATATTCAGGACAGGTAAATGTGACAGATTGCCATTTTAATTTAACACAAATATTCATCTATTGCCTACCTAGATTTTATGGAGTAACTTCCTCGCCATATGCATTTCTTGAAAATCACGATAAGATTACAAAATGTAATCTGTCAAGAAGAACGATCAGAGAAATGCTGAAAATTATTTTTTTTCGCAATAGGGGGTAATCTAGGTTGAAATATTACATCTTAATACATTCATTATATTTCTTTGTTGTTATCGTTGCTACTGCTGTTGATGTTAATTCGCGATATTATCACATATTGCAACGATTGTTGTGATCGTCATTTTGATGTATTTCTTTTGTTTTCGGTTCGTTTGTTTTCTCTTTCTTACATTTTTGCATCTCTTTTATCCTCTCTTCTTTCTTCTCTATCTTATTAGTCGTGCTTTTTTCTTCACTTTTTCATTGTTGTTGTTGTTGTTCTTCTTCTTCTTCTTATTATTATTATTAGTAGTAGTAGTAGTATTAGTAGTAGTAGTATATGTGTCGCTCTTTTCTCATACTGTTTAGTTTTATTCTGTTGAATGACGCAATAAGTCAGCACTAACATCCACCCACCTGAATCAGTTGACTTTTATAATTATTAGAGACATGACTGTTTTTCTAACTTGTAACAATCAACATTACTTTGTGTAACAATCAAATTTTATGTATACATACATAGTAACACTTCAGGAACCTCCCCAATTACCGACCTAATGCATTTCCTTTCCGGTTTGTACAATTAACGTCTTAGCCCAATGACTATATATATATATATATATATAAGAGAATTTGCCTTGCTAGCACGCACCAGCACCCAGACAACTGGATAAAGCCCAAACATAATGCTTCAAAGGCGCCGTCGGTAGACATTCGTGATTAGCGGATACGCACAATTATTGAGCCAGCAGAAAATTTTCGAGTACACAGTCACGCTGATTCCTACGACAGAAATCAAGGCACAGAGACCATTATTTGTATTAAATAAAACCCCAAATAACGGCAAGCCCTTTCTCTTGATGCTACAGGAGAATGGGTGTTAATATGAAGTTAATTGTAAAATATGGAGAAAGAATGTGATTACAGGGTTAGATAAGTTTTAATTCTTACACTACTGAGATTCGAACCTGGATCAGCGGTTTATCCAACTCACAACAATATGTGTTGTTTTTTCTATAATGGATGGAAACTTGGAGTTTAAAACTTTCCAGTACTATCATAATGTTTTAGCAATTATTTAATCTGCACTAATTTGAAAATAAGTATAAATTAACTACACTAATTATAAAAACGACTAAAAATTATCTTCACTAATTTTAAAACACTTGTATTTACATTCAATTGAATGCAAGAACAAATTAAGCAACATCGGAACAATAACAGTGCCCTGGTGGGAAAAAATAGTAAAGGTTAGAAAACTATTTGTTTGTATTCAATTCAGTTAATATAAACCAAGTTTGTATTTATTTATCAAATTGTGTCAATATCATGTTGTTCATAAAGCCTTTATATTATCCGACATCGCGTTTATATGTAGAAAAAAAAACAGCATTTATCCATACAAATGTGCTGGAATGCAGATGCATGTATGGACCATGCGTAAACATCTCTAGATGGTACTGTAACACCCTCTGTCTTATCGAAAAATACCAGAGTTCAGGATTTAAAAAAATTAATAAATAATAAAGGTGAGACAGAACATCCCTTTCAATATAGCATAGATAGTTGCATCAACGCAGTGTTGGTCACACCACTATGACCATATGATAATACAGAGTTTACAGTTAATCTTCGTGATGTCCAAAGTCAACTTTATAATACACAATATTATGTTAAAATTAATTATAATAATGTATTTATGTGCAATATGACAGTTACATTTCTTGACAAGACTGTTTAACATTCGGACTTAGTGATTTCTCAATCTAAAATTAATTATAGTGCCAGTGAACGCGAGCAGTGTGATGGGAGATATAATCGGTCTTATAAAAAAATTACATATGAAAAGGCATCTAAATTCAATCGTAATCATGTAATATAGTTAACTGAAAATTGCATATAAACAATTTTATTTATTTTTAGATTTTTCTATTGGTTGGTTATGTGACTGAGTTTTTAATACAGGGCCGAAATGCTTTTTTTATGTTAGTATTTCAACGCTCATACTGCTCTCTGCCACTGCACTGCCTGCACTTGTATTGTTAGACTACTGTTCACATCACATGACCTCAGCTAGCCGTCTCATGGCTAGTCATGGCGGTAACTAAGTCAACTGTTTAAACTGCGAGGAAGCTAAACACATTTAAGAATTACTATATATGTCCGTGGCGTGAATTGACTCCCGTCTGATAGACAGATGAGTTAAGCAATTGGATACTAAATTCACAATTCATACATAACTTGCTAGAGAATTCCAGGCAAATTTCATCTTAATTAGATTGGACAAATTTTGGAAGGCGATTACCAACGCGTTTACTAAAGTTTAAGTTTTAATAGTCCTCAAAAGAATATATAACCTCTGTAAATATCGTCAACAAATATTTTCTTGCCTCACTTGGTCTTAGGTAAGAAGCCGACACAGTCTATCAATATTCTACCAAATGTTTTGTTAAATTCAAGAGCAGGCTGCAGAAAAACCATAGTATTACCTATTTTCTAATTGGGTTTTCCTAAGATTTAATAAATGTGACAAGATCTACGGTATTTAGAAACATCGCTTTAAATTTTCGACCCATAAATGATTTAAGAGTATATGATAAGCCTTACTGAATCCTCAATTACCAGCCAATGGAGTTACGTGGGCTAGACTACGGATTCCCCCCCCCCCCCGTTGATATGACTTAGGAAAAACAGCACTATTTCAATTGATTTTGTTTTTAACTCAAGTTATATAAACTTGTATAGGAGTGTATTTAGTTACCTAAGAAATATTTATGTTGATTTAGTAATACCAATAAAAGATTACTCATTTAAGAGATAGCTAAGATCTTTATCACAGCCATCCTTCCAAATCTAGGTTTAAAAAGCCATCTTTTTTCAATGAATTAGCAGGTTCTTAATTTTCCAAAGTTTAGCTTGATAATTAAAAAATTGTGAGTTTGTCCAAAAATTTATCATAATTTACAATACATATAGTTTTAGACATCACCATCGCTTTATCAATCTTTTTTCAGTAATGTCGTCTCTTTTCTTTTTGTTCTCATGTTGTATTTTACTGAAACTGTTTCTCTCTTCTAAACTATTCATTTCTGCAATTAGTCGGGTTTCCTATCAATCTGAAGATTTTTTTTAAAAAGATGTATGTGATAGTGCTGTTCATTGGTCACTTATTTTACATTATGTCTGTGAAGGGGCAAATTTCTGGCGATCTATCACGAATACAATAGTTGAGGCCAGAGAACCATTAGTTAGATTTATGGAGACAAGCACGTGTCATACCGTGTCTGCCGAAAGTATAGTGTTATTCCTTTATAGTGGGTATGTTGTTACTAATTAGAACCTTTGTTTATTCAGCAGCCAGACTGACTGCGTGAGACATTGTAAAGTTCCATTTTCAGGCGAAAAATGTCAAACTTGAGAAGCCGCAGAAATTATATTACTTAAAACGACCAGGTCAGGCTGACCCGACGTAAGTGACTCGGGGAGAAAGTGTGGCAAAAGACATTTGATTTTGATTGGTCATGTTAAAATAGGGGGGTGTTTCCACACGAAATTTCATAGGATATAATATCGCCTTATCGAAACCAGTAGTTAGTTTAAATATTTTTCTCCAAGAGAAAATAACCGGTGAAGGCCCCGTAGGGTTTGTAAGAAATTCCCTCGTCAAGGAAGTGTGGTCCAGGCAGCCGCCAAAAAACTGTTTGAGTGACAAAAGAACCATAAAGGTATAGTGTCACAATTCCATATAATTTGTTTATGCAGATTATATAATATTTGCTTTAGTATACATGTCTTGCATGATTTCATTTGATACATTTGTATAATAATGTGCTTTTGAATTATGAACAGGAAGTCATACCTTAATTCTTAGTTAAGGGTGACGTAGTGTTAATTTGTGCCATGTTAGCCTAAAACACTATGTTATGTATGAATAGGAAGTGTTACGTTAATTCTTGAATAAGTTTGACGTATTCTTTTAATTTATCATCTTGTTTGCATAATGATTAGGTTCTAAAAATTTAATGCCGTATATTAGTTAATATGATTTACGAGAATACATGTTAATTCACCGAATTTAGATTTCATATATGATTCAGCGTCAGTGTATTCAATTTATTTGCTGTGTAAGTTAAGGCGGGGCCATAATTCAAAGCCTTGATGTATGGTGCGTTAATGTATAAGGTCAAGGAGTAACGAATTAGCAATTCGTTTAACTACGGTCATTTGAGGACATGCATGTGTAGCTGATTTCTAGCCATATAATCTGTTTACCACTTATAGAAATATCTGATTTTCGAACCAGGAATAATGAGAAATCTCAACTGTATCATTTATAACGAAAGACTTAGGGTTGTTTAATTTATTTTAAAAGGAAGAAAATAGTTTTTTGGGACGTATTGAGATTACGTAAACTGAGACGTATACTGTGGAAAAGAAACTAGAAAAGGGGATTGCAGTGAGGCATAATCCAGTGGAAAAATCCGGCTGAAATTCTACGTGTTCAGAAAGTATCTTGAGACGGATGGTAGAAAGTGTCCTAAAGAACAAAAAAAGTCTGAACGGAAAAGAGAACGGAGACTGTGGACTATCAGGTTATGAAATCGAACAAGGCGTTGACTTCGATTGTACCACTCGATCCTACAATGATTTAAAACTATCAGTAACAGATTGGCTAATTTATTTAAATCTATTTCGAATTTTATAGCAATTCGGTGAAAGTTTTATTTCTAAAGCAGGGTGTATTCCTTACGAAAGAAAGTTTCACAATTGTGTCTGTACTTGATTAAATTGTTTGTTATCTTTACGGGGGCTCGTGCTTGTTTGTTCAATATACCTGCTCAATTTACTCTATCTATTCTCATAGTTGAACCGGGGCAATTATATCGAGGGCAGTCATCTCTTAGATAACGAGTACCAAAAAGGAGTGGGTTTTTGTATTTATTATCATTATTATTATTATTATTATTATTATTATTATTATTATTATTATTATTATTATTATTATTATTATTATTATACAACCACGTGACATGTGGATATAATCCTTACCTCCACAATGCCAAATAAGAAATCTTAAAAGTACATCAGCACATTTATATGATAAATGTTTTTGAAAGAATTATTTCCTTTTATATTAGGGTCTTTTCAGGATTTTTTTTTTAAATTTACAGATCATTTTATTCAAATTGCATTTTAAAAGGCTATTTTAATTTTTCCAAGAGATTGGTAAACCTACATAATGATTCAATAGTCGTGTCTGGCTTGTTTTACGGTATTGAATTTTCTCCTTGTTATACCTATTAATTATCAATGTTATCTTCCCTCAGTACATCTACTAAACTACATTCTGAAAATATATCAAAGACAACTTTTCTTGTTCTTTGGTTATTTGCATTAATATTATTAGAAGTATCTATATACGGATCCATCGCGCGCGCGCTCACATACACACTTGTATTTGGTGAATATCGAGGACTCGGGTATGGAACCGCGTACCGAGGACATTTGTTCTGGAGTATGTTAGAGCGAAAGGAAATACAGTTTGAGGCAGTAAATCAATAGCCATGGTGAGGTATCAAGGGTGGAATTGTATTATCAGTTCTAAGAAATATGAAATCTAGCAATGCAAGAGAGGAACACGTTTACACAAATATTCTGTATAATCCGTGCAAACTAATGTTGTCAAAATCTTGAAAGCATGGACCTTGGTACATTATGACAAACGAGGACATGTTTGCATATCTAGTCCAGTCTTAACAATCAATACGATCGCACAGGAGGCCTAGTGGTTAGAGCGTCCACCTCGGATGCGGGATGTTGGGGGATCGAACCAAGGCCGAAAGACATAACAATGGTACTACCAGCTGCCTCGCTAGGCGCTCAGTTGTAAGAGGTTAGTGTTAGGACTAGTCGGCCTGTTGTCAGAATAATGTGACTGCGTAGGAAAGACATCATGCTACGTGTCTGCAGCGTGATGCTCCAGTGCTACGTCACTATAAACTGCCATGCTGCAGACATCGTAGCGATATGACTGAGTGATTGTTAAAGCTACGTTCAAATCAAATCCAAATCACTCACTAGTATTAAGCAACTGTAACCTCCATAAGGGTTTCGTCTACAACTTTAGGGCAATTACATTATGAATTTATTGAGTGACTGATTGCCCTGCAATTAGACTTTAGTAGAACTAATCCACCGCTTTGGTGATCATACTGTAAAAAAAGTGGAGTATGTGCATTTTGGTTATAGTGCCCCGTAGTAAGAAATTATTAAGAGTTATGTGTTTACTTGTTTGATTATTGGAAGTCGGTGCAATGAAAATATTCCTTAGCCCGAAATAGGTAGCCAGTGGACATTTACGCATCAATTCTGTCATTAGAACTAATACGGAATATTCACAACACCTCCAAGCCTTTATGTCTCACATCCAACGTACCCCTCTCATGCGCCTTTTGTAGAAATAGTGAAACTGAAAAAAGAAACAGTAAGTACATTCAAGGTCATTGGAGATAACCCCGGTAGGACAAGTTAGGTTCAATCAAGCGGTACGTTTTCTGTATTCACTGAAACTTACAGTAGTATGATAGGTAGTGTTTCTGCATACAGATAACATCTATTAGCGATATCAGAATCAGGGACGTCATTTCAATTTTTCAGGGAGGGGGGCACAACATGACGGGCTTGTTAATTTTCTTATATAGGCTACATCAATTTTACAGCACATGCCCTCCCCAAGTGACGCCCCTAATCAGAATGGGAAGGTACTACCAGTTTAAGCTGATTGACTTAGATCTACACTGAACGAGGGTCTTGTAAATGTATGTAGAACTGATTGTCACTCAATCGTGTGACTCATTTCTTTTTCTTACTTTTTTAAAAGCGAATGATGCAGAATAATGATTTTGCAAGATTTTAGTCAGAAACGAAATCGTATATAATCTCTCTATATACTATATGGTCCATCCAAACCATGAAGGAATATGAAAAGTGTATATTTATTTTATCTACATTTGTATCTCTCTCTCTCTCTCTCTCTCTCTCTCTCTCTCTCTCTCTCTCTCTCTCAATTCTTAGCGTATCTTAGCGTATCTATAATCTAGCCGAATATTCGTCAGCTTAAAATGTATCAATTCAAAGTATCATTACGAGCCGAAGTTATTCTACTCGTTTTGGAAAGAGACTATGGTCTTGGCTCACTCGGAACATTGTCTGTCTTTTTGGTCAAGTTGAGAAAGAAATCTGTGTTTAGGCGATGCTCCTATCATATTAATGTTTCAGTTTGATATTTGGCTGTCCACTTTGTCGATTTCACTGTAGTAGTGTGACGTCACTTCCCATCTGTTACGAAATTTGTTGAATTTTTCATCCAATCGGGTTCGACAGAAGCTGTTTCATGAGTAAAGAAGAACGTATTTTGAATCATAGAATCTTATTTCAAAAAACTTTTGTTTGGTCCGACCGCTAAATCGGGTTTTGTGTAGACAACGGCATCAGAGAGAGAGAGAGAGAGAGAGAGAGAGAGAGAGAGAGAGAGAGACTTCTAATGTGCATATGTTGTTGTTTTTTTATATTTATTTAATACCTGTGTTATAAATGGAGCAGATTACACAGTTCAACAGTCTTCCTGCCAGGACAGAGTTTTGAAAAAATAAAACACAACAGGAAAAGAAAAGGTTTATTAACAGGTAATCTCAGCTTTATGTCGTGTGTTATAAGATGCATTGTTATCAATTCAGAAAATTGTCATCATTCAGCAAACTGCTATCAATAGTAAGTTCTGAAACCGACATTATGTTTCAAAATCATGAATATTTATTACCCAGTGTCAGTAATACAACCCAGCAAGAATTCAGACAAAGGATGGATTCTTTCTCTCATTCAACTCGCTTCAAAGTGAGATCCAGTTTTTATACAGTATATACTAACCTGCCTTCGCGTTCTCGATGCATCGTCAAAACTCAACCATTACAACATTTAAATTGCTAAAATTATTATTCGTCAGAATTCAAAGCGGTGGTTAAGCCTAGCGGTATGTACGATTTTTCCGCAACCTCCCCCATCCACCTCTCTCTCTCTCTCACACACACACATAAATATAGTCGCACACACACACACACACACACACACATACGCGGATTGCTATACTTGTGAACCATCCGACTAGGGACCGGGTTATGGATACATCCTTAAATAATCATTTAAACAAGACATACAAGCTAAATAAGATGAAAATATCCTCTATTGGTGATGTTTTTACCAACATATGTTTTATACACAGTACACTAAATGCATTATTGATTGTCATCGTCGCGACATTGTGGACACGATATTGTAGTTATGGACACGGTGTTCATAATGCTGTGTGGGTGTTTCTTATTAATGTGGAACCAATTGTGAACCATGTGTCAACAAGTCGGATGAAAATAGGTCTATTATAATATTATTTTAATATATGACCATTCGTGTCACTGACTTAGCGCTATCTTTCGAGAAGAAAAAATCTTTAGGAAAAAGTTAGCTTTGCGACGAAGCTATACATCTGTTATGAAGCGATTACTTTTATCACAATTACAGGTAGTGTTTTTACGAAGAATAGCACACAATTTGACATGAATGGTAAAGGTCGGGATAGAGGGAGCAAGCGAGTGGAAAAGAAGAAAAAATCAATTTTGTATGTGACGAAATTAAGCGTTATTCGTGTTGAAATAAATAATGTCGTAGTGCTTTATGAACGTATTGTTACACGTACAGGGGTCTCAATTGACCGAGCGGTTTCAAACTCTAGTGCGAATCCCGCTGGAAGTCATATGTTTTCCCCAATCTTCCAAAGACTTCCGTACAATTTGAGTTGGAAATTGGAAAGCCAGACATGTCTGCTTTTTTATGCTAAATTTTACTCTAATCAAGTCAAGAACACAGATAAAACAACTTGCCATAAGTCCATCAACCGTACATTTGCCTGGTTTTTCTTCATAATCATCAGATTTCCGTACCGCTACCCGGTTATGCCATGTATCCCCTTTTTCATTGGGAACTATTTCACTACACTATCTTAGGCCAGTCAATACACGATTTTACCGGCGCATTACACCAATATGAATGCATATATTTTCCACTAAATTTTCCACTATGGACACATAAACGGTATCTACCAAGTCCCTACTTATTGATTCCATTGAGTAATTTACAGGTTTCCTACCGTAAATTCTGCCACCTCAACCACACCACTATTATACGCCACTAGATTTTTAATATAGACTATGTTACAAAAGGGACAGTCATTCGGATTGGATCTAAATTCACAATTAGCGAACCAAGGCATCGTTCAAACTCACTAACACTCGATTCCATGACGTTTGTTCCTAGTAAATGGTTAATTATCTCGGGCTAGGATTTTTTTCATGGCGCCAAATCGTAATAATCACACAAATCCAAGATTTGCTTAGAACGGGGTGCTATCAAATGCGTATACTCCATATTTATTACATTATATATATATATATATATATATATATATATATATATATATATATATATATATATATATATATATATATATATATATATATATATATACATTATATATATATATATATATATATATATATATATATATATATATATATATATATATATCTTGTCAAAATATGCAGTAAGTACAAATATTTTGTTTTGTCTAGTGGTTAATTTACAAGTATAGAGATTGTTGCAATTTGTATAGTCTAAGAGAGAGAGAGAGAGAGAGAGAGAGAGAGAGAGAGAGAGAGAGAGAGAGAGAGAGAGAGAGAGAGAGAGAGAGTTTATGGTCACTCGTACTGTTACTAAAGTAATAAAGTATGTACGCAAAACGTTGTATACATTTTTCAGTAAAAGGAAACTCATACACATGGGTCTAGTCTAATATTGCTTAAATAGAATATTTTATTATTATAATTTTGCATTGTATCTACCGAATCATTTCGTGTGTACTTCTTGTATACAGTGCAGTCATGTGGAGTTCGTTTTTCCATTCTATGAAATGATTCACTGGACAGGGGCAAATCGTAGTAAGTAAATATAAGAGTTTGCAAGTATTTCCAAAGTATACTGAGATTAAACATTTATTAAAATGACGACTATAGATATTGCGAGAATACCCATAAGAAGTGAGAGATCGTGATTTCGAATGGCGATGACATGCGCAAACCGCAATGTGTGTATGTGAGGTGGGGTTCACACAAACTGGATGCTGCGCGGGAGCGTGCCAAGATACACACTTATGGCGGGATATGGTTCACAACGTTGGTTTGCTCTTTTGGTTTTAAAAACATGTACGTGGACCAAAATGATAATTTACAGGTGTGTACCTTGTGGACACCAAAATGTAGTGTCCACAATGTAAATTGTGTCCACAACGAAGGTCTATACTTTGGATCAGTGTCCACAATGTAGTAAATCCGAGTGCACACACACACACACACACACACACACACACACACACACACACACACACACACACACACACACACACACACACACATACATATATATATATATATATATATATATATATATATATATATATATATATATATATATATATATATATATATACTGGCTATTCGGTTTTTTTCCTCTCCCTGACTCAGAACGTATTTCAAGATAGCTTTTATGCCGTCATTCAAAGCAAACTAGTATTGAAAACTGAAAATATTTTAATTCAACAACACTGCCAATGACAACGTCTGTGTGTAGTGATGTGTTCGATGTCGATAAGATCATATATATTAATATACATAATTTAGAGTGTATCGTTTTAGGTGCATAGAATCATAAAGCATTTAATACAAGCAACTAAGAGAAGAAAAAAAAACTAATTTCAAAAATAGTCAACGAAAAATGGAAACTGTCCCAGTTCATCATAGAAGTTATCCAGGTAGAAGATTGGTCATTATAAATCAGAGCCGCAAACAGGGTAGGACAACTACGACAAAGTTCGGGACGGGGAGGGGACGGTACAACATTCAGGGGACCAACTGCCGAAGAAAAGAATTGTTTGAATAATTGATAGGTTCTCACTGGATATTTTGGTATTTTGACACCTCCCTAATTTGTAATGTAGAAGGCATGAATATAATTATCATAAGCCTTGCATTCATGAAATCACAGAGAAGCTACATCTATAATGTGGTTTAGATTTGCTTTGAGTTAGGCTTGGAAAAGGATTGGTTTGTTTTGTGCCTGTCTGTCGTAGTTAGGACTAGCATTGGCGATCAAATGCGTAACTTGGACTGCAAATGAACAACCGACATGGCTTACGTATTTATGTATGTCTGCTACATATGTAAATATCTGGTTGAGGGGTGATGAAACGTTAGCTAATTTGTTATAGAACTAGGTAACTTTATTCATGCATAAGGCACATACTGATTATTTTAGCTGCCTTGTCACAGGCAAATATTCAAAATGCTCTTTGCTGTCAAAAGTGAATGTAAAGAAATAGGTTAGTGGAAGTGTTGGTTAGTGGAAGTGCTGGTTAGTGAAAGTGTTGGTTAGTGGAAGTGTTGGTTAGTGAAAGTGTTGGTTCAGTATAAAAGTCACTAGTTGGATAAGGAATTAAACTGACTGCTTCAATTAAAGTCTCACACGCAGACTTTATACAAAAATAATTACTTTTTATTTGTATCTTCATTGTAAAATTATTCTCCTTTTAGTGCACTAGGTCATTATCAATGACAAACCAAAGATAAACTGTCCAGTGAGACCTAGGGATCTAGGTTTCCTAGTACCCACAAATCCTCTTCGCTACCCTACGATAAATTTAGGATGTGAAACTTGAAGAAGAGGAATATCAAAAACACAACAGCAGAAACAGTTTCGAAACACGCAAAGCCCTAGGAAGCTGCACATAGATGCTGCAGAGTTTTGGGGGGCAACCGATGTTACTAAGAACTTCAAAAAGGCCCTTCCTGCTGACTAAGTCAAAGGCCTTGGTGAGGTCGATGAACATCATGTAGAGTGGTTGACCTTGCTCTCTGCTCTTCTCTTGGAGTTGTCGTAAGGAGAAGATCATGTCTGTTGTCGACCTGCCTGCTCTGAAGCCGCACTAGGATTCTGGGTACACACGGTCTGCCAGCAACTGCAGCCTGTTTAGTATGATGCGGGCATACACTTTACCAACGATGCTCAGAAGCGAGATCCCTCTGTAATTAATACAGTCACTGCGGTCGCCCTTGTTTTTGTAAAGGGTCACAATTGTGCCATCACGCATGACTTGGGGGATTGCTCCTTCCTACCAGTAGATGCAAACTAGTTCGTGCAGTGGTTAAAAAAGTGTTGCTTTCCCACGTTTGATAGTTTCGGGCGGGATGCTGTCACTACCTGGTGCTTTGTCATTTGGTAGGGAGTCAATAGTTTTGCTGAGCTCTTCTAAGGTTGGCACTTTGTCAAGCTCCTCCATGGTGGGAAGATTCTTTATTCTGCTGAGGGCTGCTTCGGTGACTAACGTTTCTCGGGAGTATAGCTCTGAGCAGTGCTCCACCCATCTGGCCATCTGTTGCCCAAGGTCTGTGATCTTCTCCCTCATCACAGATTTCAGTTGAGCGACCCTTTCACTGTAGAGCCTACAGCGCTGGATTCCTTCACACAGTTGTTGCCAGTAGTCGTTCGCGCACTGTCTAGCGATGCGTTGAATGTTGCTTAAGGCACTTTTAAGAGCAGTAAGCGTCCGTTCATTAGGGCATTATTCGTACGCTATAAAGGCTTTTCGCTTCTCCTCGATTAGTGGTTCCATCCTTGATAGGTGTGCGTTGAGCCAGTCCTGACTGGGTCGTTCCTTTTTGTCAAACGTGGACATGGCTGTTTTGTACATGGCACCCTTCATGGCGTTCCACTTGGCTGTGGCGTCGTGCTCTGGCAGGTCCTGCAGAGCCTTGTCCAGGGCGGACACATACTCCTGCACCGTGGAGGGGACCGACATCTGTGAAGTGTTTATGCGTGTGTGTCCTTTTGGTTTTGAGCGGTGTAGTGTCTTTGGCTGTAGTCGCACCCTGCTGCTCACGAGGGCATGGTCAGAGTCGAAGTCTGCACAGTGGTAGGTTCTGGTGGAGTTGACGCTGTTAAGGGCAGAGCGCCTGGTGATGACCAAGTCGAGTTGGTGCCAGTGATTGGACCTGGGGTGTTTCCATGACACTTTGTGTTGAGGTTTACCCTTGAAAAAGGTGTTTGTTATGCACAGGCCATGGTAGGTGCACAGCTCCAGAAGACTCTGACTGTTTTCGTTGGTCTTTCCAGTACCATGATATTCGATACAGGTAGGCCAAGTCTCGTGATCCTCACCTACTCTGGCATTAAAGTCGCAGAGGAGAAATAGTAGTTCGTGTTTGGGGCATCCTTTGATCTGTTCATCCAGCTGTCCATAGAACTGATATTTTGTGTCTTCTGAAGACGTGAAGATGGGGGCGTAGACACTGATGATGTTGACAGGACCTGCAGCAGTGGTGAGGCGGATGGACATGAGACGCTCAGTGCCCCCTTTGAGAGGTTCATCCAAGGCTAGAAGATTGTTTTTTATGGCGAAACCCACTCCATGCTGACGGGGCTCCTGAGGTTCTCGACCCTTCCAGAAGAAGGTGTAGTTTTCCTATCTGAGGGAGCCACTAGAGGCCAGCCTAGTTTCTTGAACTGCAGCTATGCTGATATTTAGCCTGGTGAGTTCTCTATCGATGATGGCAGTTTTTCTGGTGTCGTCCACTTCTCTGAGGTCATCGGAGATGCCTGTACACATAGTGCGCACATTCCAGCTTGCAAATCGAAGAGCTGGAGTCTTCTTTATTGTTTTCTTTATTTTTGTTTTGTCTGGTGTGGAATTTACATCTGCTTGTCATGTTGAGTAGGCAGACGATGGCGGGTCAACACCTTATTGACCGGAGGCTGCCCGGCTTGAGGTGGGCGGTAGTTGGCCAGTGGGACACGATGATCCCTCCCACCGTTAAAGCTGACGAGTGGCGCCCCTTCCCTACGCCAATGGGGTGGAACTTATAACCCATAAACAGTCAGCTTCCGTGTTGCTTCCTCACTCAGTAGCCTGGGGTTGGAGGATGAAGATCCTGGGTTGCCCAGACGTCATATATATATATATATATATATATATATATATATATATATATATATATATATATATATATATATATATATGTATGTATGTATGTATGTATGTATGTATGTATGTATGTATGTATGTATGTATGTATGTATGTATGTATGTATGTATGTATGTATGTATGTATGTATGTATGTATGTATGTATGTATGTATGTATTCAAAGAGAGAAGCCAACACCAACACACAATAAAATTAAAATATACATATCACAATATTAATGTCAAAGCTGAACCAGCTAGTGAAACATTGATAATGTTCGAGTTAGACCGACTAGTGGAACCGTGTTCATGTTCGAGTTAGACCAGATAATGGAACACATCTGAACATCATGCATGTCAGTTCAAAATTTTGAATGAAGTTTTGAAAACTCAAGAGGACCAGTAACAATACATAAAACTGCTTCCAACATGCTAATCCATTGATGGATTCTGAATATACATGACTACAATAGAATGGAGACAATTCTCGAAGGCAAGTGACCCAATACCAGTTGATAGACCCAGAATAGCTATGAAAAGGAAACAATAAGAATCACCCACTGACCACAACGGACCAACACAGACCACTGTACCTGAGAGATTGTATTAAATAAAAATTACAAATTCATTCTAATGCAGTTGGAAAGTGAATTTTTCGGATTTAGACCGAATCGCGCCATTAATGTAGTTGGTGAATAAATCTTAAAACATATTCAACTATTAGGATACATAATTCTAAACGTGAACCAGGTAGCGAAGAACTTAAGTTATAATTTATTAAAATTCAAAGACAGTGGAAATTTCGGAATTCTTAGAATTTTAATTGTACACGTACCTCTTACTGAAAAGCATTTAGTTCCAAATTCATCGTGGAATAAATAATGCGTTAAACGCAGTAGATTTTATTCTCAGCTGTATTGAGATTATTTGAATGATAAAGTTTATATCCTTCGAAGAAGGGAGAAAAATAAAATCCTACAGATGTTTATTAAAAAAAACTGCATTGTATAGATCAAGCAAACTGCACTCACTTGTGTAGGCGTCATCAGTAGTAGCATACAAATTGTGCGTGAGGTACCGGTAGTTAGTGCCTTCGCAACTTCGAGGTCAATCCTAGACGTCATTTGGGCTACCTAGGTTCTTTACGACACGAGTATAGACCGATAAGTTGCGAATGCATCGAAATTTCCATTGCGCCTTTCGAGGTCAATCCTCAATGCAATCCAGTCGTAGATAAGGCCGATCTTGCCCGAATATATTGGTATTTCCTTTCCTTGTGGGATATCAAACTTCACCAATTTTTCGGTGTTTTTCAAAGCGGAATACTTCTATCTTGGCAATATGTGATTGCTGACTGCATGCAAGATTTGACTTGTCTCCGAAATTGAAGAGCTTGACAACATGTCAATCGAAACATATTAGAAATTAATGATTTGACAACGGAAGTGCTCCAAATAGCATGATCAATTTTAACATATATTACAATAATTTAACAAAGATTTTTATTAGTTTAATATATTACCAAGGCATATATTAGAATGTTCTTAGCAAGTTATACAAATAAACAAAGTAGTGTGGCCAAGTGTATTGGAACTATGTTGTTACACATATGTGTCCTCAGAGCTGGTCTGCGTAGGAATAATATACAAAATTTGATATAAAATCGTCAGATAGCAGAGTCACTTATTTGCAGGCGGCTATGGCGCAGATTGGAGGGTAATTTCAGGCGAACAAAACATGTATGATTTTTCTGTAAATTACTGCGCCGAATGTCATCGGAGGCATATTCTTCTCTCACAAAAATAACCAAGGACGTTTCAGTTGGTAGTAAACACATAATCACATCACCAGAATAGTTCGTCATAAACAGCTCGTAGAATCAGTCCAGAGTCTCTTTCCAATTTTTGTGAAAGACTCGTTCTGGCGTTGTTAAAAACAAACATATTTTTGCTAAACCTTTGTATTGGGAAGATATTTTGCAGTCACGATATTGTATGGTTGAACGAGACCAGATATGGTTAGAAATATTCTTTTATTATTATTCTTTTGGATGGATTAAAATTTACTAGGCAACAAGTTGATATGACAGTTTATAACAAATAAAAACTTTAATTGAAATACACTGTCTAATGGATCACAATATGCTCTAGAATTCCAGAATAACGCGAAAGGCCTGCTTAAATTCATTCTCCGACTAGCTAGTGTTTGATTAACTAATTTGGATCATTAGGTCGCTTTAGACTGAGAGGTCCTGTTGTGCAGTTTTGTAAAATTGCTGCAATTTTGTTAAATATCTGGAACCAATTATCTACAAGAAATTTCAGAATGTAACATTGTCTGCTTCTGAGTCATATATTCTCCTCTTAACATTAAAGGCCCAATCCATGTATGTACTGTGAGGTACACGGTGAACTTGGAAAATACGTGCTCTTAAATGTACTCATGAATATATTGATTTTGATATGTCCTCTCTAAAGATCGTACACTTTTCTAAACCGGAAAAAGGGGTCTCAAAAGAGGTTTATGGATGTTATTAATAAATACACAATTCAAGAGTGAACATTATGAAAGGCATAATGTTACGATCCGTATCAATGAAAATTGGAAAACCATTTGTCGTAATCTCTCATAGGGATACATTGGTTAGCGAATACCAACACTTTAGGGTCTAAGTACAAATCCCTGCAGTTTAAAACTAAGTGCAAATTTTAAGACTTAAGGTTCTTAGTACCAATCCCTAAACTTAAGGTTCTAAGTATAAATTCCTATATTTTAGGGTATAACTAACAGTCCACCCACTTTTGGATATACGTACTAATCCCTTCACTTTAGTTTCAAAGTACAAATCCCTACACATTAAGTTATACGTACTAATTCCTACACATTATATTCGATGTACCAATCCGTACACGTTAGGTTATATGTACCAATCCGTAGATGTTAGGTTATAGATACCAATCCGTACACTTTAGGTTGGGGCCACGAGTGGCTGAGTGGTCTAAAACTCTATCCGTTACGGATCACTGCCATCTCACCTCTGTCTGCGTGGGTGGGTTCGAGTCTCACATTCGGCCAATGTGGGTATGTGAGAAAGCTTGCCAGTAGCTTCTCGTGGGTCGGTGGTTCTTTCCGGGGGTTTTCCCTGGTTCTTCCTCCACCATTAATACTGGCCGCCATGTATAACCTATATTGTGCGGAAAATAGCGTTAAACCCTACAACAACACTTTAGGTTATAGGTACAAATCCATACAGTTAGTTCTTAGTACAGATACGTACACTTTAGGTTCTAACTACAAATCCATACATTCAATAGTTTAGGTTCGAAGTACGACTCCCTACCCTTTTGGGTTCTAAGTACGACTCCCTTCACTTTAGGTTACAAGTGCCAATCCGTACACTTTAGGTTCTAAGTTCTAATCCCTATACTTTAGGGTCCAAGTCCAAATCTCTCCACATTAGGGTCTAAGTACCACTGGTCAGATATTTAGCAGCACAGTACCTCAACGACCACACTGTTTCAAGAGACCTATGATGATGATCACTTCCTGCACTTTAGGTTCTAAGCACAAGTTTGAAATAACTGACAATTGTTTCGGTCGTGTTCCCTGCACAATTAAGTCTCATACTGGACTTGTATTATAGGACATACACTAACCGTAGATTCTGTTTTAGTAATACTGCGCAACATTATTAGATAATGAGCTTGAAAGCCATATATCAACATTAGATTTCATGCGGCATGAGTACCTAGGTGTGTTGTAAAGCTGATACATTTTCCAGGCAGCTTACAAACTGATTATTTCTCCATCCCGCATATTGTGTATATCGGCTGAAAACAATTCAGTCAAGTTACTGTTTCCAGCCTCGAAAAAGTAAGAGATGTTGCAAGTAGAAAAACAATACATCGTGTTATACCCCAACGGAAATTATTTACTCCAAGCAATAGAAATAACCATGCATTCCATGTACCTGATCTTGAACAAAATGGGAATACCATTCAAAATTACCACAATAAATACTTTCTTTTTTTAAAAAAAAAGTCCACAAATAATGCAGCGGTCGCTTGGAACTAGCAAGACACTAATCATATTCTTCTATATATAAAAAAAACTAGCAGCAACAACGGGAATTACATGTGCAAATCTACTCAGTAATAATGGAACTCTGAGTACAATAGGGAGATTTCAACTTACATTGCACGAGGACGTCTCTTTTCCCAGTATGTTTTGTTCACACTTGAATTGTCTTCTTTACTGATTCATCTCTTTTAATTAAACCATGCAAGTTAATTATAAATCCAGAAATCTCACCAATAAACAGCGGATTTAGATCATCGGGTATCCACAGAATTAGTAGCAGATTCAGATGGCGATATCTCATTGGGAACTACTTTTTTATATTTAATAAATACATGTATATGTATTTTATAGAATGACATTATGTCCATTCAAAGCACAGAGATACTGATTTATAAAAATATCAGTATTGTTGTTTTTATTGTCGTATTATGTTGCATGTTATTTGCTTTATATAATATTCTAAAACATTTTCCTTTATTCAAATTTTAGCTTTGAATGCACTAGCAATGTACTGGAACCTGTATACACGTACCGTCATTTAGTGCAACATTCTCAGTTTCCACGCAACAAGCTACGCGAAGTTAATGCCTTTTTAATCATCACAAGCCAAGATGTTACATTTCTATACAGCTAATTTTGAAAGGCGTACCCCACTATCATTAGCAAAGCTTCATTTCTTTTCCCTTGTTAACTTTTTCTTTCTTGTTTATCTTTCAATCTTTTGGTTATCAAATCAAGAAAAAGTACAATCAGCTGGGTAGAAGACTCGTTAATCATTTAACAAAACCCTAATAGAAATCGGCCGTGAAAATAATTCGTTATATTAAAAATGTTTCGACTACATATCTATACAGGTGACGGCAAAGAATAATGGTGTTGATTCCTATATATGCACAAAAGTACATCTTGAGAAAGGTCATTTGTCGCCTCTAAATCCGAGACTAATAGTGAAAACCTCAAACGGAGCCCATTGGTTGGGTATAGCTTAAGTATTGTAAGTAGTATATATTGTTAGAGAGAAAAATCACGCGAAGCGCGATGAAAGTTCTATATCCAAACAAGTCCCTCCAAAATGTGTATTTTTTAAATTTAAAATGGGGGTCATGTGGCAAGAGCATATGAGATTATTTTATTTTGTTTCTAGGTAACGGTCTGGTCAATTCAGAATGATACAAATTAACGTGGATCCTGCTTCTAATGCTGAATGTACTACATTGCATTTTGAAATATCCTCCGCATGGCATGATCATATGGAAAGAGAATATACTATTTAAAAAAACTATGGTCCTCTTGAATAAATCTCTTGCATTCTTAAACATAGACCGTATCTATTATCCAAGATATCCACCTCATGAGAAGAGGATGTCCCACTTGAAAGTAAAACTGCAGTCCAGGACACAACAACAACCAAAGAAGACAGACATATCAGTATTGTTACCAACTTGCAAGAAAACTACGAATATCAAACATGTATTATTATTATTACCACGATCACCAGCCCTACTTTAGTTCAATAATTCAAGTCCTGATTAGGGTCCTCACTCAGAACTATGTTGTGTGAGAAGATGGCTGTTCCATAACCCTGCTTTCGTTGACTACATCAAACCAGATTAGTTTCCTTACACGAGACTCGATGTCGATGAAGACGATAATTGATCTATTGTCCTGGTTTAATTGAAATAATGTATAACTATATTATTGTTAAATTATATAATTCGTTATGTGAATATTTTTATATATAGTGCATAAAATCCAAAATGTATAGGATCTAAGACAATAATTTAAGATACAAGGATGTAACAGAATTGTTACCGAGAGGAGGGTGGATTAAATGAACAATACAAACACAATTTGTGAAAGAAAATATAAATTTATGTAATAAATTATAAATGAAAAAAATACAGATGTAACAACACAATAATTCATGCACTCAACCCACAATTACACTCACAACCATTCACAATACATGAACAAATTAAATAACAATACAAAAGGAATCTCAGATGTAAAGGGATCTCTTGGATTATACACAGATCCAAGAATCCTTTACGAAAGTTAAATAAATGCAAGAATGATTTACGAAAAAAAAATAAACACAAACGACAAACTATCTATCGCACGATGGATTGCGATAACTAGCACGATCATATACTTGTATTGAATCAAGTTGCTAGCTTTTATTGATATCTATGTGATCACTTGAAATATTATTGCGATCTGACATAAGCATGTAAATACAACAATGTATTAAATTATATTACAATTTCAATACACCTATGTGTCTCCCCTGTATAACCGCACGATTCAGCAACAGTTGAATCGTCTCCCAGTTTCCCCGAGAACCGAGGGTTGACCAATACTATTATCGGACGTTTCCCTACACGGATCCACCACAGTTATACGTTCAGACAGCATACAACATCTACCCGAACCAACGGTTCCTCACTCCCCTAGATGTCTACCCGGACGTTTTACAACTCTAAGACAGCTCCGACACTCGGACTTCTAGCTTTCCGGATATTTACACGTTACACAGATATTGACGAACAGACAGTTCGACACACAGACAGATACTTCAATTCCGTTTGCACAAATTAACGGCACAAGCACATTCAGATATTTATACAGAGATGTTCCAGAACAAACAATAGATGTCCCACAACAAATCAAACGATATCAAAGACGTTTATCAAAAGATGGTATCAGATGTGTTTAACAGCTACGGTATCAACGATGTTATTAGCAGCTACGGTATCAACGATGCTATTAGCAGCTACGGTATCAACGATGTTATTAGCAGCTACGGTACCAGAAACAATGTAACAACTATGTTAGCAGCTACGGTATCAGAGACGGTATCAACGATGTTATTAGATGCGCTATCAGTGATGTACTTCTACGGTATCAACGACGGAATCAGATGTTATCAACGACGGAATCAGCTATTATCAGATGTTATCAGATCTACGGAATCAACGATGTTATTAGATCTCCGGAATCAACGATGTTATTAGATCTCCGGAATCAGCTATAATAAACAAAACCAGACTAATAATAGTGGTCTCAAAAATAATCTAAGCCGTAGATTACGATATTTCATTTAAAGTCTAAAAGTGACTAGTAATTCCAAATATTCCACGTTCATTGCAATAAAGGCATCATTATACGAAATGATAATCTGAATAAAATTCACAATAAAACGAAATGTAAATTTAACACTCACCCCTTTGGCTGGAGATTTGCAAGACGAGGTTATCTATCCTTCGATTAGATATTTGGGTTCCCGTAAATAATAATGAGAAATCCTTAGCCTTATATACTCTCTATAGGTGAACATAAATCACATCGAGCTTAACGTGCACCACGTACAACGAGTATTTCGGATTTCATGTAAATTACAAATTGGCACATGCAAATCGTTACACGCCACTTAATCACCCCAGGTAATGCGTGTACGACGAAATCAAGAAAATGGTGAGTTTCGTTTGCAATTCAAGAACAACAAAAATCAGTTCAATTTTCGCCTAATTCTGTGACAATACCTCCCCCCTAAGAATAAAAATGTACACATTTTTAAAACTAACACAGAATAGAAGAAAAATAACTACTGATGATATCTTACAACATTTACACTGGTTATACTACAAACTGGATTTTATTACTTGGGCAAATTCATACAAATTTCCCATCATGCCCTACTCAAGTAGTCTGCGTCTACATTTTCAACTCCCCTTATTGACATTGTCGCTCTGTCTCTTGATGTATAACTTGAGCATGTTCGCATGGAATGTTTTTACAATACCGTCCATGTCAATTTTATAGTCCATGTCACCTTTTACTTCTTTAACTTCATATGGACCTTTTCACTGGACTAATAACTTATTCGAACTCGTTGGAAGAAGCAATAGCACCTGATCTCCCACAAGAAATTTCCTATTACGCGCTCTGCGGTTGTAATACTTGGCATATCTGCGCCCCGATTTAATCAATTCGTCACGTGCCATCTGGCATGTACTCTCAAGTTTGTTTCTTAGATCTAACACGTACTGGTAAGTCGTTTTTATTTCCTCGTTCGCGACATCACCAGTCCATAGTTCGCGTAGTATCCGCATCGGGCCTCGAACTGTCCTACCGTACAACAGTTCGAAGGGTGAATACCCTAAACTTTCCTGCGGTACTTCACGGTACGCGAACAGAACAGCGTTTAAATAACGGTCCCAGTCTTGCGGACGTTCCGCGCACATCTTTCTCAGCATGCTTTTCAGGGTACCATTAAACTTCTCTACCAGTCCATTGCACATCGGATGGTATGGGGTAGTGTTTAGCTGTTTGATGGATAACAGTCTACTTATTTCACCCATGAGGTCAGAGGTGAATTGGGCACCACAATCAGTGAGGATTTCCTCTGGCACCCCTACCCTACTGAAGATATCAACTAATGCTTCAGCTACCCTTTCCGTTTCAATAGTTGGTAACGCTACGGCTTCGGGGTATCTGGTTGCGTAATCAACCAGAGTAAGTATGTACCGATTCTTTCTTTCGGTAACCGGGTGTATTGGTCCTACAATATCTACTGCCACTCTTTTAAACGGTGTATCTATTAATGGCATCTGTCCCAAGGGCACCCTTGTGACCCTTCCCTTACAGACTGTTTTCTGACATACGTCGCACGACCTACAGAACCGTGTGACATCGCCATTAACACCTGGCCAGTAGAATTCAGCGACTACCCTGCTAGTGGTCTTAGCCTTACCTAGGTGTCCTGCCATGCTTGACTCATGCGCCACCCTAAGTACTTGAGATCTATATCTCTGGGGTACGACCACTTGCCAATACTTCTTACCCTCCCGAGCGCTAAACTCCCTATGAATTAATCCGTTCCTGCGTACGAATCTCGAGCTACCCCCACGCTTGCAATGTTTAATCGCGCCGGACGTGATTTTCTCAACAATTGTTCTGATGGATTCATCATGTTCTTGCTCTTGTTTGAAATCATCACGCGAAATTCCTGAGATCGATTCAGGGACTATTAATTTATGAAACGCGGTTTTCTCTCGCCGTGTTTGCGCTCGCGTTTCGACTGCCTGGGCCAAAGGTATTTTAAAATCGGCCATGGTTGGAAGACGGGAACCTTCAACATTACCGATCGTCAGATCGTAAATAGGATTGTCCATACAAAGGGCATCAACAGTTCCCGTTAAGAAAGGTGTTTTTACTGTGATCCTTGCTACGGGAATGCGACCCATCGTCTGATCAAGTAACATACATGGGGATTCCCACCCGAGCATTTGGTTATCCTGCACGAGACTACGTTTGATCACTACGCCCGTACAACCAGTGTCACGCAATACCACGACTTCTCGACCGTTGACAAACCCTCTCGCGGTTGGTACACGCGCTTCAGGAAATAAACACGTGCCAAGCGAATGAATACAAGGTTCTACCTGTACGATGTTATCAGTTATACCTTTACTTTGTATAGCCACTGCTACCTTATGTATAAGTGCCTTTCTTTTAGGACAGTCTTTTTGAACATGACCCAATGCATTACACAAGAAACACCGCACACGCTGAAAAACTGGATTCCCAACTGACCTTTTTACCTCAGCTGATTTTACAGGCTCCCTAGGCATAGGTCTTACAGACTGGTTTCCAGACTTAAAATCTTTTAAAACCACGTTCTGGGTTCCCCCATGAGCTTCGGCAAATAAATCGGCTTGCTTAGCCATATCTTTTACGTTCGTGAAGACTTTCTCCTTCAGAAATTGATCTAATTCTCGCCCAACTGTATTAAATAATTGATCTCTGAGCAAGAAATCAGTCAACCCTTCAAACGTTTTCACCGCTTTGCCGCATTCAATCCACCGCTCAAAATAGTTCGCAATTCTGACGGTGAACTGACCAAAGGTTTCTCCCTTATCGGGCTTGCTATACCTGAACTTTTTACGAAAACCTTGTTCAGTGAGCTCGTACCTTTTGAGAAGTGCTTCCTTTAGGACGTCGTACTTAAACACATCGTCCCTAGGAAGTCGCGAGTATACATCAAATATCTCCTTCTTGCTAGGTAGTATAATTGTATATTGCGTAGTAACATAGATAATTTTTTCCTGAAGAAAATACAAATAACTGTTTTCTATGAGAGTACTTTACAAAAAAATTGCCAGGTTTGGCCAAATGTCATTTGCTTTCATTTTGTTTACAGTAAATCTGGTGTAAATCGAAACCGTATCAAACCGGAGTTAATCGAGTTTCGAGTGCCCAGTTTACATGTAATAGTTATTAGGATCAGATTGCTAATTCGTTTTCGGTAGACATTGGTGTTAATGTTGAAAAAAAGCAATTTGTTCGTTGTACTAGATGACCTAGCACTTTTCGATTGAATTAACCGCAAGACTTCTGAACAATCAAAATTATATGCGTCGCTGTAGTTTCTCGAGTTAATTGTCCCTAAATTGGGAATATCGATAAAAGCTACCTTTATAATCTCCGGGTATCAATCGTATCGAACAGGTGCAATATAAATTTAGACTGCCAGAAAAACATGAACAGAACAAATTTATCTGGAAGTTGGAAGCACTATAAAATAAAAAATGTCAGAAATTTATAAAAGTTAAAAAAGATCAACCCTGATATTACAGCTAATGGCCTGATTCCCAATTAATAAATGCGGTTTCCAATGTTCCACTCCTCTTGACTTCTACCCTGATATTACTACGAATGGCCTGATTCCTAATTAATAAATGCGGTTTCCAGTGTTCAACTTCCTCTTGACTTCTACCCTGATATTACTACGAATGGCCTGATTCCTAATTAATAAATGCGGTTTCCAATGTTCCACTTCCTCTTGACTTCTACCCTGATATTACAGCGAATGGCCTGATTCCTAATTAATAAATGCGGTTTCCAGCGTTCCACTTCCTCTTGAATGCTACCCTGCTCAGTTCATTTTTAGTGGTCTGATTCCTATATTTTAGATCATATCGAACATAAAGCCATATGAAATTGATTTTAACATTATCTCGTAAACTGAAATACATCACGACTCTAATTTGTAAACCAGGTAAATTTAATAAGATCTGGTGGACTGAGATACATCGTGACTCAGGTTTGTTTAATTTTTAATTATTATTTATTATTTAATAATCACCCAGAGAACACTGTTTCCCAAGAATTTGGCAGTCGTCATGCTTGCTTTAAAAAAAAAGAAGAGGAAATGCTTGATTTCTTCCAGTTATAAAGCAAAATCACTTTTGAATTGTGTAGGACAATAATTATGATTATTTAAATAGCAGTAGGTGCTGGTAGATACCAAGTGCGATATTTGAATAATGTCGCCATAGTGCATCGCAGACTTTGTGCGCCTCTCGCCTGCCACAACTATACAGCAATTAAAGCAAGAGAATAAAGCAAGTCCAATCTGATTACAATCAAATCTCCTCTATTATACACGATGATATATGCGGGAGGTCCTTGGTTCGATCCGCGGCCGATTCATACCAAAGACGTACAAAAATGGTACTAACAGCTGCCTTACTTAGCGCTTAGCATTAAAAGGTTAGTGTTAGGACTGATCGGCCTGGTGTCAGGATAATGTGACTGGGTTAGTGTTAGGACTGATCGGCCTGGTGTCAGGATAATGTGACTGGGTTAGTGTTAGGACTGATCGGCCTGGTGTTAGGATAATGTGACTGGGTTAGTGTTACGACTGATCGGCCTGGTGTCAGGATAATGTGACTGGGTTAGTGTTACGACTGATCGGCCTGGTGTCAGGATAATGTGACTGGGTTAGTGTTAGGACTGATCGGCCTGGTGTCAGGATAATGTGACTGGGTTAGTGTTAGGACTGATCGGCCTGGTGTCAGGATAATGTGACTGGGTGGGATGTCTGTGGCATTATGGTCCAGTGCTAGACATTACTATAAACTGCCACACTGCAAATCCAAATCACACACACACACACACACACACACACACACACACACACACTTGAAGATATGATACCGACCGCTTAGACTCATGTACTGGTAACACATGATATTAACATAAGCGCTAATTTTATCAATCTTTCTAATTAGTCTTCTCTCTTCGATATGCGTAGCGTAATGACTCAAAAATTGTTAAAGTTACATTAAAAATCCAAATCACACACACACACACACACACACACACACACACACACACACACACTCTCGAAGATCTGACAGCAACCGGTTAGGGTTCATGTACTGGTAACACATGATATTAACATAAGCGCTAATTTTATCAATCTTTCTCTAATTAGTCTTCTCTCTTTGATATGCGTAGTGTAATGACTAAAAAATTGTTAAAGTTACATTAAAAATCCAAATCACACACACACACACACACACACACACACACACACAGACACACAGAACTGACAGCGACCGGTTAGGGTTCAGGGTTCATGTTCTGGTAACACTTCTATTACCATAAGCGCTAATTGTATCAACCAATCTAATAAGTCTTATATCTTTGCGTTTGGAGAATAACGTGTACCGAACGATTTCACTTTCAGATTTTTGAAAGCCGCATTTCTATTGGCTAATTTAAAGGTGACTAGAACATGGCCCTTTGCTAGTGGAGTTGCAGTTTCCCTCTCAAATCTAGACTTTGACAACGAAAGAGCTAGCTTTACACGACGTCATATTCATTTGGGTGTAAATTCCAGTAGTGATGAAAAACTGTCATCACATATACACGATCTATGTAATTATGTATACAAAATGATCATTTAAGACATTAAAAGTAAATTAAACAGGAAGTCTTTAGAAAAATTATATTTGGGGTCGTCCATTAATTACATCAACAAAATAGGGGGTTTGGGGTTTAAAAAAGTTTGACATGGGGGAGGGGAAAGTTCAAGATAAATTTACGTCAAACAATGTTATTTTTTTACAATAAAATTTAATAAATAAAAAAATAGAAAATTTAAGATGAAGATGATGTTGACTTGTCGGGTGTATCGGTTCCACAAGAAATTAATGAATCAGCCACTATGCCCATTATAACAATTGAGGAACATTTGGCTTTCACATGGGAAGATGATAGAAGCTAGAATATAAGGTTTTGATTTTTTTCATGAATTCAAAGTATTATAGTCAATTTGAAATTTGTTAAACAAGTTTTAAAAAAAATTGTATTAAAATTTATTTATAGACCTTTTTATTTCCATAATTCTATTTTAGCATAAAAGCCAGTCGTATAAAAAAATATTTTTAGTTTGTTGAGGGGGGGGTAACAAATTTTGATATAATTTAATTAGGGGGGTCACTGAAGGTTTGCCAGTTGTTGACGGGGGGGGGGGGGCAAAAAATTGCCTAAAAATTGTTGACATAGTTAATGGATGTCCCCTTTGTCAGTTATAAAGAAAAGTTTCGAATGTGCAGATGTTGTCTGCGACTGTTGTTCTCAATAGAACTAATAGATTATAAAAACTCAGTTAGAGGCAGCGCGAAGTTATATTACTCACAAAATCTCATACTAGAGTCAGCACGAATTGTTACTGGACTAAACAATAATCAAACCAGAGTCAGCACGAATCGTTACTGGACATACCAATATTCAAACTAGAGAAAGCACGAATTGTTACCGGACTAAATAATGTTCAAACTAGAGAAGGCACGAATTGGTACTGGAAATACCAAAACCCAAACTAGGGAAGGCACGAATTGTTCCTGGACATGCCACAACCCAAACTAAAGAAAGCATGAATTGTTACAGGACATACCAAAACCCAAACTAGAGAAAGCACGAATTGTTACTGGACATACCAAAACCCAAACTAGAGAAAGGACGAATTGTTACTGGACATACCAAAACCCAAACTAGGGAAGGCACGAATTGTTCCTGGACATGCCACAACCCAAACTAAAGAACGCATGAATTGTTACATGACATACCAAAACCCAAACTAGAGAAAGCACGAATTGTTACTGGACATACCAAAACCCAAACTAGAAAAAGCACGAATTGTTACTGGACATACCAAAACCCAAACTAGAGAAGGCACGAATTGGTACTGGACATACCAAAACCCAAACTAGGGAAGGCACGAATTGTTCCTGGACATGCCACAACCCAAACTAAAGAAAGCGTGAATTGTTACAGGACATACCAAAACCCAAACTAGAGAAAGCACGAATTGTTACTGGACATACCAAAACCCAAACTAGAGAAAGCACGAATTGTTACTGGACATACCAAAACCCAAACTAGGGAAGGCACGAATTGTTCCTGGACATGCCACAACCCAAACTAAAGAACGCATGAATTGTTACAGGACATATCAAAACCCAAACTAGAGAAGGCACGAATTGTTCCTGGACATGCCACAACCCAAACTAAAGAAAGCATGAATTGTTACAGGACATACCAAAACCCAAACTAGAGAAAGCACGAATTGTTACTGGACATACCAAAACCCAAACTAGAGAAAGCACGAATTGTTACTGGACATACCAAAACCCAAACTAGAGAAAGGACGAATTGTTACTGGACATACCAAAACCCAAACTAGGGAAGGCACGAATTGTTCCTGGACATGCCACAACCCAAACTAAAGAACGCATGAATTGTTACATGACATACCAAAACCCAAACTAGAGAAAGCACGAATTGTTACTGGACATACCAAAACCCAAACTAGAGAAAGCACGAATTGTTACTGGACATACCAAAACCCAAACTAGAGAAAGGACGAATAGTTACTGGACATACCAAAACCCAAACTAGGGAAGGCACGAATTGTTCCTGGACATGCCACAACCCAAACTAAAGAACGCATGAATTGTTACAGGACATATCAAAACCCAAACTAGAGAAAGCACGAATTGTTACTGGACATACCAAAACCCAAACTAGGGAAGGCACGAATTGTTCCTGGACATGCCACAACCCAAACTAAAGAACGCATGAATTGTTACAGGACATACCAAAACCCAAACTAGAGAAAGCACGAATTGTTACTGGATATACCAAAACCCAAACTAGAGAAAGCACGAATTGTTACTGGACATACCAAAACCCAAACTAGAGAAAGGACGAATTGTTACTGGACATGCCACAACCCAAACTAAAGAACGCATGAATTGTTACAGGACATATCAAAATCCAAACTAGAGAAGGCACAAATTGTTATTGGACTTACCATTTCTCAAACTAGAGAAAGCACGAATTGTTAAAGGACATATCAGAATCCAAACTCATTTAGATGACATACCACGTGTGAAAACTGAGAACCACACAAATCCTACACATATGGTGTGAGGAAATATTAATAATATTAGAAATCATGTAGTGCTCTAATTACTGACTTAATTATTAACAGTGAAATTCAATGATTTTTCCATGCATGTGCAACATCCGGCCCTCGACCTGGTTTTATCCGGTTTACATCAAGGTCAATACCAATGCAGTAACAATCGCTATCCGGTCGCACCTTGGAGGAAGCTGAACATGTCTAGATTATTTTGTAATTGTAGAGAGTCACTTGAAACTGCATTTCAGTTTATCTTTAGAGTCTATCGATCCAGAGATTAAATCAGGAGGGTATTCCTGACTATTACATTCTTTCCATTTTTTTGCATATACATGTACCTGTTGATTTGCTAATTGAAGGTTCTTCTCAGCTATTTTATTTTCTACATTGTTAAGAGTGCAAAGCAGGTCAAGATTTTAGTAATTACTCCCATTCAGAATAGTATGCATTTTCCCTTGACAACGGGATACAAGAGTAATATTTTCATTGACAACAGGATACTACTGTATTTGTTGAAATAATTAAACCTGTTCCAGCCGACGCTATTGCCACGCTATTTTTCATGACGTCATATAATATACTAAATCCCTTTTTCCCTTGGGAATCGTCCTCACGCAGTGACATCTGGTGGGGTACCATTGCGTTTTCAGGTTCCCTTGTTTTAGTAACTCCATCAGAGCCTTCAGTATTTTGAAAATAGTGTAACATGGCCAGCTAAACAAGTGTCTTTGATGCAACATCTTATTATTTTTCTTCATAAAATTTTTTTTTTATAAATAATTTACATTTTTTGCATCATCTTCTAATTACTTTATGATTTTTTGAGAAAAAAAATACTAAAAATCAATTTAAATAAACCTTAATGATCATATGCTTTGTTATCACATAATATCTCAAATTTGCATAACATCATTTGTGATCTCATTAAAATATATAATCTTAAGAATCTGTGATACAATTATTTCCATTCTCATTTCCAATCTACGTCTCTGAATCGAATGTTACTGTTACAAATAAGACTCCGGTATAAACTATTACTGATAGATAAATAATAAATAAGACCTTGGCAAATAAATATGACTCGTATATAAAAAAGAATCTAATATAAAATTACTGGCATATAAGTAACATTCTAGTAAATAAATATGGCTGGTATATAAATAAGATTCTAGTATATAAATATGACTGTGATTTATAGCATCGATTGAATAAACCTTCAGGAATTCACGAAAATTCTCTCAACTTGATTATGATATCAGTCTTTATATTGAACTGGTATTTCCTCTCGAAGTGATGTTATTTGTGGAAATTATCTTAAAGTCAACCTTAGCATGTACAGATATTTTATTAGAAAAACAAAACAAGGATTTGGAGTGAAATTGGTGTTAAATAACTTTATGTTTTGATTCACCATCAGTCTTTTAATGAACTGACTTGAATTGTGGATATCCTAAAGCTCTTCTAGGTCCTGAGTCACCATCAGTCATTTAATGGGTTGATTTGCATTGTAGATGGCATATTGCACTTCCAGGTCCTGATTCAAAGTCAATCTTAATCAATTGACTTGCATTGTAGATGGCCTATTGCACTTCCAGGTCCTGGTTCAAAGTCAATCTTTTAATAAATTGACTTGCATTGTAGATGGCCTATTGCACTTCCAGGTCCTGATTCACCATCCGGACTTCCTTTTCTACAGACTAATGCTACAGTTTGGTGATTATATGAGATGACGTATAACAGAATCAATGCGCTAATCTTGATTTCTGTACCTACATCTAGTTACAGAGCAGTGGATCTATACATATGATCATTTTGATTTCCCTTTATTACATTTATAAGCGAGGGGGAAAAACAACTTTAATTATCTCTGGGTGTAACCAAATAGATAAATAAAATTGGAACAAAGAAGGTCAATCAAAATAGCAAGGATTTAGTATCTCTAAATGTTGATAAAATTTTAAATGATATAAACCAAAACTCGATGAATGTGTCGAAAAGATTATTGATAGTTACCATGATGAATCAGTCACAAAGAAGACTATCAGCAGAAAGCGAAACCTAACTGTGACGTCTCAAAGAAAACTTGCTGAATATCGTCAGCTTTGCCTTTAACACAGACTGCATAACCACCAAAAGCAAAGCTTTAATATATTTAAGACAGTTCAGATTAAAAGTCTCAAGTGAATCACTTGGATATTATAAATTATATAGAAATATGTATCAATTTCTTGCAAGAAGCAAGCAAAAGCAATATGAATTTTAAAAATGGGCCTTTTACCTGCATTATTCTTCGAAAATACACAACTTTTCTGGCGCGTTGTAAAGAATCCAAGTACTTGTACGCATATCAGAATCACGTCTGCAACTTGGTACGAATATTTTTCAGACTTATTTAATTTTTCCAGTAATGTTGACCTGATAAAGGTAAACGAAAACATTTGTCTAATCCAGTGTTTGTGTGTGTGTGTGTGTGTGTGTGTGTGTTTAACAATTTTCAGTTTTATCGCTGCAATGCCTCCAGTGTGGCAGTTTATATGGATGTCTAGTACAGGGGCATCGCGCCAGACATGTATTTCCCACCCAGTCACATTATCCTGACACCAGGCCGACCAGATTTAACACTAACCTCTTAAATGCCGAGCGCCAAGCGAGGCGGCTGTTAGTACCATTTTTATATTTGGTATGACTCGGCCAGGGTTCGAACCCGTGACTTCCCGCATCCGAAGTGGACGCTCTGACCACTTAGGTCACAAGAGCGGTCCAGATAATTCATGAGCCTTTAGATAGAACAATCAATGAAGAGGAGGTTCGTCATGTCTTGTGTAAACTGAAACATGACAAAGCTGGGGAAATATATGCTTAATCCAGCAATACCTTAATATTGTAATACGCACAGGGGTATTCACTTGACCGAGCGGTGTCAAAACCCTGGCGCGAGTCACGCTGGAAGTCATAAGTTTTCCCCAAATTTCCAAAGACTTCCATACAACTTGAGTTGTAAAATGGAAAGAGAGACGTGTCTGCTATAACTAATAATCTTTGCTCTAATCAATTGGCGACCCAGAGGAGACAACTTGCCCAAACGTCCATTAACTGCACCTTTGCATGGTTTTTATTCATTATCATCCGAATTCCGTACCGCAAGCCCGTCATGCCATAGAAATTCCACTAGTATTCCCTTACTAAATGGGAAATATTTAACTGCGCGACCCTAGGCCAGTCAATCCACAGAAATTCCGGCGTATCACGCTCATATACATACGCCCATTTTCCACTATGGCCACATAAACGGTACCTACCAAGTTCCAACTTATTGATTCCATTCTATAATTTACTGATTTCCAACCATAAATGCTGCCTTTTCAATCACAATACTTGACTGACTTTTAATATGGACTATGCTACAACCAGGGACAGTCATTCGGCTTGTGCCTAAAATCACTACTAACGAACCCAGCATGGTTCAAATTCACTAACACTCCTCTCTGTGATGTTTTCTCCTACTAACTGGCTAACTATTTCGGGCTAGCAACTCCAAATTTATTACAATATGTATGGGCATCACAATTGCACAAATGTTAATAATATTATTAAATAAATGATTCTATGCTGGATATTATCAAGAATATTGGTCAACGGATATCTTCATACCAGCTGTGAAAAAAAAGAGGATGCAAATGAACTCTCCAATCTCAGCGGCATTAGTCTTAAGTTTTTAAATATATAAGAAACATATTGGTTGAGTATATGCATTATTTATAGACTATGAAAAAGTCTTTGATAGGATACAGACAACTTGGCTTTTCATTATTGTAAGTATATAGATGGGTCAATCAAACAGTTAATAATAATGACGCGGCAATCTACATTTAACTAAACTGTCCTTTATGTTCGTGTATAGTCGGGGCAATCAAACAGTTAATAATGACGCGGCAATCTACATTTAACTAAACTGTCCTTTATGTTCGTGTATAGTTGGGCCAATCAAACAGTTAATAATGACGCGGCAATCTACATTTAACTAAACTGTCCTTTATGTTCGTGTATAGTCGGGCCAATCAAACAGTTAATAATGACCGAGTATTCTCGATTTAACTAAACTGTCATTAATGTCAGTGTAATGTCGGGTCAATCAAAACGGTTAAGGGGCTCCGAGTGGCAAAGTGGTCTAAAGCGCTCTCCGTTACAGATCACTGCCATCTCGCCTCTGTCTGCGTGGGTTCGAGTCTCAGATTCTGGCAATGTGGGTATGTGGGAAAGCTTTCCAGTAGCTTCTCATGGGTCAGTGGTTCTTTCCGGGTTTATTTTCCCGTGCTCTTCCTCCACCATTAATACCGGCCGCCATGTGTAGCCTATCGTGTGTTTAAAAATGGCGTTAAACCCACAACAATTACAATAACAACAAAACGATTAATAATGACCGGATATTCTCGATTTAATTAAACTATCATTAATGTTAGTGTATATGCATTTTTTTTTTTTAAAAAAAAGCAATATTTATTTTACGGCTATCTACCAGACATCACATGTACGGTTCTTCGCTAGACATCACATTTATGGTTCTTCGCTAGATTTTACATTTACGCTTTATCGTTAGATATAACATTTATTGTTCATTGCTAGACATCACATTTACGGTTATTAGCTTGACATTACATTTACGGTTTTTTAATAGTCATCACATTTACGATTATTCGCTAGACATCATATTTGCAGTTTTTCACCAGACATATTCACGGTTCTGATCAGACATGATATCGTATTTTTCGTTCCCGAACATCGTATCTCACGGTTCGTCACTAGGCATCATATTTACCGTTTATTCCTAAATATAATAGTTTACTGTTCTTTAATAAGCATAGCTTTTTACTGTTCTTTGCCAGACATTATCTTTTACTGTTCTTTGCCAGACATCATCGTTTACTGTTCTTTGCCAGACATCATCTTTTACTGTTATTTACCAGACATTATCTTTAACTGTTATTTACCAGACATCACCTTTTACTGTTCTATACGAGACATCATCTTTTTCTATTCTTTACTGGACATCATATTTTACTGTTATTTACCGGACATAGTTTTTTTTTACTGTTCTTTACCAGACATCATCTTTTACTGTTCTTTACGAGACATCATATTTTACTATTCTTTACCGGTCATCATCTTTTACTGTTATTTACCAGACATAGCTTTTTACTCTTCTTTAGCAGACATAGTTTATTTTTACTGTTTTTTGCCAGACATCATCTTTTACTGTTATTTACCAAACATTATCTTTTACTGTTCTTTAGCAGACATAGTTTATTTTTACTGTTTTTTGCCAGACATCATCTATTACTGTTACTTACCAGACATTATCTTTTACTTTTCTTTACCAAACATCATATTGTACTGTTCGTTACCAGACATCATCTTTTTACTGTTCTTTGCCAGACATCATCATTTACTGTTCCTTACCAGACATCATCTTTTACTGTTCTTTAACATAGTTTTTTACTGTTCTTAAGCAGACATAGTTTTATACTGTTATTTACCAGAGTAGCTTTTTACTCTTATTTACCAGACATCATTTTGTTACTGTTCTGTACCAGACATAGCTTTTTACTGTTCATTACCAGAGATAGCTTTTTACTGTTTTTTTTACCAGATATAATCTTTTACTGTTCTTTACCAGACATCAGCTTTAACTGTTCTTTACCAGAGATAGCTTTTAACTGTTCTTTACCAGAGATAGCTTTTTACTGTGTTTTTTTTTTACCAGACATAATCTTTTACTGTTATTGACCAGACATCGTATTTTACTGTTCTTTACCAGACATAGCTTTTTCTGTTCTTTACCAGAGATAGCTTTTTACTGATCGTTGATGTCAATCATAGTTTAATTGTTCATTCCTAGATATCATAGTTTATCTGTTCATTCCAAGACATCATAGTTTAACTGTTCCTTCATAGACATCATAGTTTGACTGTTCGTTCCTAGACTTCATAGTTTAACTGTTCGTTCCTAGACATCATAGTTTAACAGTTCGTTCCTAGACATCATAGTTTGACTGTTCGTTCTTTGACTTCATAGTTTAACTGTTTGTTCCTAGACATATTAGTTTAACTGTTCGTTCCCAGACATCATAGTTTAACAGTTCGTTCCTAGACATCATAGTTTGACTGTTCGTTCTTTGACTTCATAGTTTAACTGTTCGTTTCATGACATTATAGTTTAAACTGTTCGTAAAATCAGACTTCATACAAAATGCCGCGCCTTATCCTAGAGCTAACATAAAGCGTGGAGCACGTCTTGAAACTATTCTGTCAATAACGATTCATTTCGATCGCCTGTATAATTGGAATTTCATATATTTAAATATTAAAGGATAAAAATGTCCCCGAACATCAAGTAATAGTTCAAGTATTCAGTAATGGTAATGGAATTGTTCGTAGTGAGAATTCGCATTTGACCGCTTCTCCACTAGCTTAGAATTCGACACAAAGGTATATCGCGTCAGTCAATTCAAATCAGACGATTGAATTTGACAGGTTGACCCGATATCGAATGGCCGTACAATCTGACCCTCTATTGTATCTTGTCAATGTAGCGCGAAACAGGTCAAATTCAACATTTGAAGTACCGTAGACGTTGTAAAATAGGTACATCCAATCTGGTGGTCTTTGTTTCTTTTTGTTGTTTTTTTTTTTCTTCCTGGCTTTAACGTAATTTTAATATTTTAATGACAACTTTATGCTGAGCAAATGGACTACCCTGGCCAGGCTTTCGCTAAAATAATTTAATCTTGACTTTTAGTCTAGAATATGGCTATCTGTCATGGAGTTCATGCAATTCTGAACTTGCGTAAAACAATGAGTTTCCACAAACAGCCAATCCAATGTGGTTCTCCAAAAGTAAAGTTCATTTGATTGGTTGACTCAGAATCTCATACCCAGTCCCAAATGTTGTATATCACAAGGCGATACTGGATGCAATTTAAGTCTAAGTTGGACCAATCAAACATCTCAAGTCTAGCGTTATACTCTAATCAGACATTAATCAATTTATATTGGATCCCCTTAAGAGATATGTTTCTAATATTTCTTCTTCTTCTTCTTCTTCTTCTTCTTCTTCTTCTTCTTCTTCTTCTTCTTCTTCTTCTTCTTCTTATTATTATTATTATTAGTAGTAGTAGTAGTAGTAGTAGTAGTAGTAGTAGTAAATTAAATCAGCTTCTCGATAATGAAAGATAATAGTTATATCGAAAAGGAGCTAAATCTAGCTCAAAGAGACAAAAGGTAACAGCATTTTCCATATCAGTATCTTCCATATAATGACTCCACATTTTGGTTTCTGGACAAGAAAGAAAAAAGTCAATATGTGTGCTTTCTCGAAGATATTTCCTCAGATAATGAGGTAAAAATGGACATAACTTAGAAAAGAAAATGACGAGTTTCGATAACGAGTAAAATGTTAAGAGATTAACAACATTTAGAACTCCACGAAATTGAATAATTACTTTTATAAACTAAGCAAACGTGAACTCCTACTATGTATAATAGACCTGAAGAAAAAAGATGAATAGTCAAACAAAATTTGTTCCAATTTCTTGTGCTTTTAGTTTTGATTTGTTTTTCTTTGTGTTTGTTTGCCTTCTTCTGTTTTTGTGTCGTTTTCACACTTGACACAACTAATATATCACTACTCTGTTGATTTTCTGTATACTTATGGAAATCAAGAAACATTTCGGGTACACGCGGCATTTATCCATATGTCGTTTGCTTCAATCAAATACCAGCGACCATGTACTTCTTGTAGCTTCTGAAGTGTGATATATGTTTCTCTGGGGTTAAGTATCATGTTGTGATTAATTGGAATCCGATTTCAATGAAAAATGTCATGCTTTGTTAGATATGTAATCTTTATTTCACACTTCATAAAACGGATATATTAATGGAAGTGATCATAATCTCAAGGGGTCATAGAGACTGGAACATACATACATGCATACACACACACATACACACACATACATACATACATACATACATACATACATACATACATACATACATACATACATACATACATACATACATACATACATACATACATACATACATACATACATACATACATACATACATACATCTTTTTTCTCTCGTCTTTTTACAGTATTAGTATCCATCTTAGCCCTGTGAATGGTATGTGGAAGCGACTTGTAAGACATTTGGCCAGCCTATATTAGAAAGGTAGAGTTGTAAATTTAAAACGTTGGATAAAGGATCAAATTAGTTGTTTTGGTATTATCAAATCAAGATTCCAAGCCAACGTGGAATCTCTTGTACGAGAAAAATTTAGCCCTAAGAATGGCTGTTACCAGGCTATGTGAAAGTAGAACGGCGGTCTTCTGCTTCCGTACATCTTTCGGCCGTTCTTTTATCGTGGCCGATGATGTTTGGTAAATGGTATCCACCACGAAATTTGTTGCAAGTTAGTAGAATGGGAAGTTCTAGTAGGCCTTCATGTAGTAGGTTGAAAGGATTCTGACATCCATTCAGTATGACGGCCAGGGATTTCTAATGTCACGCAACCTCCAAGCTTCCTATTTCACTTCATTGACAAGATGGCCCGCATGTTTTACACTTTCTAACGCGGGTGCCAGGTCCATTTGCAAACACTGCTTGATGTTGGGGTCAGATTCTTCGTCCTCCATCGTTTCCTCCTCTGTTTCCTCTTCTTCACCGGACGATAATAACTGAAAATCGGATGCCAGTGTGAATTCAGCTTCCTGCCTTATTGAAGATGGTCATATTTCTGGTGACCGCACTGGAGTTGTACTGGCCTTACTTGCGTTGGCTTCCAGTGTTTGAGTCGGTGATATCGACTCAGACGTGTATTTCTCATCATCGGTCACTTGATCTTGGTCCTGGGCAGTACATTGAACTGGTCCCTCTGACTTTGATTGTTTGTTTTGGTTAAGAATCGCATTGGGTTTTTCACTGGGTCTTCAGACGAAGCTTCCTCTGTTGTCGCGTTTCGGCGTTTTCTTGGCCGTTCTGTGTAATCTTCTTTGTCCTTGTTGTTTTCTTCCCATACAAGAAGTAACGTGGTACGTATTTCTTGAGTTCTTAAACTCCACCCTGAGGCTGCCATAGGACCTAGTTCCCGTAGCGCACTAAAAGCCTGAGCTGGAATGTATTCCATGGCTAGCTCTGTTAATGCTGCGTGTTGTTTGCTACTCTGTTCGCCTCCCATCCCTCACACTCACTTCACATATTGTCTACTATCACACACAGAAAGGAGAGAAAACAAACCACAAATATACCATCAACACAGACGTGAGAGAAAACAATCCACCACTATTTTATCCACAAAGAAGGGAGGGAAAACAATCCCCAATATTTACTATTCGCACATACATATGATGTAAGATTGACAGACAATGAAGTCGAGTGTTAGCGTTCCTTGCTCTAATTGTCCATATGTCATGACATGGACCTATGTATGGGTAGGTAATTGATATTGGCATATAATAGCTAACAATTTGAGGAGGACAGTCTTTTCCCGCTGGTTATTTTTGTTGTTCTTGTTGTTGTACAAACACATCGTTAAATTGACCAATGTTCAGATGGGCCATTTTCCATATCACGAGAAGTTGGATGCTATGTAATGACCAGACAATGGTAAAATGACATTGTTGTAGAGAGGCTCAGACCTATAGAGATATCTCTCCAGTTGCATTGTGCATTAAGTGAGGCTCAAAGATCAAGAAATGAATTAGTTGAGAGCTGACAAAATAAATCCAAACACTTACTATAACGAAAACAAGACTCTCATACGTCTTGCTGTAGCAGCAAACCTAGTAAAATGTTTTAAACAAATAACTATTTTTATAGAAAGCTTCGTATTGTGGGCAGACATATTTATCGTTATCTGACTACGCGTTTTTATTATGTTTACAGCTACCCATGTTAAAAGAATATTTCAGGAGGCCCTGAGTAATTATAATTATACTTAGTTCAGGCACGTGACTTAATAACGTAGTCATTGACTGTGGTGGATGGGGGGGGGGGGGTAGTTGGTGTTGTGTTGGTTGATGATTGTACCTTCTTACAAGGTGTCCCCCTTTATTAGGTTATCGTTTTTTAAAGATCATCGCCCTCCGTGTTATTGCCCAGACTGAGTAATATTAACAGAAAATGTGGAATAAACAGAGATCGCAGCAGATATATCAAACAGAATTACTCGAAAGACACCGTACATAAATAAAAACAACGTAATCAATTTAAGAAACAACTGTGAGAATACATTACGTTAGGAAGATACACTTCGTTTGAAATAAAACATTCACCGAATTTCAAAGACATAATTAATTTATATAAATAGCCGATCCATCGTTCATCATAGAAACGAGTGAACAATTGCCTTGTAAAATATAATAATTATAATATAATAACCTGTTCATTCCAGTTCACTCCATCGGCACTGCAGTTGTTCTTCTCTGTCCATTTCGCTCTTCTCTTCAAACACCTGGTCCCTCGGACAAAATGATTTTATGAGAGAATTTCTTCCGAATTCCTCTATAAGTACGCTAATTTAATTCTTGCGGAAAAATGTGGACTGATTAGGATTCCCCATGGGTATTACTTAAAACGAACGAGTACGTGTAAAAAAAAAACAAAAGCGCCTCTTATTTGGCGTAATTAATTAGAATTAAATATATTTACCACCTTTTATAACGAAGCGCCAAAATTAGCGGTCAGCCTTACTTCTAGATTGCCCAACAGCTGGTCTGTATAATTTAAATTCCGACAAGTTCGATGCCGAAAATCAAAGTTAACCTTTCACTAGACTCGTCTAAAACGGTTAAATAATTGTAGGCTTAATAAGGAATTATTTCCTCTCCCTACAAATACCTTAGAAATCGTTGCAGCATAGCGATTTAACAAGCACGTCCCCATAAATCTAATTAATTGTTATCAGGTCCGATCTAATGTTCTCTTTATTGATCGACATAAATTTGCACTCTCACACTGACCTTCGACTCAAAGTCGACAATGTGTGCTTATATATATTTTTACAAGACATTCTCGTGTCGCTGTAACCAATAAAGATAGTACAAAAGATGTAAGATTAAATAACGATTGTGCGGTACCGGGGATTTCATGTGACAACAGGCCTCTAACTTCAAAACTTGTATGGCACTGAACAAAGTAGCGCATAGTCATGTCTTAGTAATAGCGATTACGCGGATGAGTAAAGAAAGTTTGTTCTAATTGTCATAAGAGAGAGATAGACGGGTACACATCAATACTATACAGATATCGTGGTTCACTCAGAAACTCGGATCCGCTAACCCAGAATTATTTAGAATCATCATATCTAGTGGGTAATTTATTTTGACTGGACGGAAAAAGGATGATTTCGCCGAAATTTTACACCAGGTTGAAAAGGGGTTTAATTGTGCTGTCTCTATTCATAAACGTAGGTAAATATTGACCTACCTAAGGTAATATATATGGTCAATCCTGTTTAGACGTCATTTGGAAGGCATTCTTGAGATACTCATCTTTTGTAAAATCATGTTGACGGCACAGTTAAAAATAACATTATCATTACATTTTCGTGCTATAAATAGTTAATTTATATCATGTGCTTGACATTTGTCCGTGATTGAGAATAGATTTTTGGTCCACCTGACTATTTTCCGGGCGGATGGTTGTATCCACCTGAGTTTTGTAATTTCAAAAAGATGTTTACTTGAAGTTAGGTCCAGTGACTGACCATGTTTATAAAATAATCCAAAACGTTCCATTTAACATATTTCAAATGATTCATGTCCAGCGTTTAACTGTATCTTAAGTCAAAACTGTCGCACTATTAGTACATTCAAGATTATTATTACCTCAGCATATTCAATATTGGAATTCATTTGGAACATTCTAAACTTTTGGACTTATAATAGAGCAAAATGATTATTAGGGACTTAATTCCTCTCAAATTTCAACTTTGTAACTTTGACAAATAAATCATTTGTGAATTATACTAAACTTGTGGGTTTCTCTTCTCTAATTTGTACGACAACAGGCTTAAAAATCGATATAAAAAGTACGTTTTACCTACTTTACATAGCGACTTTGATTCTGGAGAGAGAATAGACTCAAAATGACATGTTTACGACTTCTGTCGCCTATGAAATAATAAACAAAGTGTATTGCACTATTTTAAGAATCGCAATACTATTCATGTGAAAGAAATTCTGACTGCGAAATGTATGTATCTTTTCTAAATATAAAGCGATTTACGACTTGAAGTAAATCTGAGCAACCTTTCCTTTCTTCAGAAAACCAATGAGTCTGTAATAATAATCTCAAACGGAAAATAATTCGCTCGCCAGCATACCATTTTAATGTGTATTTAATAAGAGAAAACTAAGTTCTTAAAAACTGAACAATGGAAAAATATGTTCAATGCACAACAACGAATAATTAAAAAGATTTCGGAAGGGTCGTGAGGTTGAAAGTGATATAGTCCACGCGAAATTGTCGATCATAAAATATTGTTTAATGAGAAGAAATAAACAGGAATACTATTTTTCGTTTCGTATAAGCTAATGAATTTCTGTTTCGTTAAAGGGTTTTTAAGTTTAAATGTAAGCGGGCTTTGTATCACCCTCCAGCATCTTAGTTTGGGTCACATGATTTTTCTTGGGTATATATACGTTCAAGCTGTGGCTGAAAAATGGTGGTGTATTATGAAGAGATACTGTGTGAAGACGTTACCTTGTATAAGCACCCTTCGGAGCAAGCACATTTGGTCGTAGTTCGCTAAACAGGAAAGGGCCAAGGCGGTGAATTTAAAAAGTGTAGTAATAAACTCTCTCTCGATCGATCGATCGATCTCTTGATCTCTCTCTCTTGATCTCTCTTGATTTTGATCTCTCTCTTGATCGAGTAACGAAGTACGATACAGTCGACAATAATGCGACAATACCAGCGCCACTCAGCGACCCAGTCGGCAACAAGGCGCCCCGACAACGATCCTATCAATGACACAGCGACTCAGCCGACGATACTGTCGGCGACCACAGGACACTCAGTCGACGACACAGCGACTCAGTCAACAATCCAGTCGGCGACAAGAAGCCAGGAATAAGACAGTATCTGCTAGGGTCGAAATATGTCGCATTCTGGAGCGCCAGTCCTCAGACAGATTTATTGTCATATCACTCTAAATACAAAGACCTATCCTGAAGGACATGAAATAGCTTGACTCAGGGTAGTGTAGCAGAGGGAGTTTCCACTGCAATATGCTCTGTCATTTTATTTGTTTAGGTGACGTAGAGTTAAACTGTCAACTGATTTGTTTGGTGACTTGGTCTTCAGTAATCTACTGTCTTGCTTGGCGACGTAGAATTATATATTCTGCTGGCTTACTTGGTGACTTGCAGTGAATTGTTCTACTTGCTTGCTTTATGACTTGGAGTGAACTGATCTGCTGGCTTGCTTGATGACTTGGAGTGAACTGTTCTACTTGCTTGCTTTATGACTTGGAGTGAACTGATCTGCTGGCTTGCATGATGACTTGGAGTGAACTGTTCTGCTGGCTTGCTTGATGACTTGGAGTGAACTGTTCTGCTGGCTTGCTTGACGACATGGAGTGAACTGTTCTGCTGGCTTGCTTGATGACTTGGATTGAACTGATCTGCTAACCAAGAGACTAACCAGTATACGAAATATACCAGATAGAAATTCAAATATTTATATAAAAGACTGTACTGATGAATGCTTCAATTGTGCCACAGTAAAACAATTTTGTAAGTGAAAATACATGTTACTCATGCATGAAAATGTGCAAAACATTTGGTAAATACACATAAGATATGTATAAGTGACATTATAATAAATATAGTGTTATTTGCACAAATATTCTGTTTTAGAGCAATAAAGAGCAGAATGAAGAGCAGCTACCACATGGAGAAAGAGGGACTTTTTAGAACCATCAAGAAACTACAGAGCCATGGTGTGGAGGTGAACGCAATTATTTGAGACCGGCATGTCCAGATACCAAAATGGATAAAATGACTGCCACACACTATTTTGATGTGTGGCATGTTGCAGAAGGTGTGTGTGTGTGTGTGTGTGTGTGTGTGTGTGTGTTTTCTAATTTTTACTACATTGAATGATACCATTTGATGCAACTCATATATAAGCATATATGTTAATACAATCAGAATTTAAAAAAAACTGTCTCGAATCATTTTTTGTTCCAGTTGTGAAGAAAAATTAGAACACATTGCCAACAAAATGCAATGACGATGTGAGGAAATGGATTCTGAGCATTTCAAGTCACCTGTACTGGTGTGCAGCTTCAGCCTAACGTGGAAATAGTGACTTAAGTGTTGCCAAGTGGCATTCTGTAGCTAATCATGTCCAGAATAGATGTTCACTTGAAAATAGTCTGTTTCCAAGCTGTTTACATGACTGTCTGCCTGAGGCCAATGCACGTTACAAATGGTTACAATCCAGTTCATATTAAACTACAATAAAATTTAAAGGATTTTTGTTCTTTAAGAGCACACAAGTCATCTCTTAAGTAAACTGTAAAGATTCTCATAATTAAAATTACATGTGTTGTACTTAAGTAAACTGTAAAGATTCTCATAATTAAAATTACATGTGTTGTACTTTTAAGAAAGACTTTATGGAGTAAATTTCTTTAGGAATAGTGTTTTAATTCCTGCTAAATTTGGAAAGTTTAGAAATTAGTCTGTTTTGTAATGATTGATCAGACTACAACATAGTATTAATCTCTGTTCATGAAGCAAGGCTTGTGTGAAGATTGATGAAGTTGTACTGAGTAGGAAGCTGGCGAAAGACATCACAAAGTTATCACCCATCCATCAGACATCAAATGTAGAAGCATTCCATATTGATGTTAACCATTTCGCTCCAAACATGATGGCGTTTTCGTATTGCGGAATGAGAAACAGGTAAATTGTGTACAGCCTATGAAATTTCATCTTAACAATGACTAATTTCATAGTTGCCAACTATTCATTATAAAATAAGTTTGATGAAATGTGTAATATCTTCTACAATTGCTTTCGTAAATATATATTCACAAGCAAAAGCCATAAACTATTTAAACAGATTTTATATATAAAGTACCACATAATGTTGGGGAAAAAAACATAAAATGCATTTTTCATATTCTAATTATTTATTTATTTTTTGTCTTCTTAACATTAGACTGCACTTAAAGGCACTCCATTTCAATGAAAAGGCCAACAGACCACAGGCAATGACGAGCTCTGGAACCAGCCGATACCAGATTTCATTTCCCAAGTACAAAAAAAAGAGAGTACATTGTAAAAGAAGTCAAGGAAGACTGCACATACAGTATGTCCCAGATATAATGCATCATACAATTTAAATCTTTCTTTTTTAGTTACATTAAGGATTTTTGGTAAATTGTATCTGACTCATGCTGAACACCCCTGCACTACGAACGAACTTTGAATTATTGTGCTTCGTCCACTATGGGACATGTAGCACTGTTTAATGCTAGCACAGCTAGCTATTTAATTAATCCCGAGGGAGCGAAATAGTGCCAACTCCCAAGGGCATTTATGTGTTCATAGAACACTATTTAATTTGGCCGTAAGATCGGAGTCGTTAAAGAGCGTCTATCGAAATGAATGGTAGACCTTTGTGAGTGGGAATAGGCCCAGCACACACTCGCTTCTGTCCAGTTCGACATCGCTGCGGAAAACGTCAGGTAGCTGTGTTGTCCGGTGGCGGAAAAGGTGAAAAGTTGGCTCGGGCAGGTTTGCGCCTTTGTCGATCAGTTGTGCTTCCTTACTCCAGGGTATCTGGTCTAAAGTTTTCCCTATTAATTTTGATAGACTATGTGCTGTTATGAATCTATAGTGGATACAGCCCCGTGTGATAGCTATTGTTTATGCGGTTATATGACCCGCTTCCCTGATGGTTCTAGGTGATTCCACCTTATATTTCTTAGCTATGATTGGTTAGTTATTGTCTAAAAATATTGTTTGGTGCAGCATTGTGCTGCTATGTCTGATGGTCTTGGGTTTTTTGGCCAACTTTATTAATTATTTTGGGCCCTAAGGTCTTTAGACCTTAGTTTTGTATGCAGTCTTGTGCCGCTGGGCCTGATAGTCTTGGACTTTGGACTACCTTATAGTATTAAGTTGGGGTATTGTATTGCGTATAATATCTAAAAAATTGTGTTGCGGCCTTGTGCTGCGGGGCCTAATAGTCTTTGGGTTTTAGACTACCTTATAATTTCTAAGTTGGGGCCTTTACACAGGTTGAAAATTTTATGTGGACTGGTCTCAGACCACTGATGTAAAATTTACTTTTATGGTGCTTAACTTTCAGTTGGCTTCATATTGGTTAACTGTTAATGCTGTCGACAAGGCTGTATGTAGAGAAAAAGTTAGATATAGATATAGGAGGGTGTTAGGCCTAGACTCATTTAATTCCTGCCATTTACGCCTATGCTGATGGTATCCACGTTTCACACCTACTTGATCTTATTTGATGTTATTATGCTTTTATCTTCGTTATTTATGCAGTATGACTGATGTTATTCACTTGATGTTCCAGTTAATGCTTATTTGATGTTACTTTTGTTACATTCCCTTACTTTTGTTGTTAATTTTTATTCTCGTAGTGGTTGGTTACTCAGAGTGTTTTGAGTAACTTATCCTGTTTCCCAATTTTTGTTTCTTGGGTTACTCGCCTCTTAATTTTTGGTTTGGTTGCTCAGGTAGCGGACTTTTGTGAGCTGCATGCCCATCATAGTGTAGGTGGGTCCATAAAGGAACTGCTCACCGTCCTTTGCTGGTGCTTCCATCCCTTTAAATGGCTTTTTTTTCCCTTCACACTTTGAAAATATTTTTGGGTGTCCCTATTTAGCCTATTTTGGTGTTCATTTTTTATTCCCTTTTTTATGTTCTTTGTTTTTATTCCCGAAGTGGTTGGTTACTCAGAGTGTTTTGAGTAATTAATTCTATTTCCCAATTTTTGTTTCTTGGGTTACTCGCCTCTTTAATTTTTGGTTTGGTTGCTCAGGACGCGGACTTTTGTGATCAGTGTGCCCAGCGTAGTGTAGGTGGGTCCATAAAGGAACTGCTCACCGTCCATTGCTGGTGCTTCCATCCCTTAAAGTGGTTTTCTTTTTTTGGTTTCACACTTAAGGAATATTTTGGCACTAGTTATTGGTTATAAACTAGTACCAGGGTTTTGATGTTTATTATGCGTACTATTTCTATATTTTTTCAATTAGCCCTGTTGTTTTAAGGAATTCATTTATATTTTTGTATGTTCCCTGGGGGTTGATGTTTGTTACTTGAATTATTTCTGGATATGTACATGGGACGGCTATGTTTTGATGTTCATATCTGAATTTGTCCCTTTCCTTTTTGGTTTTTCTACAATCGTTGAAGATGTGGTGTAAATCTTCTGGGGTTTTACAATTGTAGCAGTTAATATTATGTGGGAAGGGTCCTATGTATTTCCCAAAGCTGTTTGCCAGTTTGGTTTTACCAATTATTATTCTATTTTGATTATTGATTGTTCATATCCTGTGCACCTAGGTGGTTTTCTATTCCTATTTACTTCCATGATGTTATTGTATAATGTTCTCCCTTGTTTATTTAAATTCCAATCGGTTTGCCAATTTATCGTTGATTAGTGTATGTATTAGGCTATATAGTTCCAATTTACTATATTCGAGTGGCATGTAATTTGGTTCGTTGAGTTTTTCTTTAGCTAGCTTGATTGCTATTTGGTAGGGTATCCACATGAATTCTGTTTCTAATTTGCTTATAAGGTGACACAGAATTCAGCTGTATATATATATATATATATATATATATATATATATATATATATATATATATATATATATATATATATATATATATATATATATATATATATATATGGACCAGTGGTCAGGTAGTCGACTCCCTATTTGTATGTTAAGTTCTGGTATGACCATTGCAGCAGCTGTTTCGTAAGGATTTATTACTTTGGAGCCATCTGTATAGATTTTGGTATAATTTTGTTATTTGTTGTTATTTTCTTCTAATGCCAATGTTTTTAGATAGTGTACTTGGTTTTCCTTGTTTCATTTATTTACAAGGGAGATTACTTTGGATTACTCCAAGGTTCTTTATCATAGTTAATTTTGGTTTCTGCTTGGAATACTTCTATTGGAAGTTGATGTTGTAATTCATGAATTAGTTTTCCCATGGAGGCTTTGTTTCTCAGAGTTTTTCTAAGTGGGATATCACATTTCTTGGGTGCCAGGTAAGTGGGGTGGGTTTTTTGGCTGGGCGGTAAGTCTGGCTGCTTCGTAGGTGTAATGGCAGTTCTCCAGTTAAGATTTGCTGTTCCGACGTTGAGGTTGATGGCAGTGCGCAAGTTCCAATCAGAAGGGCTTTTCTATGAATTTTGTAAAATTTATTTAATTGACATTTTAGTGCCGAGTGGTATACTTGGCAACCATAATCAAGTTTGTATCTTATTAAAGCCCTGCATAAAGTAAGAATAGTTTCCTGATTTGCATCCCACTTAGTTCCTTTTGAGGTTTCTTAGTAAGTTTAAATTCTGGTTACATCTACGTACTAGTTCATCTATGTGGTGCGCCCATGTTAGTTGCCCGTCAAAATACATACCCAGAAATGGCGCTACTTTTACAAATTTTATTATTTGATTTTGTATAGTTAGTTTGGGATACTTTGGTTTGAATCTGTTGAATGGGGCTACCATTTTTGGTCTGCCCATTTACCAATATTATTTTAAGCTGCTTTGTATTTCAGCATTATTTTTGTGGTGGGAGGGGTTTCCTGCTCTGCATAGTCCACATTCATCTGCAAATTGCGATAATCCTATTTGGGTTGTTGCCAGGTTTTGGTCGAGGTCATTAATCAGTATGTTAAAGAGTGTGGAGCTCAGTACGCTCCCTTGTGGAGTACACTTTTCAAGGGTGTATTCTTCTGAGTAAGTTGCCCCTACCCTAGTTATAATTTTGCGGTCTGTTAAGAAGTTTTCTATGAAGTTGTACATTCGTTTCGTAACGCCATAATGATTTAATTTGGCTATTAGGCCTTTGGTCCATACGAGATCGAATGCCTTTTCAAGATCTAAAAATACCGCAATCAAGTTTCTGTCCGCTTTTATTGTGTTATTAAATGCCAATTTTATAGTGGTTTCTAATCTTATAGGTTGGTCTATGGTTGACCTTTTATTTCTGAATCCACATTGGTTTTCTGATATCAGTTTGTTGCTTTCCAGGTTTAAGCCGATTGGAAAGTATGGATTCCATTATCTTGCATATGTTGTTTGTAAGTGAGATGGACCTATATGAGTTGATGTCATCTCGGTCTTTATTTGGTTTTAGTATGGGTATAACTATCGCCGTTTTCCATTTTTTAGGTAGCTTTCCTATTTCCCATATTTTATTTAATAGCTTAATTATGCAAATAATTGTATTTTGGGATAGGTTCTTGTATATGATGTACCCTATTTGATCTTCCCCAGGTGATGTTTCCTGTTTAGTTTTGAGTACCTGATCCCATTCATAAATGAGTATGTCTTTATTTATATGTGATTTCTTGGGACCATGGTCGTGGAATAATTCCTTATGTTTAATTTCTACTGTTTGCCTTTGAATTTGGAGAGGATGAAATTCTTTTGAGTTTCGTAACTTACAAAGATAAAATTTCTTCTTTCAGAATATGTTGAAGAGCTGATGGCAGCACTAGAGGAAAAGGTCAAGAAGCCAGAGTATGTTGCTAGACAGATACCACCACCACCACTATGCAGCCAATTCCAGAGGCCAGAACAAGTCGGATGCTGTCCAGGCTCATAAATCTCGATTCGCAAGATTGATAAGTACATGGCCTTGAAACCTGTGTAGTTATCATTTCAGTTGGAAATTTCCACCTGACTGAATATGCTGCAGGCAAAGCAAATCAGATTTCACGAATCTTAACCAAAACAAAGTTTATGCGGATTAATTTTTGTAACACATAATCAGAATCATACATTATGACAAAATTATTATTCATTCTACTACAATTTATATTTATGTTAAATTGAAAACTATTTAAATCTTGTCTCCAATTCTCGTAATTATTTTTAGTAAATTATTTGCTCGGATATAGGAAGTGGATGTAATTTTTGTTAGCTTCTTAAATTAAGGGTATGGTGGGGGATTCCTTATATCAGACTATGTTGAAGAGTTGATGACAGCACTGGAGAATATCGTCAAGAAGTCAGAGTCTGTTGATAGTTACCGCCAGCTCTATGCAGCCGATTCCAGAGGCCAGACAAGTTGAAAGCTGTCCAGTCTTACACATCCCATTTGCACGCAAAGTACAATTCCTTGTAATGAGTGTAGCTAACACTTTCACTTGGGAAGTTCCACCTGATCGCATACACTAAAAATGATGGCAAAGCAGTTTGATTTAATTTATTTTAATTTAAACAAAGTCCTGGATTTTTATCAAAATAAAGTTGGTACAGATTTATTTTTCTAGCACATATTCAATGTCATATATTGTAACTAAATAATTATACAGTCAAATATTATTTATGTTTGTTAAAATTAATACCATTTTAACTTTTAATACTACCTTAGTTACAAACGTTTGTTATAAAATATTTCAGCGTGCATATAGGCAGTGGATAAAAATTTTCTTTCTTTAATTATGGTTGGAAACATTTCTTCTTTCAGAATATGTTAAAAAGTTACTGGAGAAAATGGTCAGAAAACCAGTCAGTTGATAGTTACCACCAGCTCTATGCAGCCAATCCCTGAGGCCAGACAATTCGACGGCTGTCTGCAAGATAACTACAAGTGCTTGAAACCTGTATAGTTACCACCTTCATTTGGGAACGTCTGCCTGATTGCGTCTACTGCACAGGATGGCAAAGCAACTCGGATTTCACGGCCAAGATATCTCCAACACCATCTTAGCAGCTGCATGTACGCAGTGTATCTATTACGACTGAAAATACAATATGCGACATATTTTAGACTTGGATAAAGTTATATTGTGTCACCTATTCTGGTTTGAACTTATTTATTTCAAGTTTTCTTAGTCAAGACCTTTAACATAAAATTAGATTTTACTACAACCAATGCTAGGAAGCTAAATGAATCTTACGTGAATAGGAACAGACGACAATATGTTTTAAATGTTATACTGTAGTGCAGAGTCTGTTCAAGAAATGTATGATTGAAGTTCCAGTATAACAGACAAATGATGCTAGAAAGGTTTATTCTTAAAAGGTTTGGGTGAAAACTCCACATAAGAAAAATGTCACATTTTCTCAATGAAGGAGGGATTTCATGACTTTATGAGAAACTTTGTTTGATATTTATGGTTATACAGCAATCATTTTTCCCAAAATGGACCTGATATTGGTGCCATAACTATTGTGAGAACCTTATGCCTGTAAATGTTTAATTACTTTGACAGAATTTCCTCGCGATTTCCACACTGCTGTCTGTAAGCATAGTATACTGCTTCCAGGACATATTCATCCTAGCAAACTGTCACAAATCTAGGATGATCGATGATGCAATCCCCATTGAGCTCCTTGATCTTATCAAAAGTCACGCTGATCTCTTTACAGTATCTACACTCTTCAACTGTTTCTTTACTGCTGCAATTTCCCACACGAACACCTAAATAAATAAATATACATGGTAAATATGCTCTATCATAATTATTGTGTTATAGTTTTTGTACCACAATACTGAAATGAACATCTCATCATAAATGTCTTATATTATTCTCATTATTATTTTCACCATAAACCTGTGTGAATTATTTACCACTAGTACTGTTCACTTTAACTGACATGGCAAACTATTCTAGCTAAGCATCTATCCATGGATCATATAAAAAGAACGAACTTTAGCCATAAAATTAAGAAATCATAGTCCGAGTCCTAAATGTTAAAATGTAACGTCACTAGTTACTGATAAACCAAGCTAAATGAAAATCTTCTCTGAAGACATCCAACAAACGTTGGTTCAAATTCGTTTACTTCTCTTTTCATTATGAAATTTAAATAACACTAAAGAAAGAATAAAATATTATTAATAATTAATAATAATTGCAGTAATGATAATAGTAATTACCAGAATGTAGAGCCCAAGCACTACTCAGCTTGAACATGGACTGTGTTCTCTTCAAGGATCCTGGTCTCCTTCAGGCTGAAATTGATACGGTCTCACTTCATAGCGAGCAGAATCTTCTTCAGATTCATGATGCTGGCCATCTTCAAAGGGTTCACCTTCCTCAAACGACGAAGATGAGCATGACAAATTGTCCATAAATTCGCTAGTGCCGTCACTATCACCCACTATAAGCGCATTCGCTAAACTTGAATAACTTCCCTACTGTGCGTCACTTCCGGAAATCCGATTTTTCACCGGAAGTCTACAAATATTTTCCGTAAAACGTCGACGTATGCTTAAAAAAAACTAATTTTCTTCTCTGTGAGTTAAAACCTAAATCAAAAATGTACATTTCTGAGTTATTCAGCGAAAAAGGAACATTATGATATATAATGTGTATTTTACTCTAGTAGACCTTCAAACAAATGACCTTTAGGAAAACAGATCGTTGCGAAAAAAGGAATCAATGTCAATCCTGAAATGTAATATCAATGTATATGTATGTATGTATGTATGTATGTATGTATGTATGTATGTATGTATGTATGTATGTATGTATGTATGTATGTATGTATGTATGTATATATGTATGTATGTATGTAACTACAATAACAAAACGCAAAATGGTTGTTTTTGAAATCAATGCAAGTATACCCGCCGTAAGGTGATAAGCTGATGTGTCCTGCAGTATCTGTTGACGGTATTAATGACGGTTATGTCTCTTTAGTCAACGCTGAAGTTTCAGTGGTGATATACACGTATCTGTCGGTGTCTGACGTTTGATTTTCAAGGTAAAGTTTCAATAGTGATATACACGTATATGTTGGTGTCTGACGTTTGATTTTCAATAGCAAAGTTTCAATGGTGATATACACGTATATGTCGGTGTCTAATGTTTATTTGTCCATGATGATGTATAAATACATGTCGGTGTCTGGATTTGGTTGTCAGTGATGATATGTTATATACGTATATGTTGGTGTCTGGAGTTTGGTTGTTAGTAGTGATGTATACATATGTATCGGTATTTGGAGTATGGTTGTCAGTGGTAATAAATACGTATCTGTCGGTGACTTCAAAAAGAATAATTTGTAAAAACCAACAAAATAACATTTTCTAATCCCAAATATATCATGTCTAAACCCAAAAAATCTAAACGAAAAAAGTTATATCGTGCTTTAATCCACATTTTTACACCCAAATTTATCGTGCTTTGAATTTTAAAAATTAACACTTTCTACACTCAAATATATCGTGTTTGTCGCATCGGACATCATTTTAACGTGTTTATCCTGGGCAGGTCGCTTTAGCAGTAGTTTAAATGAATTACGATGTACACACGAGGATTGGCCGAATAAAATTTTTTTAAAAAAACATAATAAATTCTGACAGATGGGTGGCGAGACTTGTTTTGAATAGCATTAACTTCTATTGTACGAATGCAATTGATGATGTACGATCAATATTGGTACACAGGTAGCAGAATGGCCGGTTTTGATGGATGAACTATAAACTTTTTTTAAAAAAGATTATACCTGTTAACTCAAATTACAATAACCTAGTATTATAGAACCGTCATTCCCCTTTGGCTAAATTCCTGACAATACGAGTAGCTGAAGGTTGGGATGAGTTTTTATAATGGGTCATTGACCGTGTCAGAGCAACTAGGACACTAATCCGTGCAGGGCATCCGGGTGAAAAATGTGTGGAAGTCGTGTTTTCGGGACACTGACATTTTTGCAGTAAAGTTCAACTAAGTAACCGATAAATGTCCATCGTGTATGGGAGCTGTTGATCTTGGATTAGAACGGTCTGCTAAGCTTAATATTGCAATCAACCTCACAGTAATTACCTTCGATAAATCAGTCGTTAGACCCACGATAATCTTTAGACCCACGATAATCGTTAGATAACCTACCCTGCTTATTTACAACGTAATCTTTACATAAGTGAGATGAAGAAAAAAAACTAATGGTAGAATAACTCCAGTAAATTAAAAAAAAATTGAAGTTCTTTCATAAACACTGAGCAAACACTGTATGGAGTAAGAAAGAAAGAAAGAAAGAAACCCATAACAGATCTACAATTTGACAGTGTGCATCTTATTTACCCTCAAAGTATCTGTGATAATCCCAGATTAGAAAGACTAATTAAGTATTCCAAGACCTTTTCAATGATTGTTTTAAATTATGAGTACGTACAACTCAAAATTCAGCTGAAATTCTACATTCTATGATATGGAAAGTGCTAGGGATCTTTCCAATCGTTTTCAGACCATTTATGTTTAAGTGAACATAACGTGACCCGTGTGTGATATAAGCTGACAGCTATTCCTCTATCAATAAGTTTCAGCAAGTCATCCTGTAGTCTGATTCCCTATTTACTATGATCCTTGCGTTGCACTCCGCTAAACGCGAGGAGCATACTAAACAAGGAACCAGACTAGTCATCCTGAGACAAAAAGAACAGAATGAACATACAAATTACAAATAGATTTTAAGATAATGTCCAGTCTATGATGTTATGTTGGTATTCTTGTATGTGTTCTATTGAGTCCTTGATATTTTCTGTTTATGTTCTTGTATATTTCAATTCATGTTCATCTATGTTATTGAGATTTCAAAAATCAGTTCCTAACGTCATTATTTAAGCATAAGCATTCCGTTGTAACCTGATAAGGCTGCTCTCTCTCTCTCTCTCTCTCTCTCTCTCTCTCTCTCTCTCTCTCTCTCTCTCTGGTTTGGATTTTTAACGTAGCTTTAACAATTTTGTCACTCACATCACTACGATGTCTGCATTGTGGCTGTTTATAGCGATGTCTAGCAATGGTGCATCATGTCGCAGACATGTAGCATCATGTCCCACCCAGTCCCATTATCCTGACACCAGGCCGACCAGTCATAACACTAACCTTTTTAATGCCGAGCGCCAAGCGAAGCAGCTGTTAGAGCCAGTTTGTAAGTATTCGGTATGACTCAGCCGGGATCTAACCCACGACCTTCCGCATCTGAGATGGACGCTTTAACCACCAGGCCACTGGAGCTGTCTAATAAGACTGCTTATGACGTCACTCTGACCAGTGTAAATGGAGACACGACATCTACAATTATTGCTTCTACTATGTTTTACAATGTGCATTGACGATTTTGAAAATAACCTTTAATATATGTAAATTGTCAACTCTCGCTGAATTGCAACGATAAACTTGAGCCATTTATATTTTACTCACGCGAAATTACCCTTAAAGACTCTCGTATTTTCACTTATAAATTGGTTATTTACACTTCAATAATCACCCATTATAGCCTAGAAAAAGATATTATCTATGTTGAATTTTTCTCTTCCTTTTCAACGACATTACGTGGTTCATTATCATACAATCACAATTTAGAAAGCTGTAGAAATGTACATGGAATAAAGTCATGTAGTTAAGCAATTGAGATTCAAAATGTCTTTCAAGTAATGTATGATGAGTAGAATTTTGGATTTTGTGTATTGGATATAGCTTGTTGGAGATTTGATTTTGTATCATGTTTAGAGTTTTTATCTAGACATGGACTTTGTGTATTGTTCATAATTTTAATTTTGACATTGAAATTTGTGTATTTGTAATTTATATTGTTTGTAATAGCTAAGTTATATTGCTAATTGCTAATATTGTTATAGTTGTTGTTTGTTGTAACACCATTTTAAATCTGCGAAGAATCACCTACCCACGGTAAGCTACTAACAAACTTTCTCCATACTCCTCGCCATTAGACTCGAATCCGCACCGACAGAAGTGTCCCTGTTATTATTATTATTATTATTATTATTATTATTATTATTATTATCATGAAGGATATTGTTTTTTTATGAATACAAAATCATATGCAGTAAACGTTAGCGGATTTGCAAGCGATTTAGATGCTAAAAGTTTTCATAATCCCATTTAAGAAACCTAAAATGCATGTTTATGTTTGGCTTTAGCATCCATATCATAAGTGTTTCTTTTTCTTCATATATGTGAGTCAAAGTTTCCTCCTTGCTGTTCGTACGCTGTTTCTACACAGAGCTTGGTATCGGGCCTGACAAATATTCTCGAGCCCTGGCATTAAGGATAAATACAACAATCATCTTTGATATTATCAGAGTCGTGGAAAGTCTTCTTCATGTACTTCAATCACTTCCTTCCCATTTATTTAAATAATTAACTCACGAACGTCTTTTTAATTTATAGCTTCTTCGGTCTTCTTTCTGTGAGGATGATACACGTCAAAATGCCCATTCGACTGACTGACTGAATTAGCGACGTGGGCGCCCGTTAGGTCACGTATGTCGGGTTAATACTTGCACGGCAGCCTGACATTAGGGGCTACTCAAACAGACAAGAGAAAGCAATGTTGAAAAGAATCCGATTACTGTCATTGCCTGGTTAACAGGGACCTCATTTGGTACGAGAACCCTTTTCGAACAATCTATTTCACGAAACCTGACTTGATCATTTTTGCACACCGTTCAAAATGAACAAGCAATTTTTACCAAACAGTGACTATACTTATTTATGTCGCATAGACATCTTAGTATTCAAACTTGTTAGGGACTTAATACATGTACACTTTGTACTAGAAAAAATGGAAAGTTAAGATAGTTAAACAAATTTTACGACCTCATGGATTTGATTTAATTGCATAGGTGGCTCACACATTATTGGTATTTTCCTGTCCATTAGTAATAACTGGACCAGATTTGAACTAAGCACGGAATCATGGCGTTGCCGGCTATACGACATCCTTGGACAGTACCTCTCTTTTCTTGCCACAACTGGGATTGCTCCAAATGGCGGAGATGTGAAACTAATTTCCACTACCTCCACTTGTGCCATTGCACACCATTAACACACCTAATTGGCTGTTTGGGTTGAGTGTGTGTTGGGTCTATTCCCACTCACCCAGGGTCCTCCATTCATGTTGATGGCTACTTAATAGCAACCACGACCTGACGACCAAATTAAATAGTACCCGTTGAGTACCTAAATGCCTGGGAGAAGCGGCACCATTCCTACCTGCTGGAGTAATTAAATATCCAGCTTTGCTGGAAACTTAAAACAGTGCTACATGCCCCTAGTGGGCGATACAGCACTATAATATAACTTAATCATCATCACCTGCACGGCAGGCTTCTAATTTATTCCTGGGGAAATAATTAGGGCATCATCCCACAGGTATTAATGTGCTCAAAGAGCGCTTATAATTTAGCCTCAGGTCCTGAAGCTATTGGAAATCCCAATCGACCTGAGTGGATGGCTTTCATGAGTGGAATGGACCGACCACGCGCCCATGTTCTAACAAGTTTCAGTCTGTATCACCGCGAGTCAGATGTCGACTAAAGCAGAATGGAACGCCAGTTGCGATTGGTCGGCAACTATGACGTCATATCGGGTTTGGACGGATGGAAATCGTTCCACATCTCCGTCCATGTATGATGTTCGCGAGAGGCAAGCCGGCCACTGATGATGTGTGCTCCCCAAAACGTCAGCCCGTACGTAATTCAAATCGAGTATAGTTTTTTTAATGGACACAAAATAACGAATACTGTGTAAGCCACCTGTGCAATTAGATCAAATCAAACAAGTCTTAGTATTGCCCTATGCATAAACAATTCTAGTACATAGTGTACATTGTGAATGCATTACAAAAGGCTAATTAATAGTACACTGTATGTCTAAGCGACATACAAAGAGTACAGTTAGTGTTAGGTTAAAAGAGATTTTAATTTTGATGCGGTGGATAAAAATGTAAAAGGTAGTGCTTTATGTGGTTGTATCGAAATGGGATACCAAGCCAAAATGGTTCCCTGGATAAGAGGCAATGTTGATAGCCCTTGGAAGGACTTTTTAGGTAAAAGTTCTACATTTTTATTCTGCCACTTTGCATTCATCTGAAGTCCATGTGTCCTGTTTAAAAATGTCGGGGAACTAGTAGCTGTATAGCGCAGATTTGTAGCAAGCTGCATCCACTAGCTGATGGCCTGGATACCGCTTATAGGCCTCTCCATAGAACTGGAATAGGATTCTTCCATAATATATGCCACTGGGCCAATCAGGGTTTTAATGTATCGAGTGATCGCCAGGCGATATATTTTACTGCGTATATGTAATGTCCCGTCTTTTTATATCGTCCATTGCTGGACCAAGACCCATCTCACAGAATTGTTTTTATATGGGTAAGATTCCTCCTCTACTTTAATCCTCGTCCTATTCGTCAATAGAGGAGGATACTTCCAAATCTGCTGCTAATGTGGGTGCGTCCACGCGGGAAAGTTCGTTTCCTTGGGGAAGGCCGGAAACTCCGAAAGCCACTCTACTTCCAATCCGGCCCTAAAGGTGAAGCGATCCTATGTGAGATCTTCACAATACTCTAGGTCGATGTTTCAGTACTTCAAAGATGACTTGCGGAAATCTTCAACGCGTTTCTTCTGACCACACTGTGAGCACTTTCCCTCCTTCAGTTTATCGTAGGTGTTCATTGGTAGACGCTCTTCTAACATTCTGGTGGCTTGATCTACCCGTACAAACTTTAATTTCATAAATAGAGTGTGGATGCTGGGAATGCCTGCTAGTGTGAGAACCTCTGTCTGGAATTATGTCTTGCCTCGTATCATCGTCAGTTTGCTCAGGCAGTCCACGTGACAATTGCTCAGCTTCTTTGCAAAGCAGCTGTACACTACCCAAATTTAACAGCATACAACAGGGTCACCAACGCATTGTCTTTATAGACCTTAAGTTTTCTTTGCGTTCCTACAACTTTAAACGTAGTCTGCTAAAAGATATGTTTGCTTTAGCAACTATGGACTTCGTGTCATCACCGATGTGGACTGCAGGTAAAAGTGGGCTGTTGAGATAAGTGAACATTTCCACTGCGTTAAGGGTTTGGCCATTACTATGACAGTAAGCTGTACATTAGGCTTTCCTAGTGCAGGTTGGTGCATCACCTATCTTGTTGGTACTAACCGTGCGAATGAAATTGTCACAAACTGAAGAGAAATGGTCCATACTGTTACATATCGGATTCAGATTTGGAATTCAGGTAACAGTCGTCAGAAAATAGGAGATCACGAACAGTCATTTAATCTGACTTAGTCTTCGCCTGTAGTCTTTTCAGACTGAATAGCATGCCGCCAGACCAGTATCTGATGTCGATTTCAGTGTCATAGACACGTAGGGCGTCATTACTCATGATGGAGAACATCACACGGAAGAGGACTGGGTATAACACACACCATTGTTTGACTACATTGGAGACTGGAATGGTTCAACTGATTCGCCGTCATGCACAACATGAGCATGCATGCCATCATGGAATTGCTGAACCATCGCAAAGAATTTCTCTGGACTATACGATTTTGCCATGGCTCCATGGCTGACTGTGTCAACGGCTGCTCCGATGATTGTAAGCTGTCCGCTTGTACAAGTGAACTGTAGATTCGTCCTTGCACTCCTGGAGCATAGTTCCTCTTGTCGACAGGCTTTGGAAGAGTTCAGTCAGTTTCAATGCAATGTGCGAGCCTCCGGATTTGTAGACATGCTGATATAACATCTGATCCATATGCGTTGCCTTTTGACAGCTCTGGAATAACAGCAGGTGATATGTTGATTTCGAATTTCATGTTCTTGAAGTGTTCTGACAATCGTTAAAGTATTTTTCTTTGTCAGTGAGCAGTGTGGCACTGTTAGCACACATTATTTGGGATATTTCTGATGAATGTTTCCACTAGTCTTCAAACTCGTTGAGTTTGCATTGGATAGCCCTCTTAATGTTGTTGAAGGCTTTATCATCAAATTAATCTTGATGTTTATTTGCGGAGGGACAGAGTGTTTTGGATGCAGTTGAGAGCACTCTGAAGTATACATACAGTTTTCTTCGACAACATTGCTGGAGTTTATATTGATTGTATCCGTTTGGCTGAGAGTTTTTCAAACAAATATCCCTTTCACATTATTATGTTTTGATTTGGCGACATGATACTTTTGAGGCAATTTTTGCATTGTGGAAATCTGCTAGATTGAATCTGGATAATCAGATTGAATGTATCTATGGTCTGTACAGAATTCTACACTTCTCAAGGCTTTTGTCGCTGGGACATACTGTCTGTCTCTTCTCCTGACGATGACATAGTCAATAAGATGCCAGTGCCTGGAGCTTGTGAGCGTCAAGAACGTCTTCTTGCGGGTTGTGTTGCAGGAGGAATACGGTGTTGGTGATTAGGAGGTCATGTTAAGCACATTTTGTCAGTAGGACTAGTCCGTTGCTGTTGCATTGAGAAGTACGTTTTTGCCAATGATACCTGGCGGTAGGTGCCAAATCTAGCATTTAAATCACCAAGGATAATGAGCTTGTCTGCCTTTGAAACTTTTACAATAAGAGACTCCATGTCTTCATCAAGCATTTCGTTGATCTCATCTGGTTTTGTCATGGTAGAAGCATAGGTACTGATGATAGGTGTGTGCTTTTATCCAGACAGTGGGAGTCTAAATTATTTAGTCTGACAGTCACGCTCTGTGGGAGAACTGTGAACTTGTTAACTAGCTGACAATGTGATGGCAAACTCAACATCAGTTTCACGTCGCCCTTTTTTCTTCTGCCACTGATGAGTTGTCCTCCTTCAGCTAGGCGAGTTTCACTCATGGCTGCTATCTGAATGTTGAACCTGGGTTTTTTTTCCCTACTAAATCGGGAATTTGCTCTATCTGGTACATCTGCTGATGTACTCTCTATCAGTGTCCTTACGTTCTAGGCATTAGTGGTTAATTATGAAACCTTTTCTTTTTGTTTGGTTTTCGACCGCTAAGATGGGATCCCCGTCAGTCACAATCTGCTGATTAGGGTATAGGTGAAGCAGGCAATGTTTAGGACACCATTTCTAGACCTTTCCTCGTGCTATGGCGATTAGCAGTGTGATCACAAAAAGGGATGCTCAGTCACCGATGGAGCCTCCTGTCTTTGGGTTTTCAGCTACAAATCCGATTGTATCCACGCCTGCTGACAACGCTACATGACTTGAAAGTGTCTGGTGGGGCAGGAAAATAGTGTCATGACTTGCGCGTGAGCTAGGTTTCTTACAATACCTGAGCTGATGCCCAGCTCTCTTAACACAACTGTTGCCATCTATACCTTCGCCGATGGATGAGCATGTCCACTCGGCCGCCTGATCCATCAGAAGGGACGTATATGTCTGGATCAACAGTCTACTGCTAAGGTAGCTGTCGATGTATGTATGTATGTATGTATGTATGTATGTATGTATGTATGTATGTATGTATGTATGTATGTATGTATGTATGTATGTATGTATGCGTGTGTGTGTGTGTGTGTGTGTGTGTGTGTGTGTGTCGCCTGTTTTATTTCAAATATTTTGGTCAACTGTTTTCGTTTAAGATACACTTACGGATGTTTTCATATAAAATATGAAAACAATGAAGTATATGTAATAAAAAAAGATTTTATATGTTAATTTAAAAGCTAACATATGTTTTCATAAACGATCAAACAAATAACAACGAGGAAACAAAGGTACTATTGTTTTAGTCCAGTCATAACGATATTAATAAAATGTCCGAATTACTTTACCTAAATTATTGTAGTCTGACTCATATATTTATATGATGCACTCCTTTGTTCATGTGAAGTAACAATTACATATGTATGTTCGACAGATGAGTGTTTCGTGTTGTTGTTGTTGTTTTTTTTGTTGCCCGTTCCTATTTGAATTGAACACGAGAACCTGTTCCTGCCATTATTGCTGTGTATACAATTACCTAAATTGCTATTTCCTTTCTTGAACCTCCTGCAGAACATTAAAAAGAAACTCACTATGCATTTCTACTGTAAAAAAAATCTGATCGTTCTGCTTCCGCACCTGGCATATCGTGGCAAAATATATCAATGTTAAATGAGACCAGACTATACCTAAATTGGTATGAAATGTGGCGCAGAATAAAGTAGTCCTTAAAACTGATACTTGGAAACGGAAAACAGGTTCATTGAAGACTGAACTGTGTATTCCTTG